>CM070873.1:202146892-202746892 GCA_036365515.1 Torymus aiolomorphi | reverse complement strand
TCTCCTTTACTAGCGAGGGTTCGTCCACTATGTAATTCGTAATTGAAGCCAGATTGGTCGGAATTGTTACATGTTCTGCACCATATTTTGTTATAGCATTTTTCACTTCATTGCGAAATTCCTCTATTTTTTTTAACGTTTCTCTGTATTATCTAGAGATTTTTTTGTAGTAATTTTAGTTATTTTTCGAGAAACGAAAATATGTCGACGTTTAAATTCAAGTAACCAATGGGAAGTAGCTTTAAATCCTTCAAATTTATTTCTTGTGCTTTTTCTATTGCAATACGTCTAATATCAATATCGTGAATACGCATTCTATCCAATCTGGCTCTTTCAAATATATATAAACAATGTTCTTCAATTTGTTCCAATTTATCGATTCGGCTTCCTTCCGCGGCTACTTGCTCCCTCCACCTATACAGTTGACGCTCCGTTTCCAATTTCTTAAATTTATTTTGGACAGTTGTAAATTTCCTTTTCTTTTTACCGCTTGACCAAAATTCTACAGCCGGCTTTTTATAGTTCAAATCAATAAATTCCATCTTGCTGCTGCACTGATTTTGGGTTTCAGATATTTCCGTATCTTCAAAATCTATATCTTCATGTGAGTCATCCGTAGGTATATCATTACGAGGTTCATATGAATTATCGTAATATAAATATTCATCTATTTCTTCGAAAATATTATTATCTTCTAAACTAGATACAATAATATTGTACACTGTATTGGCTACATATTTTTCTGCATTGTCTCTTTTCTTGACCTTGAAACATATTATTTAGGATGAATAATACATTCATCGCATTTATTAGATTCATCTTTCTGGATAATTATTGTACTTTTATTTTTCCTTTAGATAGTTTGTATGAAAATGTAGTGGTGCAAAATTTTTTATTAAAGCATGAAACTCTTATAAAAGATAATAATATATAAATCCAAAAAAGAATATCCTTGGTACAACCGGTTTTTCATAAGTCTTATAATTATAATTATTAATATATTATTTTGAAATAGTTAAATTTTTTCAATGTTAATATAGTTCCGTGGTAAATTTCAATTGTAAGTTGATTCAACTCTTTTTACGTCCAATCGTAGGACTAAAATTTACTTGATATTTTATGAATAACTTTAATAAAATAAGTTAATAATATAATTGTTTTATGACGAATGGAGAATAATTCTATTCATACAGATGATACAAAATATATATATATATATATATATATATATATATATAGTTATTCTGGATGATACCCCACTTAATTACAAATTATAGATTATATTATTTTTCATCTATTTTTTTAATTAGAGTCATAAAATTGATAAAAGTAGTAAAAATAATAATTGTTTTACCTGTTAAGGTATTTCTCTCTAAATTAATTTCAAGAAAATATTTATTTTCTTTCGAAGACGATTTTATGAGTCGACAATGATGAATATTGATTATTTTGACGTCTATTTTTTTAATCAAGGAAACGCTTAAGATTGTGCAATACTTTATTAATCGAGCTTTGATACGGAACTGCCTTCTTCTTTTTATCATTAGTCTAAAATTAATCAACACTATATATATACTTGATCTCCATCCACTCTAGTGACTCACAGTCACTCGAGCTTCGATACTGTTTTCTTTTCCTTATTTTTAGTCCCAAATTAATCGATAGTATATACTTGATCTTTTCCCATTCTAGTGACTCAAAGTCAAAATTGCATAAATAATATAACTTTTCAAATATTTTTTAAACATTTTATATTAAATGATTAGCGCAAAACATATATGTAGACAGTTTCGAAAAAGTGATATTGAAATGTTTAAAAAAAAGGTAAATGTAATAGATATAACGACAACATTATTAATCACCCGAGTTTATAATGTTATAGACGTTAAATATTCATAATTTATTACTATTATAATTACTATTATTATGAATTAAAAAAATTGAAAATTCGTCGATTTTGAATCAAATTATTGATTTTTATCAATTATAAATAAAAATTTGTTTATAAGAAAGATGATGACGCACCTTAAATAAATGGGGATACAACCCTGATGGGTTTACGAGTAAATTATATGTGTCCTATATGCTACTGGTACTTTTTATGAGGAAAAACATCTAAATCGTTGGATCAAAAAACTCATATATGTTGTGTGTGTGCCGTGTGCGTGCGTGCGTGCGTGCGTTCGTGCGTGCGTGTGCGTGTGTGTTTGTGTGTGTGTGTGTGTCTGTGTGTGTGTGTGTGTATGTGTGTGTGTGTGTGTGTGTGTGTGTGTGTGTGTGTGTGTGTGTGTGTCTGTGTGTGTGTGTGTGTGTGTGTGTGTGTGTGTGTGTGTGTGTAAGTTCCTTTTAACTCTGTTTTCCGGGACTAAAAATGATATATAACTGTGATTTCGGGGACCCGTTGTTATTTCTGGGACGTCCCAGAAGTGTTTGGTGCGGAACTGTTATTTCTGGGACGTGGCTAGAGTCAATAACCCCAGGGTCCATTATTTCTTTAGTCACTTGTATATAGCGAACTCTGAAGAGATAAACTATAGGACCCTGTATAATCCCAGAAAACAGGGTTAAAGGTGTATATATATATATATATATATATATATATATATATATATATATATATATATATATATATATATATATATATATATATATATACTAAGGGGGTACCCCCCTACTCGCTCCGCTCGTCAACCCGCATATAAAATAAATTTAAAAATTTTATATTTTGGAATAAGAGAACAAATCACCCTGATGTTCATTATTTTAAATTATTACACTTATTTTATTACTTATAAATGATTACTTATTTTATTATTTACTTTATAAATATTGAACAATGTTTTAAATTTAACCAATAACTGTGTTGCGTTAATTCGATTTATATAAACTTTATTAACTATAAAGATTGGTTGAAGAGACGAACAGTTTTCCATGTCACCCTGGGGGTACTGTTCATGGACCGTTGGATTGTTATTTTAAGTGGCATCCTTCGCCAATAGCCCTACATTACCACTATACCTAAAATTTTATGAAATTTTATTAAATATATTTTTATATCATTTATATTACATTTTGAAATTTAGGAAACTAATAAATTAAAAATAAATTATATGATTTATATTATCTTTAATATACCCTTGAATGTTTTTATAAGCTTTTTATTATTTAGAACCATATATATTTATTTGTTCCTTTTATATATATTTTCGTTTTTAAACATTATATTGGGTACATGAAAGAATTTAATATAATTTATTGTAAATGATTTTAAAATTAATATAATTTTATTTTCCTTAAATTTCAAATATTCCATTTTCATACTTAATAATAATTTACTTAATAATAATTTTCTTTTATTTCATTGAATTTTTATATTTATTACTTCTATTTAAAATTTACAAAAATATTTATAAAAAAATAATTTTCAAATTTTTAATTAAATTTTCTTTAACACATCCTGTGACGTTTTTGTAAGCTATTTATAATATGGAAATATATATTTTTATTTTTTCTGTTATATATATTTTTGCTTATAAACATTATATTGGATACGTGAAAGAAGTTAATGTAAAATAATAGAATTAAAAATTAATATAACTTAATACTATTTTTGTGAAATTTCAAATATTTTATACTAAAAAATTGAGTTCAAATTGTATATTGAAAATATTATGTTTGCTTTTGATTTATTTTATTTTTCACATTTTTTAATTAAATTTTGTAAATAATTTAAACCATATTCTATAAGTAAATTATTACAATAGTTATTATACTTGTTTTCTTCTTTTTCATGGGTTTCTATTATTTCATTCAATTTGTCTAACTTTGTAGCATCTTTTAAATTATATACTTCTATGTATTTATTTTGTGTTGGATCCCAAGTTAACGGTGTTTGTATCATAGTAATATTGTTATTATATTCATTGATATCATTATTTGAATGTATTTCACATTCGTTTTGTTCATTTATATGATTCTGTAACTGTTCGTTTAATTCATCTAATTCTCTTGCGTGTTGTTGCTACTCACAATTCAATATACGTATTTTGCACAGGATCCCATTTTAATGGACTAGGTTTTGAATCACCTTGTTCAGCCATCTTATATTTTACTAAATAATAGTTAATTACATTAGGAAAAGTAATTTACATTAAATGTATAATTAAAGTAAATTTTAATTATATTATGTAATTAATTATTGTTTTATATTTTTTCTTAAATTATTTTGATCAGTTATATTATGTTATTCTAATATCGTTAAGAAGATCATAATATTAAAATATCATATGAATATTTTATTGTATATTTATTAAATTTTAAAATCTTATTATTTTAATTAATTATCTAATATTTCTTTCCAAACAATATTTGTTACTTCTATTTTATTTTCAGATACATTTTGTGTGTATATATATATATATATATATATATATATATATATATATATATATATATATATATATATATATATATATATATATATATATATATATATATATATATATATATATATATATATATATATATATATATTGTTTGGATGAAAGTGCTACGTACAATTATCCATGGGAAAATAATTATTTTTTTTTAAATATTCCTACACTATTAAAACTTTGTCCTTGTGATTTATTAATAGTTATAGCAAATGCTAATACAATTGAAAATTGTTTTCTATATAAAATGAATGGTAACGATCATGATTCACAAGTATTTAGTGTAATGCGTGGTATAAATACTTTATTTCCTTTATTTTCTCCAATAATGATTTCAGCTTCAATATTATATTTATATAAATTTGTTATTTTTAATCGTGTTCCATTACATAGTCCATCAACGATGCTAAGATTACGAATTAACATAACAATTGCATTTTTTTTAATTTTATTTCATATGGAGGTCAACCTTCTCGTATATTATTTAACATTTCTATCGCGAAATTTAAATGTATATTTTCATCCGTTTGATCTACTCCTTTATGTGTTGCATAATCTATACGAATATGTATGTATATGATATATATATGAATATAATGTGTTACAGTTTTATGTTCAATTAAGTTCAATATTTTATTATTTAATATATTTACTTGTTCATTATGTGAACTTAATATTACATTTTTTGAAAAATGATAATTTTTATTAATATTTGTATATATTTCATAACAAACATCATTTGTTTTCCATTTATCTGGAATTTTAAATTGATCAATTTTTCCTTCTCCAATGTCTAATAAAAATGATGCAAAGCATTATCTTGAGTAAGAATGTTTATTTTTAAATGGAAAATTTTAAACAAAGGCCAAAGATAAGAATTTTTTTAAAATCTCGAAAATGTTTACGACTCAGCGCCCCCTCACCCCCCTCGCCCCCGCGCCTCCTCACCCCCTCGCGTACATTCGCCCCCCCCCTCCTCAGCGCTCCCCTCAGCGCTCCCCTCACCCCCCCTCAAAATAACGTAAAAATGTGATTGATTATACGTTTTTTTGAAAGAAATTGTTAGAGGCTTTAAATATTCCTTATACATGTCCGATATATCTTCCATTTCTTCTAAAATGCCCCCGATAATAAAAACTTTTTGTCCTTTGATAATGTCCATTTCTTCAGAACAATGATAAAATTTTTAATAATATAAATATTCAGTGCTACTGACTATAGATTTATATCCTTCTTAAAGTTTATCCAAAGGAGTTATAGAGGTATCCACAACTTTGATATTATTATATTTTTGCACGTGTAAATATAATACATTATTTTATTATTCTAAAATGTCCTCGATAACAAAAACTTATCTATATATATATGTATATATAACTAAGAGTGGTTATATATGGCTATTGGCGAAGATACCACTTAAAATAACAATCCAACGCGTCAATGAACAGTACCCCCAGGGTAACGTGGAAAACTGTTCGTCTCTTCAACCAATCTTTATAGTTAAATCAATTTAAAAAAAAAAATAAATATACCAATAAATAAATATCAATATTATTACATAGAACTTGCGATACTCGACAATTCTTCTAATTAATTATATCATGATTTATAACTGAAACAATTGAGGGGGGGGGGCTGAGGAGGGGCTGGGGGTAGGGGGTGGCGCGAGGGGGTAGGGGCGAGCCTCTAACAATTTCTTTCAAAAAACGTATAACCAGTCACATTTTTACGTTATTTTGAGGGGGGGGGCTGAGAAGGCGGCGAGGAGGCGCGAGGGTGGTGAGGGGGCGCGAGGGGGGGGGCTGAGTCTTAAACATTTTCTTACAACTATATATATATGGGTAACTTCACGTCAACTGTGACAGGTCGAAATTTTAGAATGGCTTAAAATGGGGTTTTCTAGTTCTAAATTAGCCCCAAAATACAACCCTAGTGTTTAAGAGCGAAATACTCAATGGTTAAAATGGTAGAATCAATTGAAAATTTGAAAATTTTGATTTTTTTCAAAAAACAGCAGTTTTCATGATTTTTTTACTAAAAATCTTGAAACTTTTTGTATAGCACATTAAATGGGAAAAAGTTTACAAATTGTAAGTAGAATTGCTCAGAATTTTTCCAGATTGATGTCAATTATATTGTTAATTTATACGTAAGAAAATACCATACAAAATATGCTTAAGGCGGTTGTGACATGATTAATATCCCTTGACAGAGGCTAAAAATTTGATACAAAATGTTACTTTTAAAATGAGACCTTGATGAAAGTGGAATAAAAACTCAGAAATAAGTAACAGACAATTGAAACTGTATACATGTGTATATATATATATATAATACATTTCTCGAAAGGGGTTTATCAAGCCCATTTTGCTTCCTCCTAGAGGAAGCTTTGTGATAGTAAATTTTTAAGTTGTTGTAAAAACATGTTATAATTGTGTTCCGAGGTGTTAGGAATCAAAATACATGGTTTTTGAAAAATGTCTGTATGGATGTATGTGTGTGTGTGTGCGTGCGTGTATGTGTGAGTGTGTGTGTGTTTGTTTGTGTGTGTGTGTGTGTATACGCCTGGATCTCAGCTTCTACTCGGTCGATTTTGACCGGACAGGTCTTATTTTTTTTTGTTTTTTTTTTACGTGATGGCGGGTCAAAAATCAGTTTTTTGATTGGGGCGATGCGTTTTTTTTTTCTAATTTTCGATTTTCTCAAAACTGTTTTTTGATTTCTTTTTAATGATAGGATCGAGTTATTCGAATCTGATGGGTAGCGTTCGAAAGAGAATTAAAATACCTATATTTTCTAAAAAAAAAAAAAAGTTTCTAGCTATCACGGTTCTTTTGTTATTAACAAAACGTTTTTTTTTATTTTAGAAGCTTATAACTCCTAAACTTCACGGTCAATTTTTTTGAGAAAAATCATGATAATACAGAATATAAATAGCTATAATCTGTTAAAATTTGAATACATTCTATATGCTAGATTTTGAGTAAAAAATTGAAAAATGAAAAAAATCAGTTTTGTATGTCCAACGATTATAAGAGTAAAATAACTTAATGGCTTCAAAATTCCTTTTAGAGGTAGATTTTTTAGAGTTCTCGGTCGAGTTCTTTGAGCAAAATGATTGGTCCATAAATTTCAGAGATATTTGAGGTTAAAAATTTGTTAACCTTTTTTTCAAATCGTAATATCTCGAGAACGGCTCCATGTATCAGCTCCAAATTTATAGACAAGTTTGTATGTGATATAGATAATATGTGTACGAATTTTCATCAAGATCATACGATTACTTTTTGAGATATTTGATTTTGAAAATTTTCGTATATTACAAAGTTATTTTCTTTGTCGCATGATAACTAGAGAAAACAAAAATTGGTTTAATCATGTTGAAATTATGTGGAGATGTGGAGTCTATATTATCGTATAAGTCCTTTAGATAAAAGAATTGTCTCATAATTTTTAGAGATATTTGAGGTTAAAATTCTTTTATGATTTTTTTCAAAATCGTAATTTCTCAATGACGACTTCATGTATCAGCTTGAAATTTATAGACTATTTTGTATGCAATATAGGCAATACCTGTGTAAAGTCTCATCGAGATTATATGGTTATTTTTTGAGATTTTTGATATTTAAAATTTTAGTATTTTTGAAAATGGCTTTCTTCGTTGTCGCACAATATAACTACATTAAAATTGTTTTAATTTCTTTGAAATTTGGTGGAGAGGTAGAGTTTGTATATTATTTATTAGAAGAATTCTTAGGGTAAAAGAATTCGTTTATGAATTTCAGAGATATTTGAGGTTAAAACTATTTTAGCCCCCTTTTAAAATCGTAATTATTCGGGAACGTATTTATGTATACTAGAAAATGGAAATGACATGCGCTATGCGCTTTGCGCCGATGCGCGCGTGTTGTATACTTGCTTTTACTTTGTAATAATCATTTATTATTTTTAAGGTTAGAACCTTTTTCTTAAATCGGAAATTGCAGAAAGAGCACACAAATACGGACAGCATGTTACTAGAGACACGTACCCTATGTGTGAAATTTCACAATGAAAATATAATTTGAAGTAAAGGTTATTTAGGAATTATAAAAGGTTTTGACGATAATATTACATTCAATTATTTTATTTATTTTTCACACATAATCTAAAAAAAAAAATCATTCCTATTATTTTATTCATATTTTATACATAATTAAAAAATTAATACTTTTTAATCTTCATAAATAAATTTAATTATAATTATGTCATAAATTGTTGCAAAAATTATAAATTTTGTTATTAAAAATTCATTAAAGGGATAAGCAAATTAAGTTTGAGGAAGCCACAGGCCAATCAATTGGCAGCGGTTTTTTTATATATAGGGGTTTATCGAGCCCGATTTTGATTATGCAGCCCGAGCTTTATAATATTTCTAAATATAGGGGTTTATGCGGCCCGACCTAGAGTTTATAACCCCAGGGTCCATTATTTCTTTAGTCACTTGCCATAGGGAACTCTGGGCTGTAGGTACTAGTATACAGTCTTGGGCTACATAAACCCCGATAAGTGTTTATATATATATATATATATATATATATATATATATATATATATATATATATATATATATATATATATATATAATTTATATATATATACTTACACACATATATATACTCTAGATTACTTGTACTTTTTATAAGAAACATTTTCCAATTTGTTTCATAAAAAAAAATTGAATAGAAAAAGAGATATATCGAAAAAATCATTTTTCAATGTGAACTTCCGGCGTGGATTTAACCTTCAAAAAGGCATTGGTTGCCGATAAAAAAAATATTGTGAATGTATCATGGACTATTACCAAGTATAGTTTTTATAATTTTTTGAATTTGACAGTTCGGGACGTTTCCTTGTAGGTAGTAAAAATAAGTTTACTTTTGTATTTAGTAAAAGAAGTTGAATATATATTGAAAAAAAGTAGGAAAAATATTACAGAATAAATCAGAAGTTTATTGAAAATGAGTTTCGGTACAGAAGTTTTAGAACAAGATACGAATTGGGTACCACATGTGATATGTGCTGCTTGTTATAGTATGTTGACAAGATTTGAAAAACATCAGAATAAAGATAAACTTAAATTTCGAAAATCAGCAATTTGGAAAAAAACCATTGGACAAAAGTGACTGTTACTATTGTATGACAAATGTGAGTGGGATAAATAAGGTGTGCAAGGAAAAAATAGTTACTCATCTGTATCTAGTGTACAGCGTCCACAGATAAAATTAGTCGAAGGTTTCGAAGATGAGAATTCACGAGACAGCTTTATACAAGGACTTGATGCTATGCAAGTTGATGAAGATCCGGAAGAACAATGTGAAAATCCCGATGTTCTAAAAGAAAGTCTTGCTGAGGAAAATGAGTTAGTGGTGGAAGTAGAAAGTAAAACCAACGAGAGTAAAGAAGTATTGTCTTCGGATACTGAAGAGGAATATGTTCTCGACGGTAGAGAGCAAAGTCCAAAAAAGATCTCTCAATCTCAACTAAATGATATGTTTAGGAGAGTAGGATTTCCCAAAGATGCAGCGGAGTCAATAGCCTCAGAATTGAAGGAGTTTAATGTATTAGAAAAGAACGTTAATGTTACATTCTATCGAAACCGAGAAGTAGCGTTTTGTAAACACTTCACTGAGGAATCTAATGTAGTGTATTGTACGGATGTAAAAGGACTTATCGATGAATTCGAACCAAATTTATACAAGCCAGAAGAATGGAGGTTGCTTATCGATTCATCCAAGCGAAGCCTAAAGGCAGTTCTTGTTCACAATACAGATGTGTATGCTCCTTTACCTTTGGCTCATTCGACTGTACTTAAAGTAGAACACTAATATAAAAATGGTCTTAACCAAAATGAAATATAGTGAGCACGAATGGTTAATCTGTGGAGACCTGAAAATATTGTCCATGATACTAGGGCAACAATGAGGTTTCACTAAGTACCCATGCTATTTATGCATGTTTGATAGTAGATAGGGTGAATCATTATAAAATAAAAGCATTGTCAGCCAGGCCGTCACTCACCCCTGGTTCAAGCAATGTCGTTAAGCAACCTCTTGTAGATCCTGGAAAAATTCTTCTACCTCCTCTGCACATCAAACTTGGATCGATGAAACAATTTGTTAAAGCTCTCAATGAAGAAGATCGCTGCTTTAAGTACTTGGAAGGCATGTTTCCAAATGTAACTGTAGTTAAATTAAAGGAAGGTATCTTCAATGGACCTCAAATTCGCGGAATGTTTAAAGACGAAGAGTTTGTCAAAAGTATGAATGATACAGAGAAGGCAGCCTGGTTGAGTTTCAAACATGTCGCAACAAAATTTTTGGGGAATAACGAAGATGAAAACTATAGGAGCATCGTAAAAAATATGATAGAAAACTTTAAAAATTTATTCTGCTTAATGAATTGGAAGCTCCACTTTCTTGATTCGCACCTTGATGAATTTCCACAGAATTTTGGGGATTTCAGTGAATTGCAAGGTGAAAGATTTCATCAGGATCTGAAGGAATTTGAACGTAGATGGCACGGAAAGGGGGGCGTGAATATGATGGCAGACTATTGTTGGATGCTGAAAAGAGAAACACAACCAAGAGGCAAAAAACGACGTAGAAATCCTTTACATAGGTCGTTCGATGGGAACGCATACGCAAGCGTAAATCAATTTAGTTCTCGTTCATAAGATCACCTTCATTTAAGGACTCATGCAGGTTTTCAGTCACTATCCCAATAGTTGACCACTATCCAGATTCGAACTCAAAACTCCTCTCTGATACTCACAAATTAAACTTGTTAATTTTATTAATTTGTTAATTAATTAACAAATTAATGAAATTTAATGTAGATGTAGTTTTTATAGTCATTGACTGAGTTTGTTAAGCAAAAATATTCATCAATAAATTTCCGAGATATTTGAGGTTAAAATTTCCAATCACAAACTAGTTTGACATGACATAACAACAATCATCTAATACATTGCTGCCAAAGTGCACCTATGGAGTGGATTGACCACACTGGCAAATGAGCGCGATACTAGAGCGAGCTGTCCCCACCATCACAATGTTTACGGAACCATCCTCCGAAAGAGAAACGTGGCAAAGCTTACATGGCGTGAGTATCGAAATACTGTATGCAGCACCAATAGAAGTGCCACCAACAACTTAATTGGCCAATGCATTGCAGTAGATAGATTCTTGGTTATCGCAGCGCACGATGAATTGATTGAGTGCGGCTGTAGTATTTTCCAAGTCTGCACCACCACCACCACAGTAAACGAAAATGTATAAATTTAAATGTATAAATAAAATAATTCAAAAAATTTCTTCTTAGGAACTTAGAAAAAATATTGTTAGAAATGAGGCATTATGGGTACTCCAGTGCTAATACAGTGCTGTGCGCATGCGCTAGCAACTCGCGCACCTGCGCCTCTCCGCTCGAGCGGCAATGCACTTAGACCGTTACCGGCAGTCATAGAGTACACACGTACATTGTATAGCTTACACTAGAATACACGAGACCACGTTTACTTATATATTGGTTGTACAAGTTTATTTCAAAACCCTCACCATCAATTATTCCATCAGGTTATGGGCCCGGTGAGGTACGCTTCCACTGCGCGACGGTAAGCTACGTGTTTTTTTTACATAGAGTAGAAATTCTCGTGTGTACTAAGCGAGCGCGCGACGTTTTCGTGTGAGTGTAAGTGATTGCATCTGAACAAGAGACGGAAGAAAGGACTCAAGGTCGCACTTCGGACGACCGCATCTCTTGTTCGGCGAGAATCCTGTTCGAGTGACCACGAGAGACGTGGATTACAAAGAGCAGTCATAATGCAGCCCGTGGCCACGACAAGCGCCGTGCAATGTAAGTGTTCTTGAAATTATATCAATAGAAATATATATAGATCGCAATAGAATAGATTCGATGTAATAGTAATTTCGCGAGTGATATTCAAAAGTGAGAAAGAATTATTTACTAAATATAAAAAATAGATTTTACAAACGTGATTTCGTAGTAAATTTGAATTTTAATATAAAGTAATGCGAAATGTGATTTTGTGTTAAAAATAGATCTATTGAATGTAAAAATTTGAAAATGAGATTTTTATAAGTGACGTAGTTTAAAATTTGAAATATTACAATTCTAGAAATATATTTATTAATTAAAAGCCGCGAACAATAGATGTTTGACAAATTACAAGAGTGAAGTAATAAATAATAGAAATATGTAGAAATTGCATTGTATTGAAAATTAAACAAAGTGCTGAGAAACGCGATCTTCATGTATAGATTGTACATGTCATAACTTGAAAACGAAAAGAAACGCATTTGCGTAATTCCGAGAAGTGTTTTCAACTTTGAAGCTTAGTTCCGACAATCGGTATCGTGGAACACTGTAAAAGAGGGGCGGTAGTGCGCGTGCACGTCAGAACGCGCGGGAGAACGCGTCGTCGAGCGAGAGTTAGTTGTTGGTGGCCGGCAAGAGCCGCCAAAATCGACGTCGGCGCCCGAGCGCGTCCGAAGACGCACGAAGCGCGCGCAGGAGAGAATGCGTTGGCTAACATCACGGTCATATACACAGGTCCGGAAACTCAGCGCGCGGAGCGTGTACGCTTAGTGAAGCACGATTTTATAGTTCTCCGCCAAGCCACCAGCGCTGCTAGGCTAGCGACCACTGAGTGACGCGCATGCGCACTTTATATCTTACCGCGTGCGTACTGCGTAACTATTTGAATTAGGAGTTGGGAGAGATGGTAAAATAAGCGCGCACGCTGCAGTGGTCGTCTAGTTGCCAACGCTTCGAGTGGTCGTCGCGCACACTAAAATTGACTTCGCTAAGGTTACTTCCCCCACCACCAAAAATATCGCTGAGTTTCTGGACCTGTGTATACGACCGTGGCTAACATACAGCTGACTACGGCAGCAGCCTGCAGCAGCCATACCTGCGTGCGGTGTATAGTACATAACGCATAGAGAGCGCGTGAGAGATAGAATGCGTCTATACTAGCCACAAACATGACATAAAATAGATACTTATATAGAATAAAATAATTAGAGATATATATTGATATTTAAATAAAATAAGTAAATTACAAACTTGAATAAACTTTTATGTAGAATAAAATAATGATTGAATTACATAGTTAAATATAAAAGCAATAAAACATGACATAGAATAGGTGATTACTGGTTTATAGATTGTTTGAATAATAATATAAATTTATTATAAAATTTAATAAATTAACGAGAGACTGACTAGAGTAAAAAGAGCAGAGGCTTCATATGAATAAAGCTAGTGACCTTTTCATATATAACCGCGAGCTTATAATTTATTACAAGTTTAATTAAATTATTTAGAATAGATATAGCGCCATCATGGACAAGTGATTCGCTTATAGACAAATCTATGTCGCAAAAGACTGCAGTAATATTTATAAAATCGCATTGGTAAGGGCCCCACTTAATGCGTAACCTTAGCTTAGTTTGATATATAACAAGTTATAATTTAAAAGACGACATAGTGCACGGAGGTGCGACACAAGACTGGTACTGTAGAACGGATAAGGTAGCGCCTTACATCCCTAGAGGAAAGGTACAAGATACCGGTAGCACCTTGAGCGACAAGGCTGAGTAAAACTAGAATAAAATAAAAAAACCAGTAATCACACGAACAATAATGTTCTTTATCCACACTCTTATGTACCTCTCATATACATCTGAGTGTGGGGTAAAATTATATATGCTTATCTGTGCACCATTATACACCCCTTATATATATATATAGGTGTCAGGCTCAATAAGTATCAGTAAATTATAAAATAAACAATAATAGATATTATACTAATATACCCTTGTACTTCAACAGGTTCTGACGCAGCGAGGTTTAGGAGGTTCATTCTCCGAGAATGGGAGGCCTCAGAGTCTCAAGAAGACCCGCAAGACGTGTACACTGAGGAGACAGTGGTGCTTACTAGAAGATCAGACGGCTCTCTGTATTTTTGAAGAAACGAGCACCAATTGAGGCGTCTTGACAGCTACTTGACTGCAGAGGAGAAGGAGATTGTAAACAGAGTGTCGCCATCGGAGGAAAGGTTTTATAGATTCAGCCTCACGTACGTGCCTGACTACGTGACAAAACAAGACGTCCAGGAGATGATGGCGCAACAAGAAAAGACTTTCCTGCTGGGTATCGAAATGCTTACAAATAAGATTTTGCCTTTCTTGAGGCCAAGCTCATCCGTCACCTTGGAGGAGACGACACAAAGGGCAGCGATCGGCCAATCTGCAATGGAGCAGAAAATCGACCTGACGGCTGCGAGCGAACCGCAAGATGGGCAACAGCAGCCACCTAAGAATATATCTGCAAGTTTTGAGAGAGAGGACTTCATAGGAGGAAATGTCCCAGGTTCCTCCACTCCAACGTCTACTGAGACGAAATCCAACAGACCTGTTATCCTAGAGATGAAGGATATGAACATCGACATGCGCCCTTACCGGAGAATGGTGAGGCAACCTTCAGAGGAGGGTGAGCTCCCTCCTAGTCCAGTTCGACCACTTCAGGTGGTACAGAGGGATAGGAAGGAGAATGTCAGCCCAGCAACAAGGGGCAAACAACAGGAGGATCTTCCAGCGAACCAATTTGTGACTCCGGGCGAGCGCAAAACTCGAGAAACCTCAACCTGGAGGTATATGACCCGGTCGAACAGCCTTGCTGAAGATGAGAGGGAGAATGACTCCTCGCCCCGCCTACAGGAAGGCGAGTCACTCACAAAATGCGCTTGCGGCAGAGATAAGGTAAAAGATAACCATATTAATTGTAATAATGCGAATAATCATTTAACAGCGAGTTTAATTAAAGAAATTGTTAACGGACAAGTAAATAACTTGATAACAGAAAAAGACATAGACATTTTGAAAAACTTACAAGAGAGTAGTATAACTGCATTAACTGATAAATTAAAAATAGAAATTAATAGTAAGGATGTGGGTACTACGTGAGCGTATAAACTCACTGTAAATTCTAAGTTTGAAATGTTTGAAGATCTTTTGACATCCGAGTTAAAAATTAAAAAGCTTTATTATGTACTTGACAATAAAAACAAAAATGTGATAGACACTAGTAAATTTGAACAAGATGAATTGAAAGTAAGAGATATAATTATAAATAGAATAGATGTTTACTACAATAAGATTATTCACATGACTAAACTCATAGAAATTCTGACTAAACTAAAAGAGGTAAGATACGAAACTCGAACCACAAGTATTACAGCTAGAAGAGAACTTGGTAATTTGCAATTTCAACCGAACAAAGAGTCAGCTTCAGAGTTCTATGATAAATTTCAAGAAAAAGTAAGGAGCTTTGAAAATATTCCTGATGCCGGTCAACTCTCTGAAAAAGAGAAGAGAGATTATTTTATACAAGCAGTGTCTCGAGCTGCTCCCGAAATTCTGATAGCTGATTGTGTGTTCAAAGAGACCACAACGAAAGAAATGTGGTGTGATCAACTAAAGAATTATCTTTTGCAGGTTGATGCGACGAAAATCAGACGAGAAAGCCATAACGCACCATCCGTCAAAGCTTTTAATGTCAGCGCACGACAAGCCGGCAGCTCCAGACGTCTTATATGTCGGAAATGTGGCGTAGAGGGTCACGAGCGGTAGGTTTGTCCCAACGGGGATAAGAAGTTGTGCTACAATTGTAAAAAGCTGGGATATCATCTCGCCAGCGATTGTGGCAAGAGAAAAGCCATCTCCGATGATTCACCACCTTCAAAGAGAGGTAGAAGGGGAGGACACTATGGCCATAGAGGCCAAAATCATACAGTTTCAACTTATCATAGCGATTATAAGTCTACTCCGTCGGCTGATGTGAAGCCCAGCTGGTCAAGGGACGGCCGAGGCAGAGGTGCCACAAGAGGAGGACACCGGGGAGCCGGTCGAGGAGGCTACGGAGGTGGTCAATCGGCGACTTCATTACAAGCGATTGCTGACAGCTACTCGGGTGAGACACGTGCGTCTGACTGTCTTAATTGCGATTCGAGCATTTGTATAGACTTTATTGCCGATTCCGGAGCGACGGAACATCTTAGCAATAGTAAGATATGCTTTGATGAGTTTAATGATAAATCAAAAGCTAGCATAGAATGTGCGAACAAAGAAGGTAAATTTGTAACCTCGGGCACGGGAAATGCCAAAATTCTTACTCTTGATAATAAAGTTTATCATTTAAATAATATTCTGTATTCTGAAGACTTGACTCAGAACTTAGTTTCATTGAGAAGATTTGCCGATCAAGGGTTAGAAATTTACCTTGATAACAAAAGAATAGACATATATGATCCGAAACTAGAAAAGACAGTTTTATCGGGAGCTTATCATAAACCCTTCTGGACAATTAGATTAATTGTAGATAAGTTGAATAGACAAGAGTTGGCTAAAACATTCTATAATACCAGAAGTAAGAAATTATTAAACTCAAATGATTCAAACGAGACAATTAAAGAGAAAGAAACAACCAATAATATCGAGAAAGCAAATAATGAGTTTAATAATACTACCTTGAATAGAAAATCTCATGATGCGAGTGAGAACACTACAACATTAACTTTAGAAAATGATAAAGTAGATTTGCATGAAAATATAGACTATGAAAGTGAAGCCATGAAATGGCACTTGAGATTAGGGCATTTGTCGAAAGGATACTTGATAGCTCTTGTTGAGAAATTTGAGTTTATGAAATTAGATAAATTAATTGAAGATAATACTATTCAAAATTGTCCTACGTGTTTACAAGCCAATAGCATAAAACTTCCTTTTAACAAGATTAGGGAACGTGCAGCAGCACCTTTACAAATAATTCACGGAGATACTATGGGACCTATAAGTCCGCTCTCATATCCTGGTAAATATAAATTTGTATTAGTTTTGATAGATGACGCAACTAGGGCTGCGTTTACATATCCGTTGAAAAATAAATCAGATGTACCAGCGTGTATAGAATCATTTGTTAAAAGTATGCGGAATTTAGTGGGTCAGGACCTAAAGTTTTGTTATTTGAGATGCGATAGAGGCACTGAGTTTACTGGTAGGTCCACTATAGAAGTATTGAATAAGTATGGAGCAGAATTGCAAGTAGCCTGTCCTGATACTCCACAGCACAATGGTGTTGCTGAGAGATTTAATCGAACCCTAGAAAATAAAACTCGTGTTATGATGTTAGACTCAGGACTACCTGCGACTTATTGGGATCTTGCAGTAAAGACTGCAGTATACATTTATAATACAATTCCACACAAGTCACTTGACATGACTTCCCCGTTGAGTAAGATCATGTCGAAAAACTCGTTAGATTATACTCAGTTTAAAAGATTTGGATGCGCCGCGTATATGAAAATTGCGCGTAATACTGAGACGAAATTTTCTGCTCAAGCGGTACTGGGCTTTCTAGTCGGATACGTGAACACCGGTTACACTGTACTAGTACCATCCGAGAGAAAGCTGTACGACAGCAAACACGTGCGTTTTGTAGAAAACCATACTTATAAAGACTTTCGAGATAAATTCAACCTAGATATAGACAGTGAGTTAAATTTTAACAAAGATGAATCAGAGCACACTGAGCAGAGCCGCGAAGTAGAAACAGAGGAAATAGATAAGACAGATAAGGTAGATCAAAGGCGTAGGAGAGGTCGTCCGAAAAAGGATGTTCAAGCATTGTTCTTCTTGAATGAAAATCCTGAAACGGAAAAATTAAATTTTGATAGAGAATTAAGTGATATTAAATACCACGCCCTTCTGGCAAAAATACAAGGGGACCCTCAAACGTATAAAAAAGCTGTGAGCTCTCTTGATAGCGATAAATGGCAAGAAGCCATACATATAGAATTAGAAGCTATTAAAAATAAGAATGTGTATACAGTAGTAGAAAGATCTAACTTAAAAATGACAGACAAGAGTGCCAATATCATAGATTCTAGATGGGTATTTAAACGTAAATTAGATGAAAACAGCGAGACTAAGTATAAAGGTAGATTGGTCATACGAGGTTTTAAAGATAAAAATCAATATGACTTAAGAGAGACTTATGCTCCAGTTTCCCGTATATCACTTATTAGATCATTCTTCTCGATAGCGAATAAGTACAATTACGTGATTAGACAACTTGACGTAGAGACAGCGTTTTTATATGGAGATCTGACTGAGGATATTTATTTGGAAATTCCAGAGGGAGTGCAGATAGATAAAGACATTAGAAAAAGATTTGTTTGGAAATTAAATAAATCCTTGTACGGTTTAAAGATTAGTCCGAAAAAGTGGAATGATAAATTTTCAAGCGTAATGTCAAAACTAGAGTTTGAGTCGAGCGATGTAGATCCGTGTTTATTTATCAAGCGCAATAAGGATAGTCTGACTTTAGTGATATTGTATGTAGACGATATACTTCTAGCAAGTCCATGTGATAAATTATTAACAGAGGTTAGCACTAATTTAAGCAAAGAGTTTAAAATAAAAGATCTTGGGAGTCCGGTAGAATTTCTTGGAATTAAAATCGAAAGAGATTTACAAAACAAATGCATAAAATTGAGTCAAACGAAATTTAGAGATAAAATGCTATTTAGATTTGGATTTGATAGATGTAGACCAGTAAACACACCTATGAAACAGAGTGATGTTATTAACGATTCTAGAAAAGAGAGGGAGGAAGATGAATACACAAGTAAATCGATTCCCAATAGACTCTATAGAGAAGCTGTAGGCTCATTGTTATATTTGCATTCAAATATTATATTGTATTTGCATTCAAATTTTATATGCAGTCAATGTCTTGAGTAGGCATCAGGTGAACCCTACTGACTTTGAGTGGAATATGGTCAAAAGAGTCTTCCAATACTTATCAAGTACTAGAGATCTTAAGATAGTATTTGACCAAGATACAGATGGTATGGAGGTTTACTCGGATGCGAGTCTGATTGCAAAAACTCTCTGACAACTTGTGGGTTTGTCATCAAACTGTTTGGAAACATTGTGGCCTGGAGAACACATAAACAGCAGAGTGTTGCTTTGTCTACTTGTCAGACAGAACATGAGCGAAGCATGCCAAGAGGTCATGTCGCTGCATAATTCCATGTTAATTATGCTGGGTACTAGACTGTATCCGATTACGTTGTATTGCGATAACATGTCGGCAATCTCGTGTGCGAAAGTGAGGGGTAGCAATAGATTGCGACATATGGTTGAGCGAAAAGAGCATTGTATAAAAGAATGTATTCAGAAAAATTACATTGAGGTAAGGTGGGTAAGCTCTAAAATGCAGCTTGCGGATATTTTCACCAAACCCCTTCCCTATATCATACATAACGATTTAACTTTTAAAACATATAAAAATTGGACGATAGGGAGGGTCAACTCTTCAAAAATGTTTATTTTTGAAGGGTTGACCCTCCCTATCGTCCAATTTTTATATGTTTCAAATAATGGAGGGTGGACATAATACGTAGATTTAACTTTTAAGTTATTAAAATAATTAAAATTATGTTCTCCTTGTTTTAGACTGTCCTGACGATGAGGAAGCTGTGGATGAGATTGAAGAGAATTGGGATTAAGTCCCATGAAAGCGCACGAGTACACTATAATGAGAGGGAGTGTTAGAAATGAGTCATTATGGGTACTCCAGTGCTAATACAGTGCTGTGCGCATGCGCTAGCAACTCGCGCACCGGCGCCTCTCCGCTCGAGCGGCGATGCACTTAGACCGTTACCGGCAGTCATAGAGTATACACGTACATTGTATAGCTTACACTAGAATACACGAGACCACGTTTACTTATATATTGGTTGTACACGTTTATTTCAAAACCCTCACCATCAATTATTCCATCAAATATGTTACACGATTAAAAAAATATGATTTCCAATATTAATCTAATTTTTATCTAATTTGCAATGCATTAAAATGTTTTTTTTTTAACTATTAAGATTATTGGAAGATTATTTAATAAATATTTATTAAATAATATTTTAAATTAAAACAATTTTTAATTTAAAATATTTGTATTTACAAAATATAATTTGCACAATGGATATTAAACATTTATGAAAAATAATTCATATTTTGAAGGATGGTACATGTCATAAAAATAACGGAAGCAGAAAGACAAACGACGCCAAGAACACTAGCCAAATTGGAAAGAGCCACAGGAACATTTATTGAGTCTTTTTCCTGGAAAGCTGCGACTTCCTTCACATTCATAAAAACATACCTGCCAGTGATTAGTTTTGACGCAAACCAAGAATACTGGATCATATTTTGAAATATGGGTACAGACAGTTGATTATGAATCAGTGCATGCATCTAAAAATATTGTACTTATATTATATGCTCCAAATCAGGAAAATGGTCATCCAATTTGGTATTATTATTTAATAAAGATATTATTGAACCTTATGTTAAAAAGAAAAACTTCACACTCATCTTGGATTCATGAAGCGGACATTCCAAAAAAAACATTACATGAGAACTTCAAAAATGAAAAAATTACAAAATGCACCGATTTGAGACATATAGATCATCAATTAAATACTAGAGAATATGCAGTTAAAATTCATGCACTGACTCATAATTGTATGCACCCATATTAATATTGTATAATCCAGTATTCTTGGTTGCGTTAAAAGTCATCACTGACAGGGATGTTTTTATAAATGTGAAGGAAGTCTACTTTCCAGAAAAGATTCCATAAATGTTCCTGTGGCTCCCTCCAGTTTAGCAAGTGCTCTTGGTGTCGCTTGTCCTTCTGCTTCCGTTGTTTTTATGACATGTACCATTCTTCAAAAATAATTTTTGTTATTAAATTATGTGCAATTTGACGATAATGAAGTAAGTCATATTATTATATATTTTTTTTTATGTATTATTGAATTATTCTTCAGGAATGTTTAATATCCGCTGTGCAAATTATATTTTGTAAATACAAATATTTCAAATTAAAAATTATTTTATATTTATTAAATAATCTTCCGATAATCTTGAAATAATTAAAAAAATAAACATTTTAATGCATTGCAAATTGGATAAAAATTAGATTGTTGGAAATTATATATTTTTTATCGTATAACAAATTTTTTTTAAAAGTAAGTATTCAATTACTACCTAAATTAAAAACACCGTATAAAAGTATTTCTCTCAACTGCCAAGACTTCACGGTGGTTCCGGTACGAATCGAACATTAGTTCACTAGACTATTTAAAATAAAAGAATAAAATAACTATTTTCCGGAACTTAACAGTGGTTCCGGTACAAATCGAACGAAACTTCACCAGATCGGCTAAATCAAACTATAAACGTTTGAAAAAAGATCAAATAAGTTCTTGAAAGACGAGGAAAATATTCTTATAAAATACTAATATAACTAATATAGAATAAGTCCGAGCTTCATATTTTGCAGTAAGTAGTTAGGGCCATTCATTGTAGTATGAATTGCCAAAACTACCGAAAATAAATGCGTACGGCTCGTCAAGTTTTAACATATTTAAAAAATTGTATGGATCTTCGTGAGGGCCAATTCCAAAAATAAATGTTAACAACAATCTTTTTATTGATTGCGATATTTCGTCAGGATGTTCCCTGACCTCTTCAGGCTTTATTACAAAATGTACACAATTAAAATTACAAACTTAGTCAAAAATAAATAAATACACAATCTACGCAAGATTACCTATATCTAGCTGGTCGATACTGGTAAGACGTACCAGTAGAGTTGAGATAGTACAAAACATAATGCCACGCTTCGTTGAGGTTTATATTCTATCACAATTGTTTACCTTTTTTGAAATGTAACGTTCTTAACAGCTTTTTGAATATCATATTCAAATTTTGCGTGTCTTCTATACTATTGATCGTGTTATGGTTTGAATTAATATGTAACATTTCAGAAATAAGTCGTTTTGTATAATATTTTCCCTGTCTAAAATTTGGATGTTTTTCCAGTCAACCGTGTGTTTCTTAGTTCTTTGGTATGTTGCTATCACAGATTTTTCTCTTTATCTCTTCCATGTTCTTTAATCATAGTTTCTCGACTCTACTGGTACGTCTTACCAGTATCGACCAGCTAGATATAGGTAATCTTTTGCGTAGATTGTGTATTTATTTATTTTGACTAAGTTTGTAATTTTAATTGTGTACATTTTGTAATAAAGCCTCAAGAGGTCGGGGAACATCCCGACGAAACGTCGCAATCAATAAAAAGATTGTTGTTAACATTTATTTTTGGAATTGGCCCTCACGAAGATCCATACAATTTTTTAAACATTAATTCAACATGGAGGGTGCCATTCAACACAATATTATTAACATATTATCTAACAAATTATAATTGCAAAAGTAATTGACAAAATAAATGATTTTAATTCAACATATTCAAATTGAAAATATATTACGCGAAAAATAAGAGATAAAAGAACAGTCTAACACAAATGAGACAATTGAAATAATAATAAAAGAATTTGAAACAGAAGTAGACAAACAAAAAAAAGTATAGCAGTATATAAACAAGAATATTATAGTCACAAATTATACGAATAGTTGTCAAATAAGTCGAAAAAACATTACGTGAAAATTAAAGAATATAATAACAGTCCAACAAAAGTCAGGAAATTGAATAATAATATAAAACAAGTTGTTTTAGATAAATAATTATTGGATAAATAAAGATTGTATTTTAAATAATAAGAGAGAAAATCCCTAGAATACTAGGTAAACGGAAAACATAAGAGATGCAGATATAAAAGTAGCAAATAAATAAATAAATTATATTGTCAAGTAAACAATTACAAAATATACACAAAAAAATAGTTGATCTAATAATAAAAATATATTTAAAAAGAAATATTAAGTATATCGCAGGTAAAAGAGTAATATGTCATGTCAAAAAAGAAAAGTGCAGAAAATAAGCGAAACAAAGGGATTATAACCAGACAGACGACCCAAAGCAATCCAGAATTAAAAAAACAAATAGATGATATAAATAAAGAAGAGAATATTTTTGGAAGAAAACCAAAAGTACCAAGATCACCTCCGAATACGAACTTGAATAAAAATTCATTACATACTTATTATGTTAACGTACCACTTGCCTCAGGAACAATTAAAAATTCAAAAATAGTTTCAATACCAACGACCTCCAAAACAGATCTCAACGTACTCGAAAAGACAGACTCACAACCATCAGCTCAGATAGAAGAAACCCAGAACGTCACAAAATCTATAGAAAAACGAAATATACCTACAATAAACATAGAAAACCTTTTAATTCCGGAAATAAAACAGGATAGTATATCACCAAATACTTTTTATACGTCGAGTGCACTAGGTCAAAGCCATGCATTTTTTAACGACTCACCATATTTAGAAGACGACAAGCAACACGATTACACAGACATAGGCGGATTACTTAATGAACAAAGCCTGATTTTAGCTAGAGATAACAACTTAAATAATAACAAACAGGTAGAAATCGAAATAAACGAAAATTTAATACATTTCGAAACAGAAATGGCAAACCAACAGCTTAAACTATCACTCAAAGATGTCGCAAAAATAGTTCCGGAATTTGATGGAAAAGCATGGAACCAGAAGAATATATAGAAAGACTTCAACAGGCAAAAGACATTATTGCCAACGCAGATGAACAAAATTTAGTACAACTTTTGAGAATAAAATTAAAAGGTGAAGCATATAAAGCCCTAAAAAACAAATGTTCCTACTATTGACGTTTTAATTGAATCCATACGAAAAATTTATCCGAGTAAGGAAGACATGCATACATTATATGGAAAATTAATTAGAATAAATCAAGAACCGAATGAAACAGTATTGGAATATGTTAACAATATTACAGAAATAGATACTAAAATTAAGGAATTAAAAGCATTAGAACCAGGTATCACAGAAGAAAATCTTGGAACTTTTAAAACTCAATTGGAAAGAGACATATAAAATTGTTTTAAAGACGGTCTAAAAAGTGAAATACGATTTGCATTAAAAAGAACACGAAACCACACAGAGTGCAATACAAAGAGCAATGGGTATCCTATACAAAAAATTAAGATCTAGAGGCAAATACAGAAAAAAGAATTATAATAAGGAAGGATAACGCAAAAATATTATATAATTTCGAAAAACCAAATATAAATACCGCAAAAATAGATCATTGCCAAATTTGCAAAGATACTGAACAAGAAGCACTATTCTGCGTCAACGCATCATATGTATGTTGTAAAAATAGAGATCATCTGTCATATCTCTGCAATGTCGCAAAAGATAAAAAAGAATTGATTTGTAAATTTTGCAGCTCAAGGGGACATTCGATAGATATTTGTAAATTAAATCATTTAAAAGGAAGTCATTATCAATACTGCCAAGAGATGGGTCACACAGTTTTAAGTTGCCCAATGATAATAAAATATGAAATTTGCTGGAAATGCAAGGAAAGAGGTTACAGTCCGAATGTGTGTGAAAAAAGTGCTAAGGTCGCCGAATCTTGAGAATTCTTTGGTAATACGAGCCACACGATGGAGAACTGCCCGTCGGTAGTATGTCAGAGGTGCAATAAACCGGGACACGTAATAAAGTACTGTCAAGTAAGAAGGAAGATGATTTGGTGTACAGTTTGTGCGATAGAAAGTCACGAAGTCTCGGATTGCCAGACGGCGGGAATTAGGACTATGCAAGGTAAACAACAGACGTTTGGAAATAAGACAACTTGCCAAATTTGTGAGGCAATTACAGGTACAGCAGCATATTGCCCAGATCAGAATAGAAATTACACAAATATCAACCCAAACTATAGAAACAGAAAATAAATACACTTACCACACACAAAACAATTCAAGCGGATTCAACAAAACCCAAAAACAAAATTATCACCCAAGAAATACGAATTTTAACAAACAAATAAATATACGAAACGAAAAAAAAACAATATTGTGAATTTTGTAAAATACTAGGACACACGATAGTAAATTGCAGGAAATTATAAAAAATAGAAACAACATCAACGCTAACATGTGCGTATTGTAAGAGAAAAGGTCACACAATTGGAAACTGCAATACATTAAAAAATATAGAAAGTAGGCTAGAAAAATTCTGCAATTTTTGCAAAAGCACAACGCATACATTGAAAGAATGTTTCAGAAAACAAAGCCATGAACAGACAAGTTCGGGAAACTAATAAACTCCTCCAGAAATGACTAGACTGGAAGGATAAATAAAAAACCACTCGAAAACAATGCAACTATCCAAATAAGTACATTTAATGAGAATAATATGGTAAACGTGAATTGCAACGAAGGAAAAGACGCTGACATCGATTTATTAAATTCAAGAAATTTGAGTGATATTAATAGAAACATGAAAAAAAAAAACCGCTGCCAATTCATTGGCAAGATGCTTCCTCAAACTAATTTATCGATTCCATTTTTTAAATTTAAAAAACAAAAGTAAATTTTTTACAAAAAAACTTTATTAGTAAATAAAACTGTTTCCTTTGTGGTTCTTCGTTACGTCTCTGAAGTTGGCATAACACTTTTGCAGAAATGAGAATCTAAGTAGCGGATATTTTGCCGTAAATTATCCGTAAATTATCCGTGAAAGCCGCAATTTTGCTGCGGCAATTTTTATTAAAAAATTCGAATGTCCTGCCAACTTCAGATGAAGTTAGCAAACCACCCCTCCAAAACCTAAGTTTACATTAGTCCTACCAAAACCAAACGCACATAGGAATTTTCCGCTTTTTTGCGGCAAAAGAACAGTGTTATATAGAAAATGAAATAACAATTAATATTATAATTATAAACAATAATTATGTCAAACACTAAGAAGATAGCAAACCACGGCTCAGAAACTAACTTTAGACCCCTTATACCGCCGCCATACTAGCACAGGAATTTGCCGCTTTTATGCCGTGAGACAGTGGTATTATGTATAAAACGAAAAACTATTTTTTACTATTGTTATAAATAATAGTTCCGTTAATTCACATGAAAATAGCAGATCACGGCCATGAACTTAACTTTAGACGACTCATACGGCCATCATACTAGCACAGGAATTTGCCGCTTTTTTGCCGTGAGGCAACGGCGTTATGTAGAAAAAGAAAAATAAAATTGATTTATTATTATAAACAATAATTATGTCAAACAATAAGAAGATAGTAGACCTCGACCCAGAAACTCACTTTAAACGACACTTAACGCCACTATACTAGCACAGGATTGCCGCTTTTATGCCGTGATACAGTGGTGTTATGTAGATGATGAAAAAATAATTTTTACTATTGTTATAAATAATAGTTGCGTCAATTCACATGAGAATAGCAGACCTCAACCCAGAAACTAACTTTAGACGACACTTAACGCCACTATACTAGCACAGCCATTTGCCGCTTTTTTGCCGCGAGACAGTGGTATTATGTAGAAGACGAAAAAATAATTTATATTATTTTTATAAATAATATTTGCATGAATTCATATGAAAGTAGCAAACCACGGCCATGAAACTAACTTTAGACGACTCATACCGCCAACATACTGGCACATCAATTTGCCGCTTTTTTGCCGTGACACAACGGTATTATATAGAATAAAAAAAAATAATTTTTACTATTGTTATAAATAATAGTTGCGTGAATTCACATGAGAATAGCAGACCTCGACTCAGAAACTAACTTTAGACGACAGTTAACGCCACTATCCTGGCACAGGTATTTGCCGCTTTTTTGCCGTGAGGCATCGGTGTTATGTAGAAGATGGAAAAATAGTTTTTTCTTACTCGCCCACCCGAAAGTACGTACTTTCGGCCCGCATCTCCGGGCCGAAAGAGAAACTTTCGCATCCTATTTTAGACCAACCGCGCGCTCTGATTGGCTGCCGAAATTTCCTGACCCGTGGCGCTTCAGCGCCCCCGCCCATGTCCGAGGAAAGATGTTTGTGCGGTGTGAAGGTTAGACACGTACGAAATAAACAGAGGAAAGTGCATGGGTGACGAGAAAAAAGTTAGTTGAAATAAAAAGTGGTTTTGTTTGATCGTGGTTATTGTTTTTTCCTCTTGTTTTCTACACGGACTTTCGAGTCGTGTAGAAACAATTAAGTAAACGTATGGACGGGAGCGTCCGAGGAATAGTACATTACGATACGTGGGCCGGAAATTGGATTTCCGGGCCGTGCGTGGTATGACGCCCGAGGCGAAGCCGAGGGCGTCATGACGCACGGCCAGGGCATCCAATTTCCGGTCCAAGTATTGTATACTATTTTTCTTACTCCCCGGCCGAAAGTACGTTCTGTAATTGTTAAATAATTGATAAAATTGCGTTGTCGTCTGCTAGCTGTGTTTGAGTTTTTCTTTCGGCCCGCTCGATAGTACTGCCTCTGTCGGCCGCTTTGGGTAGCTCGGTCGATATTACCGACCGTTTTTTCTTTCGACCCGGCGTGGAGAGCTGGTTTTTTGGCCGTCTGCTACTTTCGCTATTACACAGATGGTTTGATGCCCGCCCGACATTTGCAAGACCGAGGCGAAGCCGAGGTTTTGCTGGTCGGGGCGGGCATCAGAAACTCATTCATTAAAAAAAGACAACACCACTTTTTATTTCAACTAACTCTTTTTTCTCATCACACGTGTACTTACCTCTGTCTATTTCGTACGTGTCTAACCTTCACACCACACAAACATATTTTCCTCGAACGCTCCCGTCCGTACGTTTACTTAATTGTTTCTACACGACTCGAAAGTACGTGTAGGAAACAAGAGGAAAAAACAATGACCACGATCAAACAACACCACTTTTTGTTTCATTTAACTCTTTTTTCTCATCACCCGTGCACTTTCCTCTGTTTATTTCGTACGTGTCTAACCTTCACACCGCACAAACATCTTTCGTCGGACATGCGCGCAGGCGCTCAAGCGCCGCGGGTCAGGAAATTTCGGCAGCCAATCAGAGCGCGCGGTTGGTCTAAAATAGGATGCGAAAGTTTCACTTTCGGCCCGGAGATGCGGGCCGGAAGTACGTACTTCCGGGTGGGCGAGTAAGAAAAATATGTTTGTGCGGTGTGAAGGTTAGACACGTACGAAATAGACAGAGGAAAGTGCACGTGTGACGAGAAAAAAGAGTTAGTTGAAATAAAAAGTGGTGTTGTCTTTTTTTAATGAATGTGTTTCTGATGCCCGCCCCGACCAGCAAAACCTCGGCTTCGCCTCGGACTTGCAAATGTCGGGCAGGCATCAGACCATCTGTACAATAGCGAAAGTAGCAGACGCACAAAAAACCAGCTCTCTACGCCGGGCCGAAAGAAAACACAGTCGGTAATATCGACCGAGCTACCCAAAGCGGCCGACAGAGGCACTACTATCGAGCGGGCCGAAAGAAAAACTAACACTCAAACACAGCTAGCAGACGACAACGCAATTTTATCAATTATTTAACAATTACAAAACGTACTTTCGGCCGGGGAGTAAGAAAAATAGTATACAATACTTGGACCGGAAATTGGATGCCCTGGCTGTGCGTAATGACGCCCTCGGCTTCGCCTCGGGCGTCATACCACGCACGGCCCGGAAATCCAATTTCCGGCCCACGTATCGTAATATAATATTAATATTTGTTATAAATAATAGTTGCATAAATTCATATGAAGGTAGTAAACCACGGCCATGAAACTAACTTTAGACGTCTTATACCGCCGCCATACTAGCACAGGAATTTGCCGCTTTGTTGTCGTGAGACAGTGGTGTTATGTAGAAAACGAAAAAATATTTCTTACTATTGTTATAAATAATAGTTGCGTCAAACAGTAAGATGATAGCAGACCTCGACCTAGGAACTAACTTTAGACGACAGTTAACGCCATTATACTGGCACACGTATTGGCCGCTTTTTTGCCATGCGGCAACGGTGTTATATAGAAGATTGAAAAATAGTTTTTAATATTTGTTATAAATAATAGTTGCGTAAATTCATATGAAGGTAGCAAACTACGGCCATGAAACTAACTTTAGACGACTCATACCGCCGTCACACTGGCACAGCAATTTGCCGCTTTTTTGCCGTGAGACAGAGGTGTTATGTAGAAAAAGAAAAAAAAATTGTTTTATTATTATAAACAAAAATTATATCAAACAATAAGAAGAAAGCAGACCTTAATCCAGAAACTAATTTTAGACGACACTTAACGCCACCATACTAGCACAGGAATTTGCCCCTTTTTTGCAGTGAGGTAACGGTGTTATAAAGAAGTAGAAAAAATAATTTTTAATATTTTTTATAAATAATAATTGTGTAAATTAATATGATGGTAGCAGACCACGGGCATGAAACTAGCTTTAGACGACTCATACCGCCAACATACTGGTACAGGATTTTGCCGCTTTTTTGCCGCGACACAACGGTGTTATGAGAAGATGAAAGAATAATTTTTACTATTGATATAAATAATAGTTCCGTTAATTGACATCAAAATAGCAGACCACAGCCATGAAACTAATTTTATAAGACTCATACCGCCGCAATAGTGGCACAGAAATTGGCCGCTTTTTTCCGTGAGACAGTGTTGTTATGTAGAAGATGAAAAAATAATTTTCACTATTGTTATAAATAATAATTGCGTCAATTCACATGAAAATAGCAGACCACGCCCATGAAACTAACTTTAGACGACCGATACCGCCGCCATACTGGCATAGGAATTTGCCGCTTTTTTGCCGTGAGGCAACGGTGTTATGTAGAAGACGAAAAAATAGTTTTTAATATTTGTTATAAATAATAGTTGCGTAAATTCATATGGAAATAGCAGACGACGGCCCAGATACTCACTTTAGGTGGTTGAAAGTAGAAGAAACCATATAATTGGCGGTATGAGTCGTCTAAAGTTAGTTTCATGGCCGTGGTTTGCTACCTTCATATGAATTCACGCAAATATTATTTATAACAATAATATAAACTATTTTTTCATCTCCTACATAACACCACTGTCCCACGGCAAAAAAGTGGAAAATTCCTGTGCCATTATGTTGGCGGTATGAGTCGTCTAAAGTTAGTTTCATGGCCGTGGTTTGCTACCTTCATATGCATTCACGCAAATATTATTTATAACAATAATATAACCTATTTTTCGTTTTCTACATAATACCACTGTCTCACGGCAAAAAAGTGGCCAATTCCTGTGCTAGTATGGTGGCGGTATGAGTCGCATAAAGTTAGTTTCATGGCCGTGGTCTGCTATTTTCATGTGAATCAACGCAAATATTATTTATAACAATAATTAGAACTATTTTTTCGTCTTCTACATAATACCACTGTCTCACGGCAAAATAACGGCAAATTGTTGTGCTAGTATAGTGGCGTTAAATGTCGTCTAAAGCTAGTTTCTGGGTTGAGGTCTGCTAGTCTCATGTGAATTGATGCAACTATTATTTATAACAATAGTAATAATTATTTTTTCATCTTCTACATAACGCCACTGTATCACGGCAAAAAAGCGGCAAATTCCTGTGCTAGTATGGTGGCGTTAAGTATCTTCCAAAGTTAGTTTCTGGGTCGAGGTCTGCTATCTTCTTATTGTTTGACATAATTATTGTTTATAATAATAAATCAATTTTTTTTCTTTTTCTACACAACGCCATTGCCTCGCGGCAAAAAAGCGGCAAATTCCTGTGCCAGTATGTTCGCCATATAAGTCGTCTAAAGTTGGTTTCATGACCGTGGTTAGCTATCTTCATATGAATTTACGCAACTACTATTTATAACAAATATTAAAAATTATTTTTTCATCTTCTATATAACACCGTTGTCTCACGACAAAAAAGCGGCAAATTGATGTGCCAGTATGTTGGCGGTATGAGTCGTCTAAAGTTAGTTTCATGGCCGTGGTTTGCTACTTTCATATGAATTCATGCAAATATTATTTATAAAAATAATATAAATTATTTTTTCGTCTTCTACATAATACCACTGTCTCGCGGCAAAAAAGCGGCAAATGGCTGTGCTAGTATAGTGGCGTTAAGTGTCGTCTAAAGTTAGTTTCTGGGTTGAGGTCTGCTAGTCTCATGTGAATTGATGCAACTATTATTTATAACAATAGTAATAATTATTTTTTCATCTTCTACATAACGCCACTGTATCACGGCAAAAAAGCGGCAAATTCCTGTGCTAGTATGGTGGCGTTAAGTATCTTCCAAAGTTAGTTTCTGGGTCGAGGTCTGCTATCTTCTTATTGTTTGACATAATTATTGTTTATAATAATAAATCAATTTTTTTTCTTTTTCTACACAACGCCATTGCCTCGCGGCAAAAAAGCGGCAAATTCCTGTGCCAGTATGTTGGCCATATAAGTCGTCTAAAGTTGGTTTCATGACCGTGGTTTGCTATCTTCATATGAATTTACGCAACTATTATTTATAACAAATATTAAAAATTATTTTTTCATCTTCTATATAACACCGTTGTCTCACGACAAAAAAGCGGCAAATACCTGTGCCAGTATAGTGGCGTTAACTGTCGTCTAAAGTTAGTTTCTAGGTCGGGGTCTGCTGTCTTCTTATTGTTTGACGCAACTATTATTTATAACAATAGTAAAAAATATTTTTTCGTTTTCTACATTATACCGTTCGTTTTCTACATTATGCCTCACGGCAAAAGAGCGGCAAATTCCTGTGCTAGTATGGCGGTGGTATGAGTCGTCGAAAGTTAGTTTCATGGCCGTGTTCTGCTATTTTCATGTGAATCAACGCAACTATTATTTATAACTATATTAAAATATTAATAGAAAAAAATATTTTTTCATCTTCTACATAACAATACTGTCTCACCGCAAAAAAAGCGGCCAATTCCTGAGCTTCTATTGCGGCGATATTAGTCGTATAAAGGTAGTTTCATTACTGTGGTCTGCTGACTTCGTGTGAATTTACGCAATTATTATTTATAACAAATAGTAAAAACTATTTTTTCATCTTCTATATAACACCTTTGTGTCAAGGCAAAAAAGCGGCAAAATCATCTGCTAGTATAGTGTCCTTAAGTCTCGTCTAAAGTTAGTTCTGGGTCGAGGTCTGCTATCTTCTTATTGTTTGACATAATTATTGTTTATAATATTAAATTAATTTTTTTTTCCTTTTTCTATATAACACCGTTGCGTCACTGCAAAAAAGCGGCAAATTCATGTGCCAGTATGTTGGCGGTATGAGTCGTCTAAAGTTAGTTTTATGGCTGTGGTTTGCTACCTTCATATGAATTTACGCAACTGTTATTTATAACAATAATATAAACTATTTTTTCGTTTTCTACATAATATCACTGTCTCACGGCAAAAAAGCGGCAAATTCCTGTGCTACTATAGTGGCGTTAAGTGTCGTCTAAAGTTAGTTTCTGGGTTGAGGTTTGCTATTCTCATGTGAATTGACGCAACTATTATTTATAACAGTAGTAAAAATTATTTTTTCATCTTTTATATAACACCGTTGTGTCACGGCAAAAAAGCGGCAAATTCCTGTGCTAGTATGGCGGCGGTATAAGTCGTCTAATGTTAGTTTCTGAGTCGAGGTCTGCTATTCTCATGTGAATTGACGCAACTATTATTTATAACAATAGTAAAAATTATTTTTTCATCTTCTACATAACACCACTGTATCGTGGCAAAAAAACGGCCAATTCCAGTGCTACTATTGCGGCGGTATGAGTCGTATAATGTTAGTTTCATGAGCGTGGTCAGCTATTTTCATGTGAATTGACGGAACTATTATTTATAACAATAGTAAAAAATAGTTTTTCGGTTTATACATAACACCACTGTCTCACGGCACAAAAGTGGCAAATAAAATTCCTGTGCTAGTACGGCGGCGGTATAAGGTCTAAAGTTAGTTTCTGAGTCGAGGTCTGCTATTCTCATATGAATTAACGCAACTATTATTTATAACAAATAGTAAAAACTATTTTTTCATCTTCTATATCACCGTTGTGTCACGGCAAAAAAGCGGCAAAATCCTGTGCTAGTATGATGGCCGTATGAGTCGTCTAAAGTTAAGTTCATGGCCGTGATCTGCTATTTTCATGTGAATTAACGGAACTATTATTTATAACAATAGTAAAAAAGAGTTTTTCGTTTTATACATAACACCACTGTCTCACGGTACAAAAGCGGCAAATAAAATTTCTGTGCTAGTACGGCGGCGGTATAAGGTCTAAAGTTAGTTTCTGAGCCGTGGTTTGCTATCTTCTTATTGTTTGACATAATTATTGTTTATAATTATAATATTAATTGTTATTTCATTTTCTATATAACACTGTTCTTTTGCGGCAAAAAAGCGGCAAATTCCTATCTGCGTTTGGTTTTGGTAGGACTAATGTAAACTTAGGTTTTGGAGGGATGGTTTGCTAACTTCATCTGAAGTTGGCAGGACATTCGAATTTTTTAATAAAAATTGCCGCGGCAAAATTGCGGCTTTCACGGATAATTTACGGATAATTTACGGCAAAATATCCACTACTTAGATTCTCATTTCTGCAAAAGTGTTATGCCAACTTCAGAGACGTTTCTTTGTTGTTTGTTAAACAATTTGACTGAATATAAAAAATGTCTTTTTTCTTCTTTCCTTTGTGTATCCTATACAAACAATTAGTTATTGTTATAAAAAATTTTAAAGAAATACATTAGTTTGAGAAAGAAAAGTATGTATTGGCAATAATCTAATAAATATTTGTTTTGAAACAGGTATTTAACTACTATCCTGCTCGACTTAGTGGTTTAAAGTTAATCCATCATTGTAACAATCATACAAATATAATAACTAAGTTGTTCTTAACAAAAGACAATGAATCGTTTTGAAATTTAACAGAGAGGTAGTTTTTTTCATATTTAAGAATCGATATTTTTATGAAATATTTTTATGAAATTTTTACGAAATTCATATTTTGAAAGTCAATTATTATCGTTGCCCTAGTACACGTTGCCGCGGGACTCAATCTGAAATTACTTTTCACACTCCGTGCGCAAAGCTAGATTTCGCACACGCTCTAATAAAAAAGCATGCCCTAAATTAAGCTTCCCGCACGTCGTGTCAAAAAATTGTGTTCGATACTCGAGTGAGAAAGTGATTTTATCCTCGTGTGGCCTTTTCACCCTCGCTTCGCTGGGGCGCAAACGTCCACGACGAGGATAAAATCACTTTTTCGCACTTGTATCGAAAATAACTATTCTCGGGGATATGCCCTAGTACACAATAATTATTTTTCTCTATTCCTCGGGCGAAAGTACGCGTTTTCGCCATTTGTTTACACTAGAAGAAGAAGCACTTTTGCCCACTGCGTGCGTCACTTGTTTCACACGCGACCGAACGCTCTGTGAGCAATGTTTTGAATAGCCTAATCCCATATACGATACAGCGGAGTGACTTTGCCGCGCGGAAGTCGTGAAAGTGTGCGACTTCGGCGCGGAACTATCTCGCATCGGGAGCGTGGTGCTCTCAAGAAGGATGGTCTACTATGAATTCATATTTATTTATTTGGAAATATCCTCTCTAACTCTCCCTATCTCTCTTTATCTCTTTCTATTTTAGCCTATTGGCGGGACATTATGATATTCGTACAAGTATTTTTATAAGTATTTTATTTGCCACATGTTCTCTTATTTATTATTTCAAAGATTATCTTTTTAGTTTTTTTGCATTTTTTTTATTGCATTTGCATTATTTCTTTTGCAGTGTTATGTTTTTGATAAATCTTTTATATCTCTTATGTATTTTACGACATAATGAACTAAATTGTTATTGTATTCTATTGTAATTGACTGAAATTTATAATTTTATACCTTTTAATGTATTTTCTAATTTTTGCCGAAAAGGGAGAATAAAGATTTATCTATTTATCTATCTATCTCTCTATCCCTCTTTCTCTTGACTCACATGAGTATGTTAACAATCTGCTTGTTCATGTATTTTCGATGCCCGCCCCAACCAGCAGCACTCGCTACGCTCGTACTGCAAATGTTTGGCCGGCATCGAACACACATAAACGCGCGCATCGGGAAAAACCAATTGCGACATGGGTAAAAGAAAATTGAAAAATAGAATCTGCAAACTACAAGAATGACGTGAAGTCGCTAACGCTATCAAAGCATAGGGCGAAAGTAAAAACATGGCTGCGCAGAGTTGACGTCACGAGGAAAGACAATGATTTTCGATTTTTCTAGATTGATTAATTAACGTACTTTCGCCCGGGAATAGAGAAAAATACTATTTCTTACACGGGGGTTAAATGGAACTCCTGCATGCACGTGATATGACGGCCTCGGCTTCGCCTCGGTCGTCATATCACGTGCCTGCGAAAGTTCCATTTTCCCCCCTTGTAAGAAAATCTACTATTATTTATATATGATATACAAATTAAATAGAACTATTGCATATTTTGCTCTAAAACTTTATATTTGTGTTTTGGGGCTAATTTGGAATGAGTAAAAATATTTTGACCAACATAACCTCTTGAAATTTTAACACAATGTTGTACTCGATAAGTGTAATAAGTGGTAAAAATTTTGAGTCAATCAATCGAATATTCTTTCTAAAAATGCAAATATAAGAAATTTATACAAAAATTTTAACCTCAAATCTTTGGTCACAACGGTCAGATTTTTTTCGGCAAAGAACTGAATCTTTAGATATAAAAAAGCTAATTATTTGTCAAATTTCAAAACGATTCATTGACTTTTACTCCTGATGTCGTTAACGAATGAAAACGCACTTGTTTTCAAAAATAATTTTTTTCTCGGAAACAAATCAACGTGACCTCTTGAAATTTTAACATAATTTTGTATTCGATAAGTGTAATAAGTGGTAGAAATTTTGAATCGATCACTCGAATATGCTTTTTAAAAATGCAAATATAAGAAATTTATAAAAAAATTTTAACCTCAAATATCTTTAGTCACAACGGTCAGATTTTTTTGGGCAAAGAACTGACTCCTTAGACATAAAAAAGCTAATTCTCTGCCAAATTTGAAAACGATTCATTGACTTTTACTCCTGTTATCGTAAAGGAAAGAAAACGCACTTTTTTTCTAAAATAAGTTTTTTCTCGGAAACAAATCAACATAACCTTTTGAAATTTTAATACAATGTTGTACTCGATACGTTTCCTCATTCCACACCACCTAGCGGTAGATATCGTATCGGTAGGTAGCGGTAGCGGAGTTATGAGTTTAAAAAAAAAACACGTTTTTGTTTTTGATGATAACTAAAGAACCGTGATAGAAAATTAATTTTTTTTTTAGAAAATATACGTATTTTAATTCTCTTTTGACTGCTACCCATCAGATTTGAATAACTCGATCCTATCATTAAAAAAATCAAAAAACAGTTTTGAGAAAATCGAAAATTTGAAAAAAACAAAAACGCATCGCCCCAATCAAAAAACAGATTTTTGACCTGCCATCACGCAAAAAAAAACAAAAAAAATGAGACCTGTCCGGTAAAAATCGACCGAGTAGAAGCTGAGATCCAGGCGCGCGCGCCCGCGCGCGCGCGCACACACACACACACACACACACACTCAATATTTAAATAGTACTATTTCAAGACATACTTTTTTTGATTTTAATACATTTAGTTGAATTTCTGAAATATTTTCTCAGTATAATTATTTCGGAAGATAAAGTAAATATTTTGTCAACTGAAACAATTACTGAGTAATCTGTGTACTTATTTGCAATAAATGCTTTATTATTATAAAAATGTTATTAAATGTCTCATAAAAATTATTTCTAAATAGAAATAATTCATTTAATAGTAATAATTATGATTTCAATAGTAATAAATATTTTTGCACATACATGCAAATGCAACTAAATTAATATAATATTAATAAAGCATTTATTGCAAATAAATACACAGATTACTGAGTAATTGTTTCAGTTGAGAAAATATTTACTTCATAGAACTTCCAAAATAATTATACTGAAAAAATATTTCATAAATTCAACTAAAATTTATTAAAATTTAATACAGTATTTATTCAAATACTAATTTTTAAATATTTATTCGAATTAGCAAAATCTCTGTAGTTAATAATTACATATATTTATCTATAGAAAATATATATTTGTAAGTACACAAACTGTATCAATAATAAATGAGTATTCATTTCTAAAAATCCATGTATTGAAACTAATACAATATTTTATAAATGTATTGATTAATGATTTTTTTTTTTTTTTTTTTTTTTTTTTAGTCAAGATGGCGGACGAGGGTGTGCTGCTTAAGCAGACCCCTCCGCCAGAAATTTATTACAAATGTCATCCCGGGACGCCAGTGGGAGTTGTGATATGTGTAGTGTGTAACAATGTCTACCATAAAAGTGATTATAACAGAAAAAGAACACAAAACTACTTATCTGCCATAGAAATAATATGTGAAGAACATAATATAGAGGACATAACCTCTAAAGACCCACGTGTTGCAGTAGTGCTACTACGGAGGGAACTAGAAAATCTGAGAAACCAAAATGATCTGATAATGACAAGGAACGAAATACTAATAAAAACCAATGCACAGACAGAACAAAAATTAAAACAAGCTGAAGAAGAATTGCTACTAATAAAAGCTAAGGAAATCAAAGGAAATCAAGAATTGACAAGTTTTCCTGAAGAAGAAAAAAAATCTATTAAAACAAATAAGTACAGAAGTACACAATAATAATCTCATGCTAAACCAAATTTTAGACAAAGAAAACTATACCAAAAACAAAAAAACATTTGCAGAAGTGGTAGTAAGTGATAAGAAATTAGAAAAGAAGATACAAAAACTAATAGTGAAAAGAGTACAGAATGATAATAAAGGAATATATGTGCCAGATATAAAACCATATATAGCTCACTATATAAATAAAAATTCATCTATACAAGCAAAAAGTATAAAAATCAAGAATAAAGATGAAGCAATAATAAGCTTTATAAATGAGGAGAGTTTGATACAAACTGAGAATATCCTAAAACAAAAGTATTCTGCCTACTACAAAATAACAAGAGAATCTATTAAAAATCCCAAGATGAAAATAACAGGCTTCGACAATTTTGAAGACATGGAGATTAAAAAAATAGAGCAAGATATTAACAAAAGGAACTTCAAACACCTAAACAGCAAATGCAAAGTGTTACATATATTTGAAAACATTAAAACAAAAATTAACACTATATTAATTGAAACACCAGCGGAAGTATATAATCAAATTGTGAGTAATAAATATAGAGTTCATATTGGTTATCAAAATTGCAGAGCATTCGATGACTTGAATTTAACCCCGTGTTTTAACTGTGGTCGATTTGGTCATAGTGGTAAAAAGTGTAAGAATACGAAGATCTGCCTACATTGTGCTGGAAAACATAACACAATCAACTGTACTACCCCAAACGAACACAATTGTGTTAATTGTATGTACAGTAATCATCAATATAAAACAAATTATAATACTAAACACGTGGTAAATGATACCGAAAAATGCGAGGTTATGTTGCACAAGATAAAGAAGTTAATTGCTGAAACAGATTATCCAGTGAGACCGCACATTCCAAAATATGTAGGTAAAGTAAAGTTTCAATCACAGTCACAAAACACTGATACAGCTGCCGGTAAATCACCGGACGTAACGACACCAAGAAGACAAAGTAGAATTTTTATCAGTCCGGCAACATCAGCTGGTAATTTATCGGCCACAACCTCACCAATAAATTTAAACAGAACCATATCACAAATTTATTACCCAACAGACTCAGCAACTTCTGAACTTTCTGAATTTGAACATGGATCAACAACAACTAAATTTTGAAATTATCTCACAAAAAGAACAAGCTTTTGGTAATGTACAAACACTCAATAAAAGTATCGATAAAGGTAAAAATTTGATTTTATGTGTAAATATTAGAAGTGTAAAACAAAACTTTGAAAAACTTGAAACTTTTATTGAATGTTTAGCCGTAAGACCAAGTGTCATTATATGTATTGAATCTTGGAATGTGCAATATACTCCATTGTACAACATATCAGGTTACAAAAGTTACTATAGTGAGAGTAAAATGAATAAAGCAGATGGAGTTATGATGTATATAAAGGATGAACTATCTGAACACACAGAAATTATAGTGGTCGACAACATACGTATCTTAAGCTCGGTTATAAAATTAATTGGCACCGAAACTGTAAGAATCTCAGCGATCTATAGATCACACAATATAAAAAAGTATGAATTTGTACATAGCCTGAAAAAATTCCTAAGAGATCAATTAAATACTAAGAACCATTGTATAATCGGGGATTTTAACATTGATATATTAGACGAAAATTTTAGTAAGACTGACTCAACAGATAACCTTATAACACAAGAATTTTTAAATGATCTCTTGGAATATAAATTTACGCCATGCTTTACTGGAATAACAAGGCCTTCATCTGATAATAAAAGAGGTACCTGCATCGACAATTTCTATATAAAAACTAAAAATATAAATATTAATTCATTTAAAATAACGAATCCATTTAATGATCACTACCCATTATTTATAACTATAGATAAATTAGAAATAAATCAGCCGAAGAAATTCAATATGAAATCAATTAATTACAACAAGTTAAAACATGTTGCAAATAATTCAAACTGGTACTCAATATTGTCTATGCAGGATCCTAATCTTGCAGTTAACGCATTAATAGACATGATAAACAATTGTATTGATGCGTCCACTACCAAAAAACAATTTAAAAATAAACTTCCGAGAAAAAATTGGATTACTAGTGCTATTATAGTCTCGTGTACTACTAAAGAGACACTGTATATCTTATGGAAAAACAATCCCACTTCTGAAGCCCTAAAAAAGAGTATACAAATTACACTAAGATATTGAACAAAGTTATTAAAGAAGCAAAATTTAAATATGAAAAGGAAATGGTAAAACGAAATAGCGGAAACTCTAAGGAATTATGGAACATAATTAAAACTAAATTAGGGAGAAATAGTGTGCATGATAATCCAATAAATTATATATACGATAACAATCAAAAAATCGAAAATAAAACTGATATAGCAAATGCTATGAACACCTATTTTTGTAAAATAGGACCAAATTTGAGTGCTCAATTTGCTAATATAAATAATAATAACCTGAAACTTCCAGATAGGAATCCTGAATCTATTTTCTTTCGTCCGACAGATTTTGCTGAGATATACAAAATAATCAATACATTGAAAAATAAATCTGGAGGTGTAGACAATATTAACGCTAAATCATTGAAAATTCTCTCTGAATATATATGTGTGCCCTTAGAATATATCTTCAATTTATGTATTGTGAAATCTATCTGGCCTGACGCGCTCAAAAATGCTGAGGTAGTCCCTATCTACAAGGCTGGTGAAAAATCTAATATCAATAATTACAGACCAATCTCTTTAATATCGAACATTGCAAAAATTTTTGAAAAAATAATTTATAATAGATTATACCACTTTTTTGAAAAACATAACATAATATCAGAAAAACAATACGGCTTCGTTAAAAATAGGGGAACTACTGACGCATTAAATTATATATCAAATATCATATACGAAAACTTAGATAAAAGTAAACCAATAATTGTTGCTTTTCTAGACTTAGCCAAAGCATTTGACACTGTTAATCATAGAGTTCTATTAGATAAGCTTGAACGATATGGAGTAAGGGGTAGTGCCTTAAAACTGATGACTAGCTATCTCACAGATAGGCGGCAAAGAGTAAAAATTCAAGACTGTAAAAGTGAATATAAAGAATTTACCACGGGTGTTCCCCAAGGAACTATATTAGGACCATTACTTTTTATACTTTATGTCAATGACTTACTAGGAAGTATGCAAAATGACACAATCATGTCCTATGCTGATGACACGGTTATCATATCAAGTGATAACATGTGGTCCTCAGCTCAAGAAAAAATGTGTGCTTACCTTAATCATGTGGCCAAGTGGCTTGCACAAAATAAACTGTCGCTAAATATAGATAAAACGGTCTATATGACTCTCGGAAACTACTGTGATAGTGTACCTGGCACACTAAACATCAAAATAGGAACGCAATTAATAAAAAGAGTTGAAAGTCATAAATACTTAGGGCTGTATTTCGACTACAATATGAAATGGGATAAGCATATAAGATATATCATTAAAAAAACCAAATACCTAATTTTTGTCTTTGCCAAGATAAAAAATATGATGGATACAAAAACATTAATGATAATATATTATGCTTTCTTTCATAGTCTCATCAATTATGGGGTAATTGCCTGGGGTGGTGCGTACGATAATAATATGAAACTAATACAATCAACACAAAACAAAATATTGAAAATCATAAATAAAAATAAATTCTCTCAAACTAATCCACCTCTTGAAATAAAAAAATTATTCCAGTTAGAGTCAATATCCTTACATTATTCTACATTAAGAAATAAATATATAAACAGTGCGAGCAAGACCAGAAACAAAACAATTCAATTACCTAAATGTGATAAAAGAATTAGTGATAAAAATAGCTACAATGAAGCTATAAGGGTCTTTAATGGGCTATCTAAGGATCTCAAAGTTATGAATTTAAGTAGACAATTAATGAAGAAAAAATTAAAAATGTTTATAGTAAAAGATGCAATATAATTTCAAAATAATAATTAAATCTTAACCAATATATCTAACAAATTATTTAACTGTTATTTATGTACTACAATGGATTTTATCGATGTTAACTAACACTACGCACATAACATTATATAGTTTTTTTAAGAATTTTGTAGTTTGTAATATTTTTTTAGTTTGTAAGTTTTCTGTGTACCAGATCTACACACAGGCAATAATATTTGCCTCAGTAGGATTTACTTACTTATGTATATTTCGTATATAATAATGTAATGTAAATATTTTCTGGAAATAAATAAATAAATAAATAAATGATAAATGTTGATCCTTTCTCATTTCTAAAGTGTCAGTCTAGACTGTAATTTATTACATTTTACACAGAATTCGAATAGGGATTTTTTAGCACAAAATAAGTATTAACATATTTTTAACTAATTAATCTGAACGAATTACTGCATTAAAAATACAAAATAGCCTTTACTAAAAAAATGTTATCTAAAATATCGTAGCTCTTGAAAAAAATTATCACATTCAATAAATAATTTAGAAAAAAAAAATTTTATTTGCAAGTACGTTTTCTGAAAGAAAATATCTGAATTACAAATAATAAAATTTCAATTCTAATAGAGGTTTAAATTTAAAAAATATATGCGGTTTTTATAATATAATGAAAGAGATTTTACAAATGCATATAAAAAAAATGCCACGATGCGGAAATTTGCTGTAAGATCGTTTGCGTTTATGCTCTCCTCCTCCCCTTCGGACTTGAGTATTGCGCGACCGTTCGGCAATATAGTCGCGAATCGCTATTGGGCGATAGGGTCGAGGAAGTAAACAGTCCCGAGAATCGCGCGGCGCGCCGGGCCGCTCGAGCATACGCACTTTCAGATTATGGGCAGTAGGCACACTTATATACGCGTACACCGAACGAAGCCGACTTTTCGGCCGCTTCCCCCTCTACATTAGTCCATTCCGATCCTGTAGCGCTGCCTCGCATCGGGTAGTCGGCTGACAATCGCAGTTCTAAATTGTTGTTTTCGAGAGGAAGTTTCACAGTACCGATTGTTCGTATAATACGTAATACTAGTACGTAATACTAATTTTCGAAGGAGATAAAAAAAGCGCTGATAATTACTCAGAAAGGAACAACCACACCGGCGCCTCCTTCTCCCTCGCCATTTTGCATTTCTGTTCGAAGTTCGAACTTGCATCAGTTATAGCTATCGAGTGTGACTTGTTGCTGGCCGCAGTGTCTCGAAAGAAACAAATTCGTCGCAGAATCGTTTTTTTTGTGAGAAGTTTTGTGTTGTGTACAACAGTGTTATCAAATAGATATACTCACAAACTATAATATAATAACGGTACACACAAACTGGATATCGCGCGATCCAAGTGGATTTTTAGAAACATTTCATGCGTGCTGGTGACGCTGATTAAACTTTGTTCGTAACTATCGACTCTCACTAGACTTTCAAGGAAAATACGATATGGCGGATGAAGATGTGAAGAAGATTTTAGAAGAATTAGATTTGGAGAGTCTCATAGAGACTTTTGAAAGTAAGTTTCATTACAGATATTCAATACGTAGAATAGTATTTACATGTACGGAGGGCCTGAAAATTATGTTTTTTGAAATAAATGTTTAGAAATTTTTTAATTCAAAAAACTGTAAAGTCGATAAGTAGGAATCTGCATTTTTTCATTTTGATCTGATTTTTCAACGAGTATATTTCTTGACAGTACTAATAGAATCGCTCGAAAAAAATTTTTAGTACAGTATTTATATATACGGAGGGTGGGAAAATTGTGTTTTTCCAAATCAATGTTTGATGAGTTAATTTTAATGAAATTGGGTTGATGTTTTTCTACATGGCCTCAAAATTAAATGAATACGTTGATACTTAATATTTTTTAAAATATAAAACAAATCATTGTAAATGCTTTTAGTTAAATTTTTAGTTAAATTTTCTAATTTTATATGTACCCATCTTTTAGAATGCAATGACTGTGTACAATTAACTCTAGTAAATAACATTCAAAAATACTGTTAGATATGCGTGCGAATATGTCATTTTAACCTCGTGTGACCTTTTCACCCTCGCTTCGCCCGAGCGCAATACACGAGAATAATAGTATATTACATACCTAAGGCCAGTAAAATAAGAGGCTTTTTTTTTTACTGGCCAATGTGTGTATACTATTTTTCTGCTCGACGGCGCCAGAAAGCGACAACTTCGTTTCGCGCAGCGGCCAGGAAGTTGGCGCTTTCCGGCCGGAGGACAGAAATAGTATATTACGCAACAAGGGAGGAAAAAACTTGGACAGGCCACAGTTCGTGTAAATTTCCACCCTCGCCTTCGGCTCGGGTGGCAATTTACACGAGCTGTGGGCTGGCCAATTTTACTCCCGTGGAGTGTATACTATTTTTTTGCCTAGCGAGGCCAAAAATACAACCTTCGCGATCGGGCGCCGGGAGCGAAAGTGGTACTTTCGGCCCGCTAGGCAAAAAAATCACTTTCACGCACTAGTATAGAAATGTACTATGATTTATCTTACATTTGCATATTTTTATAAATTGATGGTTTTGTTAATAATTTGAAATTAGGAAGCGATTTACTGCATGAGTATATTATTTAATAATGAAAAAAAAATTACAATCTACTAATTTTAAATGAAAATTTTATATTAATAATATTACATAATAAATAATTTAGAGACTATCAAATTCATTTTAAAAATTTCTAAAAAATTTTATTCCATTATTTTATTAAATTTTTCAGAACACAAAATTACAATGAAAGTTCTAAAAATCATAAATGAAGCTATGATTAAGGAATTAATCAGTGACATAGGCTCTAGAGCAGTATTTTTAGATTACTGGCTGAAAAATTTTGCTGAAAGTAGACCTTCGCCGGTTAAAACGGGAAAGATAAAATAGTAGTTTTTGATACAGGGGGAGTAAAAGTGATTTTAAAAATTTTCAGAATGCGTAAAGTTGCACTTTACGCCTACTACATCGAAATATAAATAATTTGTTCTAAACATTATTTTATAAGAATAAAGAATTACTAATGGTTCTAATTTTATTAATTTAACTATTGAAATATAATTCAAAATAAAATATTTTTAATTCATTTACAGAGATTATTTCAAGAAATAACTATCAAGAGAACTCAGTAGCTACTAAAAAATTCTGTATGCCATTTCAAAATTGATAAGTATATGTGGATAGTGGAAGCAGGAATCCAGGACACAAATGAGTACACACGCACACACGGAGTATTAAAGTATAATAAGTAATTTATTAGAACTACAGATCACTCGACACTTGCTAATCAATAAAACACAGATATAAATATAAGTATAAGTAAAAGTATAATCTGACTCGGACGCGATGTCACTCGCTTCAGCTCTCGTAGAGCACTGACTGGCCCTCCGCACAGAGCCGTGCTCAGTATCTAAAGGGGGCTCTAGAGTAGATATGAGATGGCGAGTGCGGCAGCGGCTTAAGAGGACCCGCAATTCTAACACTCCCTCCCGGGTACCTTAAGCCACGCTGCTCTTCAAATCCTTATTTGTTGTCTGTAACGTAGAAAAACACTATAAACAAAATTAAATGATAATTCTAAAATTAAAATTAGTCCAGCTAATTTTATGCAATTCAAATTACATGTACAAGCCGTCGCTTAACGCATTCTCTCACATGATGCTCTATTACATCGGTCATATGTCGCAATTCATTTCCATCGCCCGTTTTAACGTTTGATTTAGCTGATCGATTGTCGCACCATAAAATAATCAACGTAAACTCTCTGGATAGCACATTTTAGGGAATTATGTATGGAGATCAATTCTTTACTACAGTCGCTCATTAATACATATTTCGCTAGCACATTGCGTGTCCCTCAAGCAATGGCATCTCCAAGAAGTTTAATGATATAGCCGCTCGTTGTCAGAGAACTTTCACGGTCGCCAAAACTCGCATCCGAATAACTTTCGAGAATGTCGCTTTTGCCAAGATAATTCAAGCCTACAGCTTTAGTACCCTTAAGGTATCTGAACATTCGTATCACTCCTCGCCAGTCGCTGTCGGTAGGATGATTTGGTGCCTGCTTAATACGTTAACCGCATAAGCTATGTCGGACTTGCATGCATTTGCTCAGTACAAAATGTACCTGTAACTTCGCAATAGGGTATATTATCGTTATTTTCTGTCGTTATAAGTACAGCAATGTTTTCAGTCTCTTTTCGCTCTTTTCGCTTTCGATTCGTAATCATGGGCGTTCGTTGTGGGTGCATGTTCTGAAAGCCAAATTTAGTTTTCATTTTTATGATATACTTTTCTTCGTCGATTTTCATTACCCTCGCTTCTCTGTCTCTTTTGATTTCCAGACGAAGAAAATATTTAAGCTCTCCTATATCAGTCATTTCAAAATTTCTCCTAAGACTCTGTTTCGTCTTACGCATTCTCTCTCTGTCGTTACATGCCAGTAGTATGTCATCGACATACATAATCAGAATCAGAAATTTATTACCTTCACGCCAGGTAAACAGACAATGCTCGTTATTATCTGGGCTCAATCCAAATTTCGTTACAATTCCAGTAAATTTCTCATTCCGGCATTTTGGGCTCACTTTCAAATCATACAAGGCCTTTTTCAGTTTGCACATTTTCTTTCGCTTAAGTTCTGTCGCCCATTCGATTCCGTTTGGAATTTTCATGTAAACTGGTACATTTAAGTGGCCGCTCAAAAATGCTTTCTTAACATCCATCTGAGTCTATCAGTCGCTTTCATGGCCTTTTGATAATTCACGGAGTCTCCATTTATCTCAGCTAGTAGAGCGTGAGTCGTCTCTTTAATTGATTCCGTCTCTTGAGATTTGATATCTCTCACCTTTCGCGAAAGACCACGACCTCTTTTTGTCTCTCCCTCCGTTTCGGTTGTTTCAGTCTCAAACTCATCAAACCAGGTGTTTGTATCAATTTCAGAGTTTACAATCTCCCAGTCGCTTATGTCTGCCTTTGTCAAGTTTAATATATCTGTCGCCTTCATGATGTCTCAACGAATTGCAGATTCATCGTTTTTCTCCAGCCAATAAGAAAAGACTTCAGTCTCTCTTAATTTCTCCCTCCGTTCTCTAATTTTCACATCAAATTCAACGAATCAGATGTTTGGATTAACTTCTGACCTCTTGGTCATTATACTTAAATTCGCAATGCATCTACAAAACGATTTAGTTGCATAGTAGCCATATTACAATGTGGATTGAAAGTTTTAATAGGCGAAGCCACATTATTTGAACATGTGATGCGTCTGTTGCATGCATGAACTGCAGTATTTAAAACACAGAATTTTGTATTAACACTCGCATTTGTCTCTGAATAATCTTATCAAACATTTCATCGGTAGCATCACGGCGCGGCTTATCAGGACACGCCAGCTGTAATTTTATATTTAACTTTCTCAGAACATAGTCTCACTCAGTCGCATATTCACTCGTGAATTCTGTTCTCTGATCGCTTCGCAAATAGCAAACTTTCGCATCTTTTCCTAGCAAAAATTCGGGCACTTCCTTCAAAGATTAAAAACAGTACCCTGTCTCATCTTTTCTTTTCATCGTATAGATCATGGCTAAACGAGAAAAATCATCCACGAAGACAGAAATATATTTGTATCTTTTTGGTTACGTAATAGGGCTTATCATACCCATAAACATTAGCATGTATGATCTGTAAAGGATTCTGTCGCTCTCTATCGCACTGTGGTTTCTTGTTTTCAGTTACTTCATTTACATTGCTTAATTTTCTGTCTCTTATGTTTTCGAAGCCCGAACAAATCTCATCGTTTGTTTCTCTGTCTCTATTTTTACTGCACATGCTTCCACTGTTTCAGTCGCTTTTCGTTTAGTCATGTTTCTTTCGTAGTTACATGGGCTATTTCTCTGTTTCTATTCACGTTACAGTCAACATTCGCTTTATTTATTTCAAATTCTACCATCCAATGCCGTTTCTAATAAATATCCAACAGAAACCATTCTTTGGATATAGGATCATAGATATCAATCTGTTTATTATCAAAATAAACGTACTCGTATAGTCCTAAATTAGTAAAGTTTCGCAATGACAATAGGTTCTCTGACAGATTTTCAGCGTAAATCACATTATCAAGTTTCAGTAATTTATTATCACCCGCAAATACTTCAACTTTACCAACTCCCTCCGATTGTAAGTTCGCTCTGTCGCTTTTATTTGTATATTAATTTTCATCTTGTTACATGTTAAGACCATTTAAAACTCAAACTCTAATTTATCGAAATGTTCTGTCGCTTCAGTATCTATCACAAGTCTAGGTCACAAATCTAGATTAAAGAATATTGTTATTTACAGTCGAGGCAGAAACAAGTTTAGCATTGTGTGCGTGTCTCTTTCGTTCGTTCATATTCAACCATGTCTGTCGTTTTACAAGCTTGTTTGCTCCGCGATCACTCGCTTTATTTCCAGTACTAACATTTTCAGTTTTCTCACTGCCTTTTTCTCAATCTCTCTAGTTTCGCCGTTTTATCGACCTTACGCTTACCCCCGCTATAACGTTTTCGGCCTCGGCCACATCCACCTCCGCGATTATACGGTTTATATCGTACATTTCTGTACCTTGAACTGTCGCTCCGTTGGTCTTATCAGTCGCTGTCCATTCCGTCGCCGTCTCCTCTGTCGCAGGTTCCTCCTCGTGCGTGCTCATGTCGTCCTTCTTTCCTCCTGGGCCCATAACCTGATAAGTTATATGTGAATAGTGGAAGCAGGAATCCAGGACACAAATGAGTATACACGCACACACGGAGTATTAAAGTATAATAAGTAATTTATTAGAACTACAGATCACTCGACACTTGCTAATCAATAAAACACAGATATAAATATAAGTATAAGTAAAAGTATAATCTGACTCGGACGCGATGTCACTCGCTTCAGCTCTCGTAAAGCACTGACTGGCCCTCCGCACAGAGCCGTGCTCAGTATCTAAAGGGCGCGCTAGAGTAGATATGAGATGGCGAGTGCGGCAGCGGCTTAAGAGGACCCGCAATTCTAACAAAAATGAAGGATTTTCTCTTGATAATATACTAACTAGTAGAGAAGATGCGAGACAAATCGTGAATTATTATAATGAAACTGGATCGTTGCACGACAAACATCGCAGAAATCTATGCTATCTAATTATTACAGATCTTGAAGATAAAGAAATTAGGTACAGTAATCTAATACCTATTATCAAGAACAATAAGAAATTAAACTTTTATTTTTACTAATATAAACAAAAATATTTGCAGATTGACTCATGAATTAGCGGCAGAAATTGAAAAAATGATCAAAGATGCCTTTCCAGGAGAACCTAATAGAACCTACTTTATACCAGCTGTCAAAAAGAAAAACTCTTTAATAAACAAATCCGAAGCAGCATGTGGTATGCTATTAAATATGTGGAGAAACAGAAAAACTAAACAAAACCAAGAATATGGTAAAATTAAGCAATTGAAAGCTAATTCTGCTGAAAATCACGAGGCTAATAATTCCAGTACGTGCTCTTTTTGAAATTTTTTTATTCAAATTTATATAGTATCTAATTTATATATAGTTTAATTAATTAAATTTTGATGCTAATATTAAAAAATAAACTTTGTTTTTATATTATTGTAGATGTAGATGCTGAGTCAAGTTTAAAAATTCAAGAAAGTATTAAATGGTTACAAAAAAATCAAGTGCCATGGTCGTTAGTTCTATCACATTGGCTGTGCACATTTAATGCTAGACGTAATGATTTAAAAAATTCAAAAGAAAAAAATCTTACTGATTTTTTTAATCGATGGGATACATTGAAAAATCCACAAGCATTTGAATTAATCGAACAAGATTTCTGTAGTTTGAGAATGACAAATGTTGTGGTTAGTTACAAAAATTGGCAATTGGTATTTGATACTATTATTAAAAATTATCCATTGAACAAAAATGACAAGACAGCATTACATTTGCATCAGTTGATTAGTTTGTCAACAACTTTTGATGGTAAATAAGCAATTAAATAATTTTTTTAAATTAATTAATATATAATAATAAATATTTATATAATATTGCATATATAATGTAAGCATAAACCAAAATAAAAAATGTTTTCTTAAATAAGATAAGAAGTTTTTTTTAATAAGTTTGTGTTATTTTATTCTAATCTATTTTTTAATATCGATTTCAGATAAAAAGTTGATCACAAGTATTAAATTAATAATCCATTTGTTGCCGCCGAAAACAATAATTAAATTTACTAAAACTAAAGTTTACAAACCTTCAATCGGTAGTGCAAAGAATAGTATTATAAAACATGCAAATGTAAGATACGTTTCTATTATATAATAATGATATTATACCAGTATGAATTTTTTAATATATATTTTTTTTTAACTAAAAAATTTTACAGAGCCCTGGTGATATCGAGAAACTTCAAGTTGAAACGAAACGATTTGCTCAGACACTTGGTACGTCAGTCCAGCCATACATCATCACAGTTGGCAGTGAAACTAAAATAAACGAATTTTACATCAGCGTAGACAACATTTTGTATAAAGTGGAAAATATGTTAAGAGCGCTTGACGTATGCTTTAAAAGTTTTTACGTATTCGAGTTGGAATTCCCAAAAGATAGCCAGCATATTTGGTTAATTATACAAAGAAGCATCTATAAAATTGTAACTCCTCGTGATTATGTGTCTTCAAATATTGCTTTTATTTTGAACAAGCTGAAAAATGTTTTGAGCGAGAAAGAAATTGAAGAGTTATCGGAATCAGAAAGCGATACTGAAAATAAAGATGTAAATTATAAGGAAAAGGATGGAAAAGATGGATCTAATAGCGAAGAAGATGATAAAGAAAAAGACAAAACCAAAACTAATAAGTAATATGAATATAAAAATATTCAAATTTTAATTTTTATTGATACATTGCGTCACATGAGTATCAAACTCATTGCAGTTTCTGTTGATAGGTTTAATTTTTTATAGCAAGCACAATGAATTGTTTTTTTTTGTAATGAAAATTTATTCACAATAAAATTACTACAATCACATATAAACTTAAAACACAAAGAACTTGTATATTTAGAAATTGAATGCAACCATGCAAATTGCTTTAGAAAATTTCAAAATATATACTCATTAATAAGACATATAAAAAATACACACACTACAGTTGTAGCGAAGAACAACGCTGCTCCAAGCGCAAATTCTCTTGAGATACTTGACGTTGACAAAAAATTAGTTTGCTGTGGTGGTTATTTGAATGTTATTGACTTAGAAAATATTTTAAATAATACCGAAGATTTGAGTATAGAATATTTTAAAGAAATAGTTTTTAAATCGGCTCTTTGTTTTATAGTAAAACTATATGCAAAGAGAAGTTTGAGTAGAAAAATGGTCCACGTAATTATAAATGATATGATGGATATGTACGTAGCTATTAGCTTAAATTTTGTAAAAAAAAAAATTTCAAAAATTAGATGATTTAATTAAAATGATCAATATTATAAATGAAGGTTTTAGTATTTTCAAATCTGAATACAAAACTTTAAAACTATTACAAGAAATGAATCTTCTGATAATGCCTAAGTTAATAACAATTAAATCTTATTTAGCTTCTGGGACGCGAAAAGGTAAAAGAGTTAGAATAATGCGTCGCAGCGATTTAAGTATTATTAATTTAAATTCAGTATTGACAAATATTTTAGAACTTCCAGGTATGTTTAATGCCTTAGTTAAGAATATTACAAATAAATCTAATGATGAATTGGTAGTTTCATTTTTCACAAGCATGTTTTGGAAGTCAGTAATATTAAAATATCCGAGAAGAATATTAATTCCAATTTCAATATATTTTGACGATATTGAGATAAATAATCCACTTGGATCACGTAAAGGGAAAACCAAAATTGGAACAACATATTTAAATATTATTGGTTTGCCTGACCAGATTGCTAGTACGTTGGAAAATATAATCTTAGTACAATTGAATCGTTACAGAGACCATCAAAGACTAGGGAATAAGAAAATATTTAGTCATGTATTGACCAACTAAAAAATTTAGAATTAAGTGGAGTACTCGTAAAAATTAATAACGTAGAAAAAAGAATATATTTTATTCTCGCTTATGTGATGGGCGATAACTTAGGCATGAATACAGTGACAGGATTTAGTAAGAGCTTTAATGCTATGTATTGTTGTAGAATTTGTTCTATCGAAAAAACACAATTAAAAACTTTGACAGTAGAAAATACCAAACTGATTAGAACATATAACAATTACGAAGAACATGTAAAACAAAAGTCTTATGGTGTTCGAGAATTATGTATATTTAATGAAGTACCTAGCTTTCATATTGTCAATAACTTGTCTGTAGATCCTATACATGATTTGCTGGAGGGAATCTGCAGATATGATATGGCAAAAATTTTAAGCCACTTTATTCAGAAAAATTATTTCACAATTGAAATTTTAAATGAAAGTTATCTTCGATACTAGTAATAACAAAAACATACCGACAATCACTAAAGATTCTTTAAAATCTGGTGAAATCATTATATCATCTTCTGAAATGGACTTTCTAGTTAGGAATCTATGTCTCATAATAGGTGATCTGATCCCTACTAATGAACCAGTTTGGAAACTATATTTAATATTATTAAAAGTTGTACACTTTGCTACTGTAACCAATTTAACTGTGGAAATGATTGATGTTTTTGGAAATATAGTATCTTCTTACTTGAAATTACATTTAAAACTATTTAAATAAACTTTAAAATATAAACATCACGTATTATTGCATTATCGTAGAGTAATGAAACAATATGGTTCGTTAAAATATATGTCGTGTCTACGCTGTGAAGGAGAACATAAAAAAATCAAAGAAAATAGTAAAGTTATTACTTCTAGTAAAAATGCACCTTATACCTTAGCATTAAAACATCAACTAAATCTATGTGAAAGGTTTTTACATCAAACACCTATTGTAGAAAAGATATCACACGGACCTGTATTATATAAATTGTGTAGTATTGAAAATTTTGATAATATAATAGTACATTTCGATACTAGTGCGAGGATTTGATTTTCCCCTCGTGTGACTGTTTGCACCCGAGCGAAGCGAGGGTGAAAAGGTCACACGAGGAGAAAATCAACTTCTCACACAAGTGTCGAACCGTATTTTTTGACACAACGTGCGAGAAGTGAGATTTTTGCACGCATCGTTTAACGCAGCGTGCGAGAAATCGAACTTCTCGCACGGAGTTTAAAAAAAATATTCTTCCTACATCTCTTTATAACAACAACTGCTTTTCATGGGTAAAAGTTAATGGAACATTATATGCCATCAATAGTGTAATAAATATTAGTTCGACCGACTGTGCTTGCTATAAAAAGATTAAATATATTATAATAAATGAAAATAATGATATTTTATTTTTATGTACAACGATTCAAAACTTATCTTCCTGTAAACATTTAAGCGCTATCGTGATCAAAGAAACACAGGAGTGAGAATTAATCAAACAAAAAAGTCTTATTGATTATAATTCTTATAAAGATCATACGATTAGTAATTCAAAAAATTATATTATTTTTTATACTCTCAATATCAATTACAAAATTAATTAACTGATTTACGAGGGGTGTTCAAAAAGTTTCCCTAGTCTGCCGTTTTGCCCCAGCGCCATCTAGCGAGCTGGGACCGAACATAGTTTTAGTTTAGGATATACCGATAAGAGTGGAACCGGTCTTAGCTGCTGAAAAATTTTTTTTCATCAGTACCGGCTCGGAAACCATGGAGCTACCTGTGAAAAACGTGTCCACCTGTGAGTTGCGTGCAGTTATTCGCTTTTTAACTGCAAAAGGGCTTAATGGCAACGAAATTCACACTGAATTAGTGCATATTTATGGTGACAAATGCATGAGTGTGCAAATGGTGCGTCGGTGGCGTACATATTTTCTCGAGGGACGCGGAGAAGTTCATGATGAGTAGCGTGCAGGCAGGCAGGCAGGTCCCACGCCTGCTTTCAGATGATCACAAACAAAAAAGACTTCAGTCTGCAGGAAAATTTCTTGACATGCTTGAAGATGAAGGCGAGAATGTTTACTCACGCATTGTGACAGGGGATGAAACGTGGATTCACCACATAAACCCTGAAATGAAGCGACAAAGTATGGTTTGGAAGAAATCAGAAGAGAGTGCTCCAAAAGAAGCAAAAATCCAGTATTCTGCAGGTAAGGTTATGGCCACAGTTTTTTGGGACAACGAAGGTGTTCTGTTGATTGATTTTCTTGAATCCGGTACCACGATAAATGCAGATCGTTACTGTGAAGTGCTAAATAAACTTAAAAGTGCCGTTAAACGAAAGCGTCCTGGAAAATTATCGAGAAAAGTGTTGCTTTTTCACGACAATGCACGGCCTCATTCAGCAAAAAAAACACAAACCTTACTGGAAAAATTCAAATGGGAAATTTTTGATCACCCACCCTACTCTCCAGATCTCGCACCAAGTGACTTTTTTCTTTTTCCTAAATTAAAGGAAAGTTTTGGTGGCCATCACTTCAATTCAAATGATGAAGTGAAAGACATCGTTAAATTATTCTTTAAAAAACAGGGCACGGATTTTTATAAACAAGGTTTGTCAAAGCTTGAGAACAGATATAAAAAATGTATTTAAGTCCAAGGGGACTATGTAGAAAAATAGTTTATAAGTCAAACAATAAATACATATGTTACTTTAACCTAAAAATTGTGTTTTGCTTTTTTCCCGGAGCAGGGAAACTTACTTTTTGAACACCCCTCGTAGATAGTAGTAATCGTTGAATTATAAAAGTTAATTTATAATATATTGAAATGTTACTTGAATCAAAACAAATTTATGAGTGACTATTATTACTATTATATAAACTAAAATTACTTTTTTATAGTCATTTAATTAAGAATTACGTTAGTAGTTAGTAGATCTTGAGATTAAATCTTTGATTATTATTAAGTCATACACATTGACTATTTCTTTTGCGTACAACATTAATTTTGTAAAAGTCAATTATTAATAAATCATAGATATAAGTCCAGTTCATAATTTGATCTCGAACAGTTTTTGTAAGTGTATTTTTAAGTATAACAATATAAGTTCTCTAAAATTATAAGTCGCATTTCTGTCAGCAGCATTACTATGTATTTAAATTCGTAAACATGTTTCTATTTTTATATTTTTGTAACACTATGTTTTCATAATAAATTTGATTCACGTTTTCAGAAAGTTGTTGTAATTAAATAAATAGCTACAACCTTCTTTATTTATTCTTTAAGGTGAACTTCACGCGTGTCTAATTTACACTACCAAAAATATTATATGTAAAAATATTTATATATAAATATGTAAAAGAAACTATAGAAACATATGAACCTAAAACGCTTAGTTTTTTTTCTTTCAAATTATTTTAGAAAAGTATTCGAGAAAATACACTATACCTTGACAAGCTGACATTAGTACCTAAAATTAGACAGTGATAAATTAACTACTACAAATGATTAATACGGTATGTCGGTAATTAGTTAATATCGTATATAAATGTCAAGATTCTAACATAAGATTGAAAGCATTATTAGAGGAATTTGTCATATAACATTTTATATAATAAATTATAAATTATATTTTTTGCTATAGCATGCGTAAAATTCGTTTTTCCTCATATATCCGCGGGTGCGTAAAATTATAAATTTCTCGTACTGGGCGAATGACTAATAAAATTCAGAAAGATCTCTGATATGATACGAATCGGTCTAGTACGACAATTATCTGATGTCTTAGAGCTTCTTGCAAAGAGATACGTTTTTATATATTTTTATACGTGATAAGGTTTCCAGAATCCATTGAGAAAATTTATTGGTGAATGTAAAAGTGTCAAGATTTCTACCTTATCAACATTATGGTTTTTACTTCATTACTTGGTTTATAAATTATAATAATAATAAAAGTACTATACAAACAAATTTCTAACCCTTGTTTGTGTAAAGATCTGAAATCGATTTCCCATAAAGTATTAAAATTAGTTGTATTCAACAAATATTGATTACGTTTTTATTTTAATAACTATTGTTTAGATAATAATAACAATCATACTTTTGCTTCTAAATTCTTCCTAAAAGCAATAAAGCATATTATTCGCATATTAATGAATGCACGTTATATACGAACATCGATTGCGTCTCTACAAGCGTGCGATAGCGTAATGGATAGCGTGTCTGCGTACTAACTCGAGCGACCCGGGTTCGAATCCCCGTTGGATTTTTCTCTGCGATTTTTTTCAAATATTGTTAATTAATATGTACTATACTTAATGCGTTTCTTAGAGAAAACTGTACAAAATCAACATATATTTGTTTTCATCACTTCTGTAAAAGAAAAATACTTTAGTGTGTTGTGTGTCGATAAGGTAGGTAGCGAAAATTTCAAACTGGAATAGAAAAATAAGTAATAAATATTTGTATTTAATAAATTATATTCTGTTTCAGATCAAATAAAAATAATCAGTTACAATACTGTAATTTACATTGAGAGACCAACTAAATAAGTGAAATAGAATTCAGCAAATATTTTTAATTTTACTTTTTTATTATTTTATTAATTGTAAGAAATATTTATTTAAAACAAGTAAATCTTTGTTTCGTTTTAAACTCTTGAATAGTATAATATAAAGTATAATTATTAATATTTAAAAAAAGATTTCGATTTCTTCCGCATTTCTTAAATTTAATAAAATAAATGTTGTATGCAATTAAATAATTAGTTGATTTAAAGTCACATCTATTTTAAATGAATAAATATATAATAATTTTAATTAATACGATTTTGCAATTAATAAGTAGATTCATAATGTAATAAATATTTATTGATTGTGATAACTTTATTTACTACAACATATAAGGTATTTGTTAGTATTAACAAATATTTATTAAAGTTAATTAATGGGGAATTAAACTTTAATAATTCATTTCTTGAATTCAAATAAGATTTCTTCAATACTAATAAATAAAAATTAATTTTGCTGGTTGTTTTATATGAAAATAATAAAATATTTATTGTAAGTTAATTAATAGTTTCTTAAATCTAATAATTGTAAATGTAAAACAAATAAGTAATTTTTAAAATTAAGGTTATATTTTTTTAATACTGTAACGGGATGGCTTCTGGGGTAAAATCCCAAAAAGCCACAGGCCAGCGATGCCCTAGAACACGGTGCCGCGGGTGTCAGACTAAAATGACTTGCCCGGGGATCTGCTCTTGGAATCCCGAAAACAACGCGAAGATCGCACGCGAACTTCGCTTTCCAACTAATTGGATCGCTGAGTTAAAAGCGCGCGCTCAAAGAGTAAAGCGCGCGGCCGCTACACTCAGATATGAAAACGACCAGCGGAGTCGTTTTCCCGCGGAGGCGGTGGTATCCGGGAGAAGGTTAGTTTAAGGTCGATAAATGAAGAATAGCTTCAATTATTTCACAGCACAATAACAAGGTCTATTCTAATTAATCATTTACATCAAAAACGCGTCGCGTTGTGCGCCGACAAGAAGACGGGATCCGCCGCTCGGCGCGGGCGGATCAAGGTATCTATTTTCGTTGGGCCGGTGAACGCACCACCGGCCACTCGCCGCTGCGAGTCGAAAATACACAAATAAATCGCTGCGCGGGAAGTACAAAGAGGCTTACCGGGAGAGGAGTGCACTCCTCTCGTCGCTCGCTCACGAATCCGCTCCTGCGTCAGGCCTTATCCTCCGGTCGACTTCGGAGTGTTCAGGCCGAGTCCTAACGTCCAGCGTTCATCTACAGACGCTTCGGACCCCAGGAGTGGCTCGGATTGCTCACATGCGCTGCTCTTCGTGGTCGGTACGTGTATGGGCGCTGCTCTGCACCTGTGAGGACGCACGATACCGTTTTCTTCGCGGACGATCAAATTAACTCGCGTACGCGCGGTTTGACAGCCCGAGAGAATCTGATTCAAAAATGAATCGAGCGCGACTTTGCAACCGCCAAAGTCGCGCAGTCCCCGCGCGCAACTCGCGAATACATAGTTCGAGCGATGTCAATAAACGCTCGAGATGCCCAAATTCGCGGGAACGAGAACCAAACGAGTTCGATAGAATACGGAGAACCGAGATTCTTATTTTCTCCGTATTTTATCCTGGAACTCCGTTATACCCCTCTCCCAGACGTTGCGTAGCGGGAGAGAAGCAACTCGATACCGAGGCTCTCGTTCAGTATATATCTATGTCGTTGAAGACGATGATGGGTCGAGCAGCAGACCCGGAAACGCGGTGGTAACCGCTTGCATTAAAGCGGCAACCACACGATCCACATCAAGGGATCGCACGCACGCGCACGGTGGGTCGCTCGTCACCGTGCTTCCGCTGAACTCCCACGGCGGTCGGGACCAGTCGAACGACGATTGATGGACCGGAGACTGTTGGCTCTTCTGACGCTGAGGCTCCGGTCGACGATCGCCGTCATTCCTCATAGGTTGACTTGGCTGGTCGTCTCGTCTTCTTCTTATCTTCGAGCTCTTTTGCCACTGTGGGCAGACCCATCGGAGGTATGCCGGGGACTTGCACGTCCAGCATACCTTTCTTACTGGACTTGGCGTGAAAAAGTTATGAGAGTCAACCGCAGTCCTCGACAAAGCCTTTGACGAATGGTTTCTCGGTGAGTATCGACTTGATGCCGCCGACTTGGTCGATTCTGTGCTTTTCGACCCCCGTCGATTGCGTCGGTACGAAACCTCCGTCCAATAGTGCGGATTTGGCTCTGCTTTTGAATATGGTACACGGTCGACGTTATCGCTCTGGCTCAATAAGTTGAGCTTTGGAGCAATCGGCGATTGAGCCGTCGAGTTGACGCTCTTTTTCGTTTGACCCTGCGTACCTATCGGCTTCGGGTCCTGGGCCGGCTTTTTCATTTTTGCCGCCCGTTGACTCTGTCGAGGCTGTTGTTGGGCAGGACGCTTTCCCGCGGCTGCCGGACTCTTCTTTTTAGGCGCTGCAGCCTTTGAAAGCGCCGATATTTGTGCGCGTAGCTGGTGTAGCTCGTCGTGCAGCCGCCGCACTTCCTCGCTGAGGCGCCTAAACCTCTCCTCTTCCAAATCGTGCGTTCGATTACAATTGCAGTCGCAATGACGCCCAACTTCCATTTGCGTTGAGACGTCCCGGTATTGCGAGGTAATCGTCCGCTGTGTTGTTTCTAGATCGTCTAGGTCTCCCTTGTGACTCCCTGGAAGACTGGCCTGATCGTTGTCTTCAGGAGTCTGGGAAAACCTAATACAGTCGTCCGGTGTCGATATATTCAATAAGCTACTTGTATCGGATATCTCGGACGTGGGAAGGCTTATAGAATCTCCCCTCCCCCAGGCTGTATTTACTCCGTCTTCCTGGGCTTGGAGGTATTCGGCACAGCCGTCCGATGCCGTGAAGCAGTCTGTATATGACAAGCGATGCGCTGTCTCAGACATTTCGAACAGGGGGAAGCTTGGAGAATCTCCCCTCCCCCAGGCTGTGCCTACTCCGGCGTCGATTTCGTCGATGGAAGCTGAAGTTGATGGCGCTGGTGAGGTTGTTGCACAGCTGTCCGAAATCCATGTGCTGTCTGCATTCCCCGAGCGACTCGCATTCTCGGATTTTTCGGATTGGGAGAAGATCGGGGAATCTCCCCTCCCCCAGGCTGTGCTGCACCTTAGTTGCACCTAGACCTCACCCGGTCCTCCCGCTGGAGTTAAAGGGCTCCATAGTGACGTGAGAGCCTCGTTTCTTACGTCGGGAGGACTGCCTGCTCTTTGATCCATGATCTGCAATACATGTGTGTTCATGGATCTCAGCAAGTTGTTGTCGACTGCTTTGTTCGACGTCAATTGCTGAAACAGGCTGTGGGTCGAGGGATCTGCGTTGTAGTTCGTCTCTGGAGCTCTACTTGCGTTGAGGATCGTTCCGTTGACGTACTTATTCCTCAATTTGAGTCTCCTTGTGAACTGCTCAATTGCACTTCCACTTATTTCTTGTGTGAAGTGGGCCGGGTTGTAATTTCCCATCAGGCATTGAGTGATTCGCCTAGAATCCCCCTCGATACATCCAGTGCTTCTTAAATCTAGAGCTATATTTGCTTCTATTACAGCTTGGAAGCTCAGCTCTAGATTTTTGCGCCACTGCTCCATCGATTCGGCTAGTTCTTCTGAGGTCGATGATTCCATCTTCTGAAGCTAGACCGATTATACAAAAATTTGGCGACGAATTGTGTGTGTGCGCAACTAACTGCTGAGATTCTCTCTCGAATTGGCCGTCTATTACGCAAATTACAATGTTAGAATCCTAACTACCACACACAATTGTCCCAAGCCGCTCGAGAACGACGTATCTCGATGCAGCTAGCTAGGGAGAGAGCGTGGCAATTCAAAAAAAAAAATTTTTAGCGAAGATACCGATTTGACTAAAACCCGCAATAAAAAAAAAAAAAGGAATGAAAGTGTTCTCACTTTCGACCGGCTACACGCACAGGCACGGTCACTCTATTCCAAAAAACTCGCGTGAAAATCGCTTAAAATCTCGCTTCAAAAAAAAAAGGAATTTAATTTCGCCACATATGACGCCGAAAACAACTACAATCGTCGTTTAAATGCTCTCGCCCTGGCTTTACAGCAGTTTAAAAGGCTCGGGACGAGTATACACAATACTGCCCGAGCATAAACATAAACAGCTACAAAAACAAGCAATCTGCTGTTTTGTGTTTATGTTTCTATGCGCGCCGCGAGTCTTCTTGTCTGTTTGTTTACGCCCGGCACCTCGACTTGGCGAGTTTAAATCACTGCGCCTATCAGCTATAACGGCTTATGGCCACTGGCCGTCTGCTGATTAGTCCGGTGCAGTGATTCGCGCGCGGGCGAATTGAAACGAAACGCGATTTGAATAGGCCGGTCTCGAATGTACCGGCCGCTAACCTTCTCCTTAAACCCAACACATTAGGGCGCCATTGTAACGGATGAGTGAAAAAAAAAAGACTTTACAGAAAAATAACGCATCGCGTTGCGCGCTGACAAGAAGACGGGATCCGCCGCTCGGCGCGGGCGGATCAAGGTATCTATTTTCGCTGGGCCGGTGAACGCACCACCGACCACTCGCCGCTGCGAGTCGAAGATACACAAATAAATCGCTGTGCGGGAAGTACAAAGAGGCTTACCGGGAGAGGAATGCACTCCTCTCGTCGCTCGCTCACGAATCCGCTCCTGCGTCAGGCCTTATCCTCCGGTCGACTTCGGAGTGTTCAGGCCGAGTCCTAACGTCAAGCGTTCACCTACAGACGCTTCGGACCCCAGGAGTGGCTCGGATTGCTCACATGCGCTGCTCTTCGTGGTCGGTACGTGTACGGGCGCTGCTCTGCACCGGTGAGGACGCACGATACCGTTTTCTTCGCGGACGATCAAATTAACTCGCGTACGCGCGGTTTGACAGCCCGAGAGAATCTGATTAAAAAATGAATCGAGCGCGACTTTGCAACCGCCAAAGTCGCGCAGTCCCCCCCCCCCCCCCCCGCAACTCGCGAATACATAGTTCGAGCGATGTCAATAAACGCTCGAGATGCCCAAATTCGCGGGAACGAGAGCCAAACGAGTTCGATAGAATACGGAGAACCGAGATTCTTATTTTCTCCGTATTTTATCCTGGAACTCCGTTATAATACTAATAAATAGATAGTTAATTTAATACTTGCATATATTAAAAGTCACAAAATATATTATACATAAAAGTAAATATTTTCTTAGTTGAAATAATTAAGAATTTTAGATTAACTAAATAATTTCTCAAATCAAAATAATATTTTCCTTATATTTATAAATAAATATTTATTATAATGAGTGCGTACATTTAAATTAACAAAATAATTAATTAGTACAAATAAATCTTTACTTAAGTCAATTATTAGAACTTGTTAAATTAACTAAATAATTACTCATTTTTACTAAATCTATTGACACTATTTAATAAATATTTATTTAATATAAATAAATATTTCTTTAGCATAAATAAATAAATTTTGTTAAGTTAAAGAAATATTTAAATAGTAGTATTCTAGTAAATAATTTATTAGATTTTAAGAAAATTTAGTTGATTTCAAGAAATATTTTTTTCAGTGTACAATCAAATGTATCTAATTATTTATACACATTTCTAATATATAAATGCAAGCTTAATGATAGTTCAAGTGCATTAATTAATGATATTTCAACTTAATTTTACATCGAAAATTTTGTAATTTACCAACTAGCCAAATAGTCCTACGAGGGTCATTTGACAAGTACCTAGCCTCACCGCCAGATGGTGCCACTATCGCACCAGAAATACACTACATTGCAGTATCTTCCTGTAAACGGTTACAGACGAAATTTCAGCCGGATCGGAGTTGTAGTTTATTTTTGAGAGCGTGTGAAAGCAAATGTGTCCGTTGATTTTTGAAAAAATGGAGAAAGAACAATATCGGTCGGTGATTCGATTCTTGTTTTTGGAAGGGAAATCGCGCAGGGAAATTAAAGAACGCTTGGATGCAGTGTATGGGGATGCTTCTCCTTCGATAGCGACCGTTAAATTTTGGTATAACGAGTTTCAACGTGGTCGTACGTCGGTTTTTGATGATCCACGCCCAGGTGCTCCGAAAACAGCCACTACGGAGAAGAACGTGACAAAAATACACGATATCGTTTTGTCAGACCGCCGATTAAAGGTGCACGAGATAGCTGCGATAGTAGGCATCTCAGACGAACGCGTGTGGCATATCCTACATGAGATTTTAGGCATGAGGAAGCTGTCAGCAAGGTGGGTGCCGCGTTTGCTGACTGCAGACAACAAGCGCATCCGTGTGACCAGTTCAGAGCAGTGTTTGGAGCTGTTTAATCGCAATCCAAAAGAGTTTTTGCGTCGTTACGTGACCGTCGACGAAACATGGATTCACGACTACACTCCAGAGACCAAAGAGCAGTCAAAACAGTGGACCTTACCCGGTGAACCTGCTCCGAAGAAGGCGAAGACGGTCCCGTCGGCCGGAAAGGTGATGGCCACTGTTTTCTGGGATTCTCAAGGTGTGATTTTTATTGACTATCTGGAGAAGGGCAAAACGGTCACAGGACAGTACTACGCCGAACTATTGAGCCGATTTGACGCCTTGTTAGAAGAAAAACGGCCCCATTTGTCCAAAAAGAAAGTGCTTTTCCACCACGATAATGCACCGGCTCACACTTCTGCACTCGCCACGGCTAAATTGGTCGAATTACGCTACGAACTGCTGCCCCATCCACCGTATTCTCCAGATTTGGCTCCGTGCGACTTTTTTTTGTTTCCGAACCTAAAAAATTCGCTCGCCGGGAAGAGATTCCACTCCAATAACGAAATAATCGCCGCCACGGAGGCCTATTTTGCAAACCAAGAGAAAACATTTTTTCAACGGGGTTAAAAAAATTGGAACACCGCTGGACCAAGTGTATTCAACTAAAAGGAGACTACATTGAAAAATAAATTTTATTTTTTGTAAAATTTTGGTGTTTTCATTTGTAGGCTAGGTACTTACCAAATGACCCTCGTATAAAAAAAAGAAAAAAAAAATTAATATCTTTACGAAATAAAATTGTACGATATGAACATTAGATTAGAAAAAAAAAATACAAAAATTACGATTGTTACGTCTTCTTATACTATCCGAGTTACTATTATGTACAAGCGTTAAGTTAAGATTAAATTATTAAAGTATTTTCAATAATACAAAATTTCTCTACTGTAATCCAAAAATCACTGATATAATCTAATTAATTTTTCACTGTTGAATTTATATGATATCCAACAGTTTAAGAAGGGAGGTGTTACGTCCTGCAACGAGTACCGAAAAGTATATATCACTGATCTTGACGTGTCTGTAGCTTATGGCCAATTTTCTACCAGGGGCAAAGGTATTTTAATCAATTAATTTTGATAACGAAATACCTTTTGTATTAGTTCTTTATTTCGACGTTTCGGACATTTAAATATGTCCCTCTTTAGGAATCTAATAACAATTTAATATACACGTTTAATAAACCAATAATTATAACAAATTAAAAATTAAAAGTAATACCCAAACTTACAAATAAATACGTTATTATGGTCACGTTGTTTTGCGGGCAACAATCCGCTCATCAATAGCGCTATATTACAATTTTCAAGCTTATATACTAAAAGTCATTTGTATGTGAATATCAGTGTATCACACAGATTACTACCACGTTACGACAACCATCAGATTTTTCAGAGTGGGGACACACTGAGAACGCCCGAGAGCGGGGAGAGGTAGCAGGATAGCACGTCTTGGAGGAAGTGGCACCAATAGTCTGTTCACCGCCTAGATGAACCTCTATATGAGTAATGAGTAATTACACTTTCACGATACATGCGCTGCTAATACCTTTTCACATGAATACTTAGAAATCATATCAGATAGAGACCAGAAATTCGCTTTTATTTATCAGGGTATTCTATTCATTTGGCAGTCTGTTTATTTCGAATTGTTTATTAATAAAATTTTTTTGTTTATGAATAAATAATGCTTCACAGAAAAGTCGTTTACCTCTATTGCTTTCAGTATCTAATATCTGAATGTTCTGGAAATTTATTGTATGGTTATTATCAGTAGTGTGCATAAATAATGACGAATTCTGATCTCCATCCGAATATTTTTTTAGATGTTCTTTTATTCTTACATTCAGATGTCTGCTTGTTTGCCCTACATATGACGCATTACAATTGTTACATTTTATTTTCTAAACGATATTCGCATTATTACATTTTTGGTTTTTGTCCTTCCCTAATATTATAATATTATTTAATTTATTAGTTGTACTGAAAACGACATTTGTATTACATTTCTCAAAAAAAGCTTTTTATGAAACCTTCAAGTTCTTTAACAAACGGTAGACTTATGTATCTTTTTGCATTGTTACGGTTTATTTGTGAATTATTTTGATCGAATTTTATCTTTTTTAACAGTTCTTTTTATATGAAAATCTATTGTGTCATGTGGGTAATCATTCTGCTGTAGGACTTTTTTTTTAAAAGAAATATTGGTTTTATGGAAACTACAAAGAAATGGAAACTATAAAGAAATATTGGTTTTATGGAAACTACCTTTTCAGGACGATACCTGAATTACAATTCACACATTCCCCTAAGTAATAAAATAGCCATTTTTTACTGCCTCGTTGATCGAACAATAATGTTATCACATAGTAGTTTGCATAAAACCAATATTTCTTTTATAAAAAAAGTCCTACAGCAGAATGATTACCGTCATGACACAATAGTTTTTCATATAAAAAAAACGGTTAAAAAAGATAAAATTCGATAAAAATAATTCACAAATAAACAGTAACAATGTGAAAAGATACATAAGTCTATCGCTTGTTAAAGAACTTGAAGGTTTCATAAAAAGCTTTTTTAAGAAATGTAATACAAATGTCGTTTTCAGTACAACTAATAAATTAAATAATATAATATTAGGGAAGGACAACAACTAAAAATGTAATAATGCGAATGTCGTTTACAAAATAAAATGTAACAATTGTAGTGCGTCATATGTAGGGCAGACAGGCGGACGGCTGAATGTAAGAATAAAAGAACCTCTAATAGTACATTGCGATACGAGTACGCAGCACATGAGTATCGTATACTATTTTTCCTATCGAGTTGTGCAATGTTCGAGCCTGCACACGCACCTGCGCGCGCAAACCACCACTCTTCCATACGCTGAGAGGTATGTGTAGAGAAGTAGCTGGGTCTGTGGGAATTAACCATTCCCGCACGCTCAGTTACTTTTCCACACGCACATCTCAGCGTGTGGAAACGTGGTAGTTTGCACACGATGATAGGAAAAAAAATATTCGGATGGAGACCAGAATTCGTCATTGTTTATGCACACTACTAATATAACCATACAATAAACCAGAACATTCAGATATTAGATACCGAAAGCAACAGAGGAAAACGACTTTTCTCTGAAGCATTATTTATTCATACACAAAAAAATGTTATCAATAAAGAATTCGAAATAAACAGACTAGCAAATGAATACAATACCTTGATAAATAATTGCGAATTTCTAGTCTCTATCTGATATGATTTCTAAGTATTGATGTGAAGAGGTATTAGCAGTACGTATGGTGAAAGTGTAACGACGCCTCGCATAGATATACATTACTCATATAGAGGTTCATCTAGGCGGTGAATAGACTATTGGTGCCACTTCCTCCAAGATGTGCATCCTGCTACCTCTCCCCGCTCTCGGACGTTCTCAATGTGCTTTACCCCACTCCGAAAAATCTGATGGTTATTGTTACGTAGTAGTAATCTGTGTGATACACCGCGATATTCACATACAAATGACTTTTAGTGTATAAGCTTGAAAATAGTGATTTGTAGTATATAGCTTGTAATATAGCGCTATTGACGAGCAGATTGTTGCCCGCAAAACAACGTGACCATAATAATCTATTTATTTGTAACTTTGGATATTACTTTTAATTTTTAATTTGTTATAATTATTGGTTTATTAAACGTGTATTGCTGAATCCATTTCAAATCAGGTGACTCGTGTATGCCTATGTCACCGATTATTTTGGGATAAAAGTATTTTCGTTCTTCTCCAAAAATTATTTGACCCGTATATTGTTATTTTTTTGTTGCAACAAAATTTCACGCATTCAGCAATATCGCAAAATTCCGAGAAAATTCTTACTTAGAAAAAAAAATTTTCAATGTAATTTTCAAACGGCTACTGTTTCACCAGTTTTTTATGCTTTTAAGCGTGTAACACATAATTTTACTCAGTTTTGAGCCCTCTTTTACGTTCTCTATGTTATTTAAAAAAAAAATAAAAAATGCACGAGTTATGCACTTTTTACTGAAAAATGCACTTTTTAGAAAAATGCATTTTTCTCGAAAACCCCAATTTATTGTTGCACAATTTTCTTATGTCGTGATAGAGGACCTAAATACCTATCTAGATGTATTTGTGAGATTCAGAACATTTGCACTGGGATAGCGATCACTAATGAGATAACACAGAAACAAATTTTTCACGCTTCATGCTTATATATAGCCAATGATATTACAGTAAATATAGAGATGTTTATCTTTGTGCGTACATATACATGTACGTGCGCCTACTTGTATGAGTTTATGTACTAGTACATTTGTCCGCTAGATGGATATGGTTTGACTTAACATTTACAAAGAAAAGTTCGGTTTCTGCTATATATCACACATCTCGTCTTATTTAAAACCATCATCTTTTGGAAAATTATTACATATTTACACCTTATCAACTCAACTACGATGTCTCAATATTACTCAACGGAGAGAATCAAATGTGCAGACTTTTTACACAAGCACAAAAAAATCTGTTACAAATCTAGTTCCGTACGTTTCAAACAACTTGAGGATCTTGCTCATTCATTGAAGCACCTCTATCCTAATTTACCTTTGACACCCTCTACATATCTGTGTCAACATTGTTACAATAGTGCTTTAAAATTGGTGAGTACCACTGACAATGAATTTATAACGGATAATAAAGTTACCGACAACGTAGTTGATAGAGATGAAGATTTTTTACCAAGTACTCCAGAACGCATCGAAGAATTTAATAATGAAATAAGTGCATCTTTCTTAGGTTCTGTATCGCCTCTTAAGAGAAAAAATCTTATACGTGAAAAATCACTTGAAAATTACGTAAAAAAGAAGAAAAAAAATATACTTTCAACATTGTCTAATACCCTTGATGTGTAGTTGAACAATGTTTATGACGTTTCTGTAACAGCAAACGAATCAACTGTATGCCATTGTACAGAATGGATACAAAATCTTGGTTTAGCCTTGCAAAAGTGTTCTACGGTATCAGAAAAATAAAAATTCTAACTCTGCTACCCTCATCCTTAACGAAAAATGAAATTTCATCCTTATTTCCAGACATAACAATGTACATGATAAAAAGAGCGAAAAATCTTGCACAGGGAGTTTATTCCGAACCAGAATCATATACAGGCCATCCAATTGATGAAAGGACCGAAAAAATTGTTATGGAATATTATATAAATGACGATTTTAATTGTTCAAGACAGAGTCCCATTAAGAGTGACGTTATTATCGTTAAAATAAATGATAAGAAAGAGAAGAAAGTTAAACGTTTTCTTACTCGAAGTCTCAAAGCAACGTATAAAGCATTTAAAAATGATTATCCCGAATTGAGAATTGGTAAATCGAAGTTTTATAGTTTGCGACCAAAATATGTCTTACTTTCCCCCATCAAAGAAGTTTGTCTCTGTATCTATTGCGCAAATTATGATTTATTTCTTACGAGCTTAATTAATTTCAGAGGGAGTAACGTTACCGAGTTGGATGAAATTCGGCCACAAATAATAAACGCAACAATGTGTTCTGAGCCATCTGATTTATGCTATTTACAAGAATGTAAAATTTGTCCAGGCAGTAACGGAATTACTATTCATGTTTTAAAACTCCAAGATGTAGAAGGCACAGAAGAAATTGCATATGCTTTGTGGGATAATGGAAACTTGATTAAAAAAACACTGTCAATTTCTGCTTTTAAAGATGACCTTTCGGTTTGGACCATGAAGGTTAGTACTCATATGTATGTAAAAAATATACAACGTAAAACTATAAAAGCAGAAAGAGAAAATGCTAAAAAAGACCCACATCATTTAGTTCTTCAAATAGACTTCGCTGAAAACTGGGCTGTGAATCATAATGAAGCTGTTCAAGGAAATCATTGGGTTAATGAAAAAATTTCTATTTTCACAGCAGTGTCTTATCAAGGGGATTCGACACAAAGTTTCGCAGTCATAAGTGATGACCGAAAACATGATTCAGCGTATGTTTGCTAGCAGTACAAAAAATCATAAAATTCTTGAAAGAAAATTGTTGTGATTCAATTAAAAAAATTACCATCGTATTCGACGGCGCCGCTAGTCACTTTAAAAATCGCTTTCAATTAGATGAATTAAAACGAGCACCGTATGATATAAAATGGTTGTTCTCTGCTACTGGGCACGGCAAAGGAGCTGTAGATGGTGTGGGTGACTTATAAAGCATTATGTTACTTCGCATAATCTTCGAGAGCCCCTTGAAGAAGCTGTTCAAAACGCAAATGATTTTGCAATACATGTTCAAAAATATACTGATGCTATTTAAATAATACATTTACGAGATGTTGAAATAGAGCAATTCAGAAAAGAAAAAAATATTGATTGGCTTACAACTCCAAAGTATCCTGGAATTCAAAAAACTCATATATGGGTTAAAAAAACATGTGATGATAAAGTACATTGTTTAACAGCAAAGACCGCTGATCGTCCGCTTACTGAATTAAGAACAATGAAGCAGAAAAACAAAGGTAGTAAAATAGGTATAAAAATAAAAAATCTAAAAGATGAAAATAAAAAATAAATACATACTTATGTGTACCTGTATATTACATACGCACAAAGATAAATACCTTTATATTGACTCTAATATCATTGACTATATATAAGCGTTAAGCGTGAAAAATTTGTTTCTGTGTTATTTCATTAGTGATCGCTATCCCAGTGTAAATGTTCTGAATCTTACAAATACATCTAGATAGGTATTTAGGTCCTCTATCACGACATACGGAAATTGTGCAAAAAAAATTGGGGTTTTCGAGAAAAATGCATTTTTCTAAAAAGTGCATTTTTCAGTAAAAAGTGCATAACTCGTGCATTTTTTATTTTTTTTTTAAATAACATAGAGAACGTGAAAGAGGGCTCAAAACTGAGTAAAATTATGTGTTACACGCTTAAAAGCATAAAAAACTGGTGAAACAGTAGCCGTTTGAAAATTACATTGAAAAATTTTTTTTCTAAGTAAGAATTTTCTCGGAATTTTGCGGTATCGCTAAACGCATAAAATTTTGATAAAACAAAAAAATAAAAAAATACGTGTCAAATAATTTTTGGAGAAGAGCATGAATAGTTTCATTTCAAAATGATCGGTGACATAGGCATACGCGGACCACCTGATTTGAGATGGATTCGGTCGTATATTGAATTGTTATTAGATTCCTGAAGAGGGATATATTCAAATGTCTGAAATGTCGAAATAAAGAACTAATAAAAAAGGTGTTTCGTTATCAAAATTAATTGATTAAAATACCTTTGCCCCTGGTAGAAAATTGGCCATAAGCTGCAGACACGTCAAAATTATAAGAAAGTCTACCATTTGCTGCTGGTAACAATTTATATCACTGATTTGTTCGGACGTATAAAATGATGTGTACACGGTTTTGCTACGTTGCATTCCAATACGCGCGGCATCACGACGAAACGAGCCACCAAAATTGTGAAAAGCATTAACGTATTACAAATTTTTCCCAACACCGCCATTTGAACGCTAGGTAAAATTAGCATAACATGCGATACAAAGTAAAACAGTAGGTTAAGTCTAGTATGGTGTTATGAAAGAAATTATTGTATTTATTATTTGAACTGTTGAATCTCTACGACATCCAAGAGTCTAAGGGGGGAGGTGTTACGTCTGTGACGTATCCTTAAATTTAAATTTAATACTCATATTCTCATCAGTAATTTTCTGACCCAAAAAAGATGTAATTGCGAATTTTAACGAACGCAGCATTTCGGCTACGCAATAGCGTGACGTAGCGAGCTACCGACTTCGCGAAACCAAACGCGCGTCGAAGCTTTTATCTACGCTCAGCACTTTTCAAATTCCAAATCGAACGGCTTACGTAAAAATATTTATTAAACTTGTTTAATAAGATGATCTTGACTAATCATCAAGATCATCTTTAACCCAATTTAACCATGTAATAAATACGGTGATGTATGCCACACATGTCAGTATCTCGCGTCAGTCCGCGAACTCCGTAACACTCCGGACGCCAATAGGAGTAGCTATTTTGTAAGGGTCAATAAGAGCCCATATCAAGTTATAAGCCAGATCTTATATCAATAAATAATTATTACTCAAATTCTCTGTTCCAATTCATTTCGGAGAACCTTCATCATCAAAAGAGTAAGTATTCAATTACTACCTAAAATAAAAACACCATATAAAAGTATTTCCCTCAACTGCCAAGACTTCACCTATACACTTTAATTAACAAAGAAAAAATTATTTTACATCGACATAACAAAAATATAATAATGTGACTTACTTCATTATCGTCAAATTGCCCATAATTTTATACAAAAATGATTTTTTTATTTTACAAAATTATAAAAAATCAAACATACACCGTACATATAATCAGCATAACCTACCCTCTTTTCAATACAATTCACAGTTGACTTCCAAGTGGTGCCATCTCCACACTTTTAATAGATCTATATACTTTTTTTTTTGACGAAAATGTATTTATTGATAAATCTTTTTTGTTTGTTATTACAGTAAAAAATATATAATAAAAATACTTAAGATATCATTGTGTGTGATGTACCGAATGCCCTATAGTGGGCGCTCGCTGTGAATATTTACTAATCTATAGTTTCCTATACCTTCTTTATAGTTATAAGTACAAAATGTTTTTAACTATCGTATAATAGATCTATATACTATCGATTCTTTCATCAACTGCAGTCTAATCGATGGTGGAGTGTAGGCTATTTACCCCTTTAGAACATAATGGGTGGGTATCAAAAAAGCGAAAGTTCACTTTGAATTCGCAGCAAAGTAACTAATTTTGTGAGCTTGAACTCTGTTATTGCCACGTGACTTTTTCAACTCGGACGTAAGAATGGTAAGAGAGAATAAATTGAATACAATAGAAATGGTTACGTTCGAATATTCATTGTTTAAAACCTAAACAAATTTTTTGACTGAAAAATAGAAGATTCACACAGGCGAAAAAGAATAATTAGAATGATCAAAGTGTAGACGAATTAACATTTAGATGGTAAAAGAATTTACTCAGCGATATTGGATTGCCAAGATTTTTGCTTCGGTACAGCTTTTTGAAAAAAGTATTCGATAGATTTTGATGGAACAGATCTTGAAATTCATGCAGTTATGGATATAAGAGTTGGAAATATAATATTTCTTGAAGCAAATATTTTTGTATAGAAAAAACTATTTTTAATTCATGTATTTTATGAATTTTTATATTTTTTTTGTGGTTTTTAGCATTTACAAATTATTTGCTTCAGGAAATCTTACATTTCCAACTCTTAGATCTATAACTGCACAAATTTCAAGTATTTCAGGACCAGTCTCGTAAAAATAGCAACAATCTTGTCACTGCAATATCTCTGAGTAAAAATCTTGTCAATGCAATATCTCTGAGTAAAAATCTTGTCAATGCAATATCTCTGAGTAAAATTATATCTCAGATCATTTGATAAAAAATTGTGCCTACTTATAATATATTATTAGTTGTAACGGGATGGCTAGTGGGGGAAAATCCCAAAAAGCCACAGGCCAGCGATGCCCTAGAACACGGTGCCGCGGGTGACAGACTAAAATGACTTGCCCGGGGATCTGCTCCTGGAATCCCGAAAACAACGCGATGATCGCGCTCTGTCTCTCTCTCTGTCTCTCTCTCTCTCTCTCTCTCTCTCTCTCTCTCTATCTCTCTCTCTCTCTCTCTCTCTCTCTCTCTCTCTCTTCTACTCGCTGAATAGGGTCGTCAGGCAGGCGGGCTGGCTGCCGGCTCCTCGCTCGCTGTCTCGTGCCTTGCTCGTGCACACGCGGCGCGGTATCGCTCTCTCTCTCTCTCTCTTACTCTTACTCGCACGTTAGTATGCGCCTCCACTTCACTCGCGGTAAGGCTATATATAAAAAACGACACGGCGTGAACGCAATAACTTTCGAGAGACACGCTGGAGAGAAGTTCACAGCGTAATGGCAGACACGAAGATGGCTGCAGTGACACGCATAAAGCCGTAGCAGCTTCGCGGGTACGCGACGGGCATATTACGCGTCGCGAGACCGTTTTAATCCGGTCGGAATGCTCGCGCGCTCGCGCCCCCAGTGAGCATGCCTGCTCGGCGCGGGTAATTCGAATCTCGAATTACCTAACTCGCGCACGCGTTACACCCCCCCGCCAGATGCTGCTTAGGGAACCTGTGAGCAGCTCTGCCATCCATGGCCGTCTTCGTACCTATACGTATGGTGGTAAAGTTTTAGGAGAAGGAGGTTCGAAAAGGGAATCAGGAAGAATTGGAGTCACTGGATTTTTTTTCAATTTTTATTAAAGAAACATAAAAAAAAACTCTTCTGGGCTTCGCCCTCTTCAGCTGGCCCGGGAGTAAGTCCGGCGCCCCTTGTAGCGAGCTTAGTTGGTGCAATGTTTTGACTTCTTTACCCCAAGCTCACCACACATAAAGCACCGGGGGAGTGCCTGCGCGTCTAATACGTCCCGGGCAGCCTTCTCCTCTTCGAGCGCCTCTCGGAGGCGCTCCTCTTCTTCTTGGAGACGGTGCTGGGCCTCTTCTTTAGCCCGGCGCGCCATCCTCTCCGCCTCTTCTCTGGCTCGCTTGGCCTCTTCCATGCGCTCCTGCATACGAGTCAGACGAGCCTCCGCCTCCTTTCGCAAGGTGGCGCAGCCTGGCGGCCCTGACCTCTGCGGCGGCCGTGATCTCTTCTCGTCGGCCTTGGGCCATTCCTACCCATTTGCCGGCTTGCCGCTCGCCGGCCTTACCGTGGAGAAAATCCTCCAGTGCAGCCAGGGCAGCGTCCTCCGCAGCGCGCGAGGACTTGCTGAGGCGCCTCGCGTCCTCAAGGGCCTGCTCCATCGGGATCCAGGCCGCACCGACTTCATCGGTCGGTGCTCTTTTTGGGGCCTGGGTCGGAGCATCTCCTCCTTTTCCTTTTGCGGCCTGAGCCGCGCCGGCGTCAACTTCCGGCGCACAATGCTGGGATCGGGCCGTCTCCTCTTCGAGGACTCGGCCAGCACCAGTCGGCTCGGCTGGTGCCACTCCTTGAAGTCGGGTCCCGCTCTCCTCCCGCTTCGCCGTCTCCGCTACCTCTGGAGTCAGGCCTGTCATATCCTGCAACAGGCAAATTGATCCCGGAAAGTGGTGAGTATGAGGATCGGAAAACAAGGACGAACTCGGGTTAGTACGGACGGCACAATTCTTGGACGGCACAGTTAGCGCTTTTTGGACGTTCGGGTTCGACGGGAGCTAATTGGCCCAACATCAGCAGGAGCAGGCTTCTTCTTCGAGCCCTTTGGCCTCCCTGGGCCTCGCTTGGACTCTGTTGGATCGACCACATGCGTAGCTCGGCCGTCGCTCGCACGCTTTCCTGGCCTCACTAATAGTGCGGTCTTACGAGGTGGACCGCGCCTCTTAGCCGTCGCCCGAGGCTGTACATTCCCCTGGCTACCTCTATTGTCCGCTGGCGCGCCACGTTCGACTGAAGAGTCCCTCGGTGGTAACGATTGGGCTACTTCCGGACTACTTTTGTCCAAGTAGTCCTTGGGCTCTTCTGCGGAGACGTATCGCTTGAGTTGCTGCGCATGGACGGGACTTATCGTTCGACCATCCTCACCTTGGATCTCATAGGTGTTTTCGCCTAGAATATTTACATTCGTGTATGGCCCCGCGTACTTCGGGGCTAATTTGGCAGAAATCCCCTCAGCTGCAGAGGATAGTACCTTATTCTCTCTCCATACACGATCGCCTAGACAGAATTCTGGAGGTCGACGATGAGCGTCATAATGTTTGGCTTGTCTCGCCTGCTCCGCTTGCGCGTCGGCCGCCGCCCGAATGTGCAATTCGCGGAGCTTGTCCGTGCGCGCCACCCAGTTATTTATCGCCTCTTGCTGCCATTGTTCTTCGGCTAACCGGTCTCCCTCCCGTCTTCGGTGGGTCAGGCTGTCAGCCGTAAATGAGCATGGCAGGACTTATCTTGGTAGAGCTGTGTTCGGCCGTATTATACGCGAACGTCAGCTCGTTCAGATGCTCATCCCAGGACCGGTGATTCTCCTCAGCGTAAGACATGATCATGGTCTTCACCGTTCGGTTCACACGCTCGACGGGATTGGCTTGAGGGTGATATGGTGGTGTAAACGTGTAATGCACGTTTCTCTCCTTTAACAATGCCTCTAAGGGTGCATTCTTAAATTCATCCCATTATCGGAGAGAAACACCTTGGGGACTCCGAACCACAGACATACTCGTTCGTTGAGCCCTTTTATCACCGATTTGCCATCTGCTCTTTTTATCGAATTATAGACTGAAAACGCGTACGACGATAGAGACGTATTCGTCTCTGATGTGATATTAGTTATTTAAGTATTATGGCCTGAAGAGGTCCCATACCAGGGACGAAACGTTGCCGGTATTTATGGAAAAAAATTAACTAAAGGAGTTTTTATTTAAGCCTTGGGTTGTCCTCCCACATTTGCTGTGTTATCATTTCACTACTCTTTTTATCGAAATTACTTCGATCCAGCGTGTGAACAGGTCCTGGAAGATGAGAATGTATGCGTTACCGTGCTTGGTTTTAGGGAGAGGTCTCATGATGTCGCTGGCCACGATTTGCCATGGACGCTGTGTTATACGACGTCCCATGAATCCTGCTGAAGCGCGCTGTTCGACTTTGCACTGCTGGCAAATTTGGCACTAGTTCACGTATCTGGCCACATCTCGAGACATGTGTGGCCAATAATACTTCCGCCTTACTCTCTCTAGAGTTTTCTCGCGGCCCAAGTGCCCAGCAGTTGGAAGGTCATGGCATTCTCTCAGTTCTTCGCGTCTCTTTTCGTGAGGGACTGCTAACTTCCATGCATCGTCATCGCCGAGAGATTCGTCTATGACTTCATTAGGTTCGTACTTGTACAGTCCTCCCCCCCCCGCCAGCTTGAACACGGGGAAGTCTTGCGGCTTCTGTTGAACCTCTTTCACGATCTTGAGGTACCAGTGGTCATTTGTATTGCGTAATCCTCTATATACGGACGGAACTTTTTAATTGCCCAGAGAATTGCTAGACATTCTCGTTCCGTCACGCTATAATTCCTCTCGGCTGCGCTCAGAGTTCGATTCGTGAACTTTAGGACTCTTTCATCGCCGTGAATTATTTGATATAGCACCGCTCCCAGACCTGTATCGCTTGCGTCAGTTTGCACCACGAACTGCGCGTTAGATACCGGTCTGTGTAGAATCGGTGCAGAAACTACTAGCGTTTTTAGCTTTTGGAAGGCCTCTTCTTGTGCTGTTGACCACTCATATTGCCGATCCTTTTTCGTTAATTCGGTCAGTGTTTCAGCAATTGTGGCGAAGTTCGATAAAAACTTTCTATACCACGAGGCCATTCCTAAGAAGCGTCTCAGCTGACGGAGGTTTTTCGGTACCGGATACTCCATAATGGGCTTTATTTTCTCGCGGTCTGGCTTAAAACCATCTCTATTTACTATGACCCCGAGATATTGGACCTCATCGCGACAGAAGACGCTCTTCTCGCGATTTACTATGAGGCCCGCGTCCTGTATCCTGCCCAAAACTCTTTTTAGAACCTCTTTATGCTCCTCGAATGTCTCTGTAACTATTATTATATCGTCGAGATACGAGTAAGCAAAAGGTTCGAGTTCGGGGCCGATTACTTTGTCAATCAGCCTCTGGAAGGACGCTCCGGCATACGAATGACCGTAGGGTATTCTCGTAAATTGGAAAAGCCCTTTGCCTGGTACGGTGAAGGCCGTAGTCTCTTTGGACTCCGGACTAAGTGGTATCTGGTGGAACGCACTGCTTAAATCCAACGTGGAGATGTATAGCGCTTTCTGCAGTTTGCGCAAGATACTTTCCATGTATGGTAACGGGTACGCGTCTGGCCTTGATGCTGCGTTCACTGTTCTGAAGTCCACGTAGAAACGGAACTTCCCGTTGGACTTGCGTACCATTACCACTGGACTTGACCAGCCACTTGTCGAGGGCTCTATTATTCCTGCGACTAGCATTTCCTCCACCTATTTGTGCATCTCTTCCTCGAGTTTCTGAGATACAGGGTAGTACTTCTGTTTAATGGGTCTATTGCATGCACGATCCACGAAGTACACCCTAGTGGTGCCAGGCTGTTACCGATCAGCGGAGCTACTAAAGCTTCTACCTCTTTGCGCTATTCCTCTGTTGGGTCCGCCAACCATATAGCTGATACGGACACGGTGTTTTTTGCGGTTATGGCGGCTACTTCTAACTTTACGCTTGCATCGTCATCCTTGAGATGCAGCGTGTTATCTGTGGGGTCTAAGACGGCGCTAAACTTCTTAATGAAGTTTACCCCCAAGTAGCACTCCGTGTCTAGATCTGGCATTATTGCGACGCGCACGTCTTTGCACACGCCAGCCACGACCATGGGCAGATACACATAGCCAACCACTGCTATGCTTTGGCCGTTTGCCACCCGTGCCGTTAGGCCGCTGGCTGGGATTAATTCTTTTCCACAGGCCGTAGCGAGCTGTAGGCCGATGGAATTCATCCCAGTCTAGAAAGCTCCTGTATCGAATAGTGCTCGTAGCCTGTAACCGACTACACCTAATTGAAGTCACCATCGCGAACAAGTTTCTTGATTGACTTCATTCGGTTGAATCACGGGCACTTCTTCGCTCTCCACTCTAGACGACTGGACCGAGTTACCCTCGGTCTCTAGTGAGAGAGCTGGGCGGGTATGTGGTCGTGTTTACCTGCCCCCCTGGCCGTTTCCCTGTTGGTTTCCGGCAGCATTGGGCTTATTGCCTCTCTTTTGCCCATATCCGGGTTCTTTTCGGTACTCTGGTCTTTGTGGAGGTCCGTTATTTCTCGGACTTTGCGGCCTAGCCTGGTGGATCGAGCTACTACCCCCACTATGCTGGTTTGTAATTTGCCCGCCCTCCCGCCGCTTATTTTCCCAGTTACCCTTCTTCTTAGGTTTACTGGTTGGCGGCGGGCTAGGCTTTTACCGCTTGTTCTCGTCGGTGCCTTTCTTTGTCAAGGCCGATAAGTATTCGGCCATGACCCGTCGGAACATACCTGGATTCTGCTTTTTCCGCTGATCCGTGGGCGGCTCTGTTGGCACGTAGGCAAATTCTGGCATGTACGTGCGCTCGGGCGGTGGTGGCGAGTGATACACCTTATCTGCCGCGAGCGTTAATTCGGCTTCCCGGGCCAGGTCCAGGAGCCCTCGGTAATCCGTAATTTCATTTCGCATTATCATCTTTTGTAGTTCTGGCCGCATGTTCCGGTGCAACATGTCTAACTGTTGAGCAATGCTAGGCACCGAAACCAACTTGAGGATCATGACTTGTAGATTTACTACGTAATCACGCGTGAGTTCATCTCTGCCTTGAGTCCTTGTGTTTATTTCCGCCAGGACGCGTTGCTGATGTCCCCTGTTCCCGCCATACATGTGCGTTATGGCCTCTTTGAAATCTGGCCACGATCACCATGTGTGGCGGTTACTCCGGTATCAGGTGGCTGCTACCCCCGTTAGGAGCTCTGATAACGACGAAAGTACCTCGTGGTGTGTCAGATTAGCTAGAGTTCTGCATTCCTTTACTCTCGTAAGGAATAACTCAACGCTCTGCTCCTTTGAGGACCCTGAGAACTTGATGTGCCATTTTCGGACTATCTGGCCCACATCACGGTTCGTCTGCTGAGGCAAATACGTATGCCTCTCAGACGGGTCCTGGATCACGCCATTCCTTGTCTGGCACTGGGAAGAATTTCTGGTATCATTCCTCCCAGCCTCTGTTGGGGATTGGAGACTCGGGCTGCTGCTGTTAAACTTCGCATATGTGAACGTGTCTTGGAAGTTCACGTGCGGTGATCCTCGTCTACGGTCGGTGCTTGGGGGTTGAACTCAAGTGTGTACTTGAGGTTGGATGTCGAGCTCCTTGCAGTATTTGTACATTCTCTTTAAGCTCTTCAACCTCCTCGACGAGTGTTTGATCACCGCCAGTAGCTGCTCCGATAATATGCTGTATCCGACTGCTATCCCAGCGGTTCGCGACTCACGCTGTCGCGGCCACTCCAGGTTTTACGCCTGTGGCGGGTTTCGCGATTGCTGCCAGAACCCGTGCTGCCCATTTCGTGCTAACAACGACTCTTCTTCTTGGTTGCGCTGGTATTGTCGTTGCCTGCGCTGCTCTTCCAGGAGCACTTGCTGCCGCTGCTGCTGCACTTACTGCCGCTGCTGCTGCTCCTGCTGCTCCTGCTGCTGTTGTTGCTGTTGCAGCTGTTGCTGTTGGAGCTGTTGCTGTTGAAGCTGTCCCTCGGTTTCGGCTGGAGATATCCCGGTGGGTGCTACAGAGCTCAATAGATCGGTCCCGGAATCCTTCTGGCCGTTTGCCTCTTCCGCTGGCTCCACCACTGCATTATGTGCTTGTTGTGGAGCCTTCGTCCTCCGAGACTTCGAGAGTTTCTGCATCACTATCGGGTCATCAAGGAGCGTTATGAACGGGCGCGGGTGGTCTAGGTCGGTATTGGGATCCACAATAGTCGACTCAGACTTGTTCATCAACGTTAAGTCGATGAACGTCCGTCGGAACTGCTCGCGTTTGGCAAACGCTTGCTGCTCCGACAGCTCCGGCTCTGGCACGAAATCGGCGGCACTATAATCGCCCATAAGCCACTTGATCACTGACAGCATATTCACTGACTGCTGATCTGACTGCTGTAGACCAAGGGCTTGCATGGCCTGGCTAATTTCCTCTTCTGGCTGTGCCCACTTGAGTATCGCAGATTCCGCAAACTGCGATGATCGGGCGATGGTATCAATTGGCTGTGCGCTTCCCCACGAACTTATTTTACTAGCGCGAGTAGTATCCGGATTGATGGCAGAGAGAGTTTGACTTTTCAACCCGTGAGCTACCTTTTTCAACGCGAACCCGGTTTATTTTCTAAGAGCTGCGGCGGTTGCTCTTAACCTCGATAACTCACGACGGTTTCCCGTATGTGGCTCTTAAAAAAATAAAAGCTATTTCTGTAATTAATTACTATTTGGAATTAATTACGCTCAACTACTCACACTTGTAATTTTAAAATAAATATATGTGAAAAAAAATATATATATGTGTCAAAACGGACAATATCACAAAAAAAAACAAAAAAATAAATACAATTTTCACCTAAAAAAAAAATAAAAAACAATTTTAAAGTTCGAGGGGATTTCTGCGCTCGAGTTTTTACTCGGGCGCGCAGTCAACTTTTTGTTCCGACAGTGCTCGCCGACTTTCTCTCGATTTTCCACTAACTGCATGAGAAAAGAAAAAAAATTTTATTTTTCGTCCAAAAAAAAATAATTCGTATCGGAAAAAAAAAATTTTCTAGTCGAGAAAAAAATTAATTAAAAAAAAAATTAATTATCGCTTAAAAAAAAATTTTTGTCGTTAAAAAAAAATATTGTTATTAAAAAAATTTTAATTGTTAAAAACAATTACCCAACGAACAAAAATTTCGCGATCAAGATCTCTCCTCGTCGGTACTCTAGGTCGAGGGTTATTGGCTATCGCTCGCTAGCCTAACCTCTCGACCGCACTCTCGCAACAGCACGGCTGTGTCACGCACACGCACACACCCGCCTACGAGCTGCGGCACGAAGAGCCTTTCTTTGTAGCTTACGCTCAGCTACGCTGCTGAGCTTCTTCGCGCGAAGCTTCGAAAATGACTTGCCAGGGGATCTACTTCTGTAATCCTGAAAACAACGCGAAGATAGCACTCGAACTTCGCTTTCCAACTAATTGGATCGCTGAGTGAAAAGCGCGTGAATAAGACTTTTGAAGGAGTAACCGGTGCACTCGGCTCTCTCTCGCTCTCTCTCGCTCGCGCAGTAGTCGCTCTCTCTCTCTCTCTCTCTCTCTCTCTCTCTCTCTCTCTCTCTCTCTCTCTCTCTCTCTCTCTCCTACTCGCTGAATAGGGTCGGCAGGCAGGCGGGCTGGCTGCCGGCTCCTCGCTCGCTGTCTCGTGTCTTGCTCGTGCACACGCGGCGCGGTATCGCTCTCTCTCTCTCTCTCTCTCTCTCTCTTACTCACACGTTAGTATGCGCCTCCACTTCACTCGCAGTAAGGCTATATATAAAAAACGACACGGCGCGAATGCAATAACTTTCGAGAGACACGCTGGAGAGAAGTTCACGGCGCGATGGCAGACACGAAGATGGCTGCCGTAACTCGCATAAAGCCATAGCAGCTTCGCGGGTACGCGACGGGCATATTACGCGTCGCGAAATCGTTTTAATCCGGTCGGGATGCTCGCGTGCTCGCGCCCCCAGTGAGCATGCCTGCTCGGCGCGGGTAATTCAAATCTCGAATTACCTAACTCGCGCACGCGTTACATAGTATGTATAACTAATAATATTTTATTATATATTTTTAGGTGATTTTGGTTTCAAAGGCCAATAGATCTATAACCCCCTTAATTGTTTATAAATATGTGAACGTCTCTCATAAACAATTAAATGTAACTTTGCAGATTTAGATAATTTTCTAATTTTCCCTTGGTGACCCCTGAAATTGAACAAAATGATTGTCATATTTTGTTGATTTTCTTCTAGGTGACGGTAACTAGTTTTAATAATAATAAAATGTCGTTAAAATTTTTTTTCGTCATCCTAAAACGTCTATCTTTAATTTCTGTCGTTACGTGTATCATGGTATGTGTAAAAATCATTGTAAAAAATTTTTTAAGTTGACATTAATGAAAACCCCGAACCTCCGTAAATTCGAAAAGCTGCTCCTTCGTGTGATAAATGTTTCAAATTTCAGTTAATCTATTATTTTGTTTTGTTTTCAGATTGTCTCTATAGCCAAGTGAAAAGTAAGCGTGCAGGCTGTATGAGACAAAGAGGTTGTCTGAGAAGGTGGAACTGGCGGTGGGACGGGTGACGGTGACGGTGACGGTGACGAAGTTAGAGCTGGAGCTACAGCGGGAGCCGGGGACGTGGAAGGAGCTCGCTCAGGGAGCCGACGTCACCGGTGTGCCGGCGATGCACCGCTCCAGAGCGCTAGCCTCCTCCTCCTCGTCACGGATGTATTAGGTGGAACCATAGCGTCCAGGATATAGCAACCCAGCAGCCTCTAGCCATGAGCCGGACGATACTCCTCCAGCTTTTGCTTGCGGCTCTGCTTTCGAGCCTAGGGGCCGTCCAAGCGGAACAAGGTATGTCAACGCCAAAACACTATAATGCAATTCCTGAAAATAGATAAGTTTCGATCTAATTGATCGCAAGCTTCTCCTGCAACCCTAAACGTCCGTTTTATAGATACTTTTTTTAGCGACATTTTTTGCTACCAAACCGAATGTCAAAAAATTCCAAAACCACACACTTTGACGTAAAATTGTCTAAACTTTCGAAATATGTGAACAGAATTGAAAAAAATTAAAATTGAAAAAGTGATATTCATTGATTTATCAAAAAATACGTATTTTTCATTGGAACGAATTATTCTTTCAATATTTCCGTCTCGAAATCGCAAAAATATATTATTAATTAGTCAAATTCTTGCGTCCATCATTCAACAACAGCGATGAAATATGCATATCTATTCAACATCAAGATTTATGTCTCTTACCTTCCCGCACGCTCCATATCTGCGGATGATTGGTTAAAATTAATAATACTCCCACTGAAAATACAAAACTTGTGAATAATGCCATTTGTCACTTGTTTGAAGAAATCAGATATGAGTTGAATGCCATTGAGATAGACAAGTGCAAAAATGTTGGCTTAACCACTCTCATGAAAGGTTGGGTATCACACAATCCGACTCAGAGTTTCATCATTGAAAATGCGGGCTGGATCGACGTAGAAGAAAGACAGAATATCGTTAATAATGCTGGTTACTTCAATGTATCGATTCCATTGAGCCCAATTTTTGGCTTCGCAGAGGACTATCGTAAAATTGTAGTAAACACAAAGCATGAATTCGTTCTCATGAGATCAAGAAACGACTTGAACGCTGTTGTACAAACAGCTACACGAGCAGCCCAACAAGACATTTATGAGGACTTTAAAATTGAATTAACTAGAATCGAAAGACTTGTGCCATACATAGTTGCATCGAACTCTAACAAAATTCGCCTACTAGATTTTGTAGGAAAATACCGTCCTATTGTCATGAGTTTTCGCACGTGGGAATTGTATGAATACCCACTACTTCCAATTACGTCGAGACAGGTGTGGACTGTAAAAACATCAAATTAACTTGAAAAACGACGCTACATCGTCTTAGGTTTTCAAACTAGTCGAAAAGATCAGAGGGCAGTAAACGCTAGTTGCTTCGTTCACTGCAATCTTACAAATGTGAAACTCTTTCTCAATTCTCAGTCATATCCGTATGGTAATCTTCACCTCGATGTGAATCATAATCAATTTGTCATGCTCTATGATATGTACGCTAATTTTCAAAATTCTTACTATGGCAAAGATCCAGAACCTATGTTGAAAAAGTCGCAATATCTCACTTACATGTCCCTGATAGTAATAGACTTCTCAAAACAAAACGAGTCCTTAAAGAGCGCCCCTGTAGACGTTCGTCTGGTATTTGAAGCAAAGGAAAATTTTCCTGTTGGAACTTCAGCCTACTGCTTGATCTTGTACGATCTATAGTTCAATACAATCCCGTAAGCGGCGACGTGCAGAAACTTTAAGAAGCATATAAGGTGAGCGAGTTTCTGGCTCCTTGTCATTCGTCATTTGGAATTCGAAGCGAAATTGTGTACAGGCATGGACTATGCAGTGGATATGCAGGGCTTTAAAAAGCCTGGCAATGATTTCGTTCTGTAAGAGTTGGCTTTCGTGTCTCTCAATGACGACGATGATCCTGTAGTACTACTTTTCAAACCACCGTTTGCTTGGCGAAGCCTAACAGACAAGTACAAACGTGAAAATTTATGGTTAAAACTTTGCTATCATGGACTATCGTGGAATGACGGTGATTATGATTATACTGAAATCGGAAAAATTCTACAAGATGCATTAAAAGATGCTAAAAGAATTTTCGTGATAGATGAAATAAAAAAGTTATGGTTAGAATATTCTAATTTTAATGTTCAATATCAATGAAATGAACTATACATCTTTCGACTATCCAAGATCAGTGACTATATATACTAACCATAATGGAGCGTGCAAAACTACGTGTGCCCTGTACAACGTAAAGCGCATGAAGCAATTTTACCGCAAGGATCCCAACATGGAGTGGGACCCTGTTGAAAAACATCACATGACAATCACTTGATCATCACCCTCGAAATCACTCCAAAAAGTCAAATGATTTTCATATGATTTTTACATGATTTTTCATAATATGTCATATCTCATATTAGTCCAGGCGGTAGAGCATTCGAGGTGGACCTTCTTTGAAGTAGAGCATATTATAACGTAGAAAGTTCCGAAATAATATGTAGAAAAAGAATCCGAGTTTGCCTATTCAAAAAAATGTCTGCTAAATTCAGTATAGCAACAAATGTACCGAAATAACGTAAAAAGGCCTATTTTTCGGCATATTTTCTCTTATAACTTGAGAAGGAAGCGTTTAATCAAAAATAGTCATAGGACATTTTTTGTTTATCTGATGTTTTTCTACAAAGTTAATGTATTTCCGAATCGAAAAATTTTATTTTGCGCTAACAATGAGTAAAAAACCGTTAAATATGATATGTAAAATGTAACTAATTTTTAAGGGGCGTAAAAATCAATGAATGTTAATGAAAATTTGTGAAATGGTAGCTCATTATATGATAATACTACATACAAAAATTCAGGATGATCGACCGTGTAGTTTTCCAGTACGGCTGTTGTTAACTAAAAATTTATAACAATTTTGTCGCGTGCCATGGGTTTAAATAAAGACTCCACGCGGTCGCTGAATTTTTTACACATACTTTGGCTTATAGTTAATAATATGCAATATCAAAAATAGCCTTTTTTGCATTATACGAGTGCTTTAGAGTTTTTTAAAATTTTTTCAATTTTTTTTTTTTATAAATAAATGCAATTACATGAAAACGGCTCGATAAAAATGCAATGTTAAAAAAGGCTTGAGAAGCTGATTAAAAAACGCTTTAATCGAGCTAAAACCGACCCGATTCAAATGACTACAACCGGAGATATTAGATCTTTAAGTCAACCTAAATTTACGGCTGACTTAAACGTGAAGTAGACAAATAAAAAATGTAGTGTTGTAGCTAATTGTAAGAGCTTTCAATATCCGTTGAGTGCATTTCCGGCACTTATTTGCTTCATTAAATAAAAATTATGAAAGGAAGCCTGATCGTTGAAATTTCTCGGCGGAATGGCGCGGGAGGCGGAGTGGGGATGACTGCGAGCAGCTGTGCTGCCGCGCGGCACTGTCTCTTCAAAACGGATATGCGCGATAAAACTTAACTTTTCTCGGGAACGAATTAACTTATAGACTTCATTTTTTTTTAATTTGATATTGCGAATCGAGAGGAATAGGAATTTCGCATTTAAAATTATGTAAATAAATAAATTCTAAGTGAATTTTACGCATGAAGAATTAAGCAATTTTTTTTCATTAAAAATTTATTTATGACATGAAATTAATGTTTTTAAAGTAAATTAATAACTAACAGATTATTCTAAATTAATGATTTTGCAATTTATTTGTAAAAAATGTAATCTTTTCTGTTTATATATTGGTAAATATGAATCTATTAAACATGGAGAGAGGAACTGGAAAATAAAGTACGTATAAAAAATAACATTCTAATAAATTTATTAACTATTTATACAAATTTTCGTTTTTTTACAGGCTGTGTATCGTTTGCTTCGATTTCTGTTTGTGGTTCTTCGTCGCTCTCACTGTTCGAAAAAATAGGTGTAGGTCCTTCTTCATTTATTTCGACTTCCACGTTCTCTAACTCATCTACATTTTCGTCCAATGAAACCTGCAGCACATCGCTATTACTGCAGGTTTGCCCGTGACAATTTTTGCAGAAATCTGTGCATCGCAAGCCGTGTTTTACACAGCCGCATGTCTTCTTGCATTCTTCTGTACATCTGCAGCTGACATTTTTTAAAATATTATCAGGGACCAAAGAACCTTCAACGTAGACTGGGGCCAAACAGTCTGTCTGCATTTTCCACCCCCAATCTACCGGGTTCAATGGATTACCTAGCCACTGTTGGATTTGTAGATATGCTCTACATGAATGCACATTAGATGCAGACTCTGTTGGGGGTAAAGAAGCCAAATTAAAGGATTTTTGTCGTGAGCATTTTTTAAAAATTGTGTACCTCAATTCATTCAAACTTATGTTGTTCTTTTTTTTAGGATTGTATAACGCTCTAATAACTTCCTGGCCGGTTGCTGTTAATTCTGCTTTTGTGGCACTGCTTGAATAAAAAATTTTTACTTTATCTCTGAATTTACTATCGTTTTGCAATATTTTAAGAATTTTTCCTTTCCCCTGCCGGCGCCTGTAGAAGCACGTGTAGAAATACCTGGCAATGATTTTAATTTATTCTCTGCTGCTTTATATTCTTTTCCCATGTATAAGATTTCGCACAATTAGCATGAACATTAATGGAACTGAATTTCCGAAATTGCAAATGTTTTTTGTCTTGTCTCCTTATGCTTGATCCGACGCAACTTCGAATACTTTCTTCTTTCAATGTACGAATAGCACCGATATTTAGCGACTTTTCACAAATCATACAATCCACTTGATCAGCCATTACATTAGAATAGAAGCTGCAAAATAATATGTGCTATATAGTATTTAGCAGCAACTTTATAATTTATTGAAATGATATTATTGATATAGGAATGTTCTCTAAAATTTTTAGTATTTCTATCATAGGAACAGAATACTTACATGAATATATATATATTCTCTCCAATTTTATATATAAGTATGCGAAAATACACTCTGAAAACTAACTTTTAACTGGTAAACTATGACGCCAAGTGATTGCTACTAAGGACGCTTCCAGACTAACCGACTGAAAGACGTTACAGACTGCTCTACACAACCTATACTATTATAAAGGACGGTTTTCATAAGTGCTGCGGGATGCCGTTCATTCCAAGAACGACAGCATCTCTGATTGGTTCGTCTCACCCGACTGGCCATGTAGCCGTGTAAGCGAAACATATACTAAGATTTCAAACAGGGGGGGGGGGGGATTACAAAGTGCGTTGACCTTCGTACCTTTCGTGTCAATACAAACGGTTACCTACCTGGAGTACAATAGACCGCTTTTACCTGCCGATCCACTAATACAGTTCGTTTACCTGAACTGAAGTTATTCAGTTTGTATAGATGTTAACATAGCAATATATTTACATACAATGAAAAAATATACTGTTTAATTTAAATATATTTATAATAAAAATACACATTTTTTACAAATAAATTGCAAAATCATTAATTTAGAATAATCTGTTAGTTATTAATTTACTTTAAAAACATTAATTTCATGTCATAAATAAATTTTTAATGAAAAAAAAAAATGGCTTAATTCTTCATGCGTAAAATTCACTTAGAATTTATTTATTTACATAATTTTAAATGCGAAATTCCCATTCCTCTCGATTCCCAATATCAAATTAAAAAAAAAATGAAGTCTATAAGTTAATTCGTTCCCGAGAAAAGTTAAGTTTTATCGCGCATATCCGTTTTGAAGAGACAGTGCCGCGCGGCAGCACAGCTGCTCGCAGTCATCCCCACTCCGCCTCCCGCGCCGTTCCGCCGAGAAATTTCAACGATCAGGCTTCCTTTCATAATTTTTATTTAATGAAGCAAATAAGTGCCGGAAATGCACTCAACGGATATTGAAAGCTCTTACAATTAGCTACAACACTACATTTTTTATTTGTCTACTTCACGTTTAAGTCAGCCGTAAATTTAGGTTGACTTAAAGCTCTAATATCTCCGGTTGTAGTCATTTGAATCGGGTCGGTTTTAGCTCGATTAAAGCGCTTTTTAATCAGCTTCTCAAGCCTTTTTTAACATTGCATTTTCATCGAGCCGTTTTCATGTAATTGCATTTATTTATAAAAAAAAAAAATTGAAAAAATTTTAACAAATTCTAAAGCACCCGTATAATGCAAAAAAGGCTATTTTTGATATTGCATATTATTAACTATAAGCCAAAGTATGTGTAAAAAATTCAGCGACCGCGTGGAGTCTTTATTTAAACCCATGGCACGCGACAAAATTGTTATAAATTTTTAGTTAACAACAGCCGTACTGGAAAACTACACTGTCGATCATCCTGAATTTTTTTATGTAGTATTATCATATAATGAGCTACCATTTCACAAATTTTCATTAACATTCATTGATTTTTACGCCCCTTAAAAATTAGTTACATTTTACATATCATTTTTAACGGTTTTTTACTCATTGTTAGCGCAAAATAAAATTTTTCGATTCGGAAATACATTAACTTTGTAGAAAAACATCAGATAAACAAAAAATGTCCTATGACTATTTTCGATTAAACGCTTCCTTCTCAAGTTATAAGAGAAAATATGCCGAAAAATAGGCCTTTTTACGTTATTTCGGTACATTTGTTGCTATACTGAATTTAGCAGACATTTTTTTGAATAGGCAAACTCGGATTCTTTTTCTACATATTATTTCGGAACTTTCTACGTTATAATATGTTCTACTTCAAAGAAGGTCCACCAAAGCTTGGTTTTACTGCTCTACCGCCTGGACTAAAAAATAAGTCCGAAAATAGATGGCTTGAAGAGAAATTCCATGGAATTATGTGGAGACCAGGCAACGTCCTATACAAAGAGCTTAGCAACACTCTACGTGGTGTATTCGACGAAGCAGAGCTACATGTAAAAGGAAAGGAGAAAACAAAATGGATGCAGAGATTTTTCTCTAAACGGTAAGTTATTAAATTTTTTTTCATAAAAAGAAATTCTAACAGTTATTTTTTTCAGATTAGTGTTCAACATCGAGGATATGAGATGCCCAATTTTAAGAAAGTTTCCAGTGGAATCTCTTTCATCTAACAATCATTTTGGTTGCAACTTCCCAGTATGTGCCCTTCGAAATGCAATGGCTATGAAGAAATGGATCCCTGGCGAAAAAAATCACGTGATTAGTCATATGATTTATCACTTGATTTCTCACTTTATTTCTCTCGTGATTTCTCACGTGACGATTTGGCGCGATTTCTCACATGATTAATCACGTGAAAAATCACGTGACAATACAAACATAAAAAAAAAATATATAACCCTTATTTGTTAATGAAACTTGTTTCCTCAGTGGATAGCAAATACATTATCGCAGAAAAAAACGGTACATAAAATTTCCGACCCAACCGAGAATCGAACTCACGAACTTTGGGTTCCTGCGCAGTCACGCTATCCATTACGCTATCACTCGCTTGAAAGATTGTGGTCATTTTCACCTACATAAGCTGCATTCTTCATATTTATTGCTATTTCAATTTGATTATTTATGTAAAATATCAATGGTTTGTAAAAATTATTTATTTATACACTATTTTAATAAAATGCGTAACTTACATTAAAACATTAATTAATTAAATTCGAATAACTTAAGAATGTAGTGCCGGTAAAGTAGAATTCAGGTTAACTACCAAATTAATTTTTTTTTTTTTTTAACAAAACACCGAATTATTTTTGTAAAATGTTATGTACGTAATATTGTAAATAATGATCATTACGTTTTTAAAAATTTGTATTACTTGTGAAAAAGTTATTCAAATTTAATTATTTAATATCTCAATATGAATTACTTATTTTCAAAATGATCAAAATTGAATAGCAAATTAAAGAATAGAAATTAAACAGCAATTAAATAAATATGAAGGACGATTATTTATCTAAAATATCAATGATTTCTAATGATTATTTATTTATACACTATTTAAAGAAAATTAGTAACATACATCAAAATATTAATTAATTAAATTCGAATAACTTTTTCAAAAGTAATAAAAATTTTTAAAAACGTAATGATCATTATTTACAATATTACGTACATAACATTTTACAAAAATAATTCGGTATTTTGTTAAAAAAAAAAAAAATTAATTTGGTAGTTAACCTGAATTCTACTTTACCGGCACTACATTCTTAAGTTATTCGATTTAATTAATTAATGTTTAAATGTAAGTTACGCATTTTATTAAAATAGTGTATAAATAAATAATTTTTACAAACCATTGATATTTTACATAAATAATGAAATTGAAATGGCAATAAATATGAAGAATGCAGCTTATGTAGGTGAAAATGACCACAATCTTTCAAGCGAGTGATAGCGTAATGGATAGCGTGCCTGCGCAGGAACCCAAAGTTCGTGAGTTCGATTCTCGGTTGGGTCGGAAATTTTATGTATCGTTTTTTTCTTCGATAATGTATTTGCTATCCATTGAGGAAACAAGTTTCATTAACGAATAAGTGTTATATATTATTTTTTTATGTTTGAATTGTCACGTGATTTTTCACTTGATTAATCACGTGAGAAATCGCGCCAAATCGTCACGTGAGAAATCATGTGAGAAATCAAGTGAGAAATCAAGTGATAAATCATATGATTAATCACGTGATTTTTTCGCCAGGGATGCTCGAGCAACATCATAAATAAAAGTTATTTCATTCAATATACAGTTAAATTATATTCGTATTGTTTAGTGAGTAAATAATATTTATTAACATATCTCTGTATGGTTGTTTATTAAACTAAATGTATAGAATTATTGAAAATAACTGCACGGAAAAAAATTTCCTTCTGTGACTAGTCCATAACTGCTGTGGCAACGCCCTCACACTTTTCAGTAGTATCTCTGCCAATTTGTCGCACTCAGTGCGGCAATGCCGACGAGAGCGAGGTTAGGAACCGTTACACTAACCGAATTCCGTAGCTGTTGTGTCAGATTGGTACAGTGAGTATACCAAAGGCGTAGAGTCACCGCTCTAAAGAGAAGTGTACTATATATGCGAGATATTCTATAGTCAGTGGCGCTGTGGTAGTCACTCTAGGAAAACTTTTTCCGTGTGCTATAGATCTAAAAAAACATTAGATTGACAACTTAATAATTAATTTATTATATGCTGTTTAAAATGTTATGCTTTTATGTATTACAAATTGAGTACTAAAAAACTAATTATTTCTTGTCGTAAAAAAATCATTAATATAAATGATTATTACTATTAACACAACACAATTACAGTAATTCACTGCAAAAGCCAGTCCAGATATGAAAAGATTCACGAGCGTTTACTGGCAGTAAGACATATACCTATTCATATGTTTACCGCATGAACGTGCGCGTCATAGACGATCGAACCTGTCTTGTACCTGAAAATCATATAGTAAGAGAGGCATGTGCGCGAATGTCGAGGGACACGCGCATTAGTGACGGGAGGGGTATGCGCACTCGAACGACGAGAAGGACACGAAGCACACGTACACGAGGACTATCGCGACCGCAGAGAGAGGCAGGAGAGAAGAATAATGTAGATGGACTTCGTTCGCGGACTCGGAAGTGGACGGACATGCTTTCGGTGCTCTCCGCTAGTTTTTTCCATCTTGCTGTCCCTCATCTAACATCTTAAGTTCTTTCATTACTTCTGAGGTCGCCTGCTTTTGGGCCCGCGGAGAATGTTTCCGTTTTTTTGCCCCAGAGGGTTCTCGCGTTAAAAAGAGTTTATGAGTTTTTTCTTCGAAGTTTCTTTCCGAATTTATTGTGTTTAAGTGAGTGCAATGCTGCGCGTCTAGGTGAGAGCCGGCTTATAACATCTAGCCGTGGTAATGGTCTCACTTCTGGATGGTTTGCAGACCATGGCCATTTTAGAAATCCTATTTGTGATTCCAAGATACTTTTGGATTTGGTCTGTAAGGATTAAGAGGATTCATGCGATTTCAAAATGGGTTCACTATTTAATTTTGATGTCATAAATTATTAAAATATAATAATGTTAGTTCACTCAGATATGAAAGGCAAATACTTTCTGAACCGAAAAAAAACTATTGTGATAAAAAAATTGTTAATCGAACACGTAGATATTGTTCAATAAGTAAAAAAGTTACTTTCGCTATTTGCCAACTTTTTATTTTTCATTAGATTTTAATGTTTAACGTCTCATTTTACTCCTTAAACATTTGTCTACAACCCATCCAGGCTTATATTATGGAATAATTAATATATGCAAAGCCATATGTAATTGTTTACAGTACAATACAGTATAAACTTGAAGTTTACTGTGCCTAAACTGTAAACAATTACATTTTGCTTTGTATATATTAATTATTTCATAATATAAGCCTGGATAGGTCGTAGACAAATATTTAAGGAATAAAATGAGACGTTGAACATTAAAATCGAATGAAAAATAAAAAGTTGGCAAATAGCGAAAGTAACTTTTTTACTTATTGAACAATATCTACGTGTTCGATTAAAAATTTTTTTATCACAACAGTTTTTTTCAGTTCAGAAAGTATTTGCCTTTCATATCTGTGTGAACTTACATTATTATATTTTAATAATTTATGACATAAAAATTGAATAGTGAACCCACTTTAAAATCGCATGAACCCCCTTAAACACGTGTTCATGGGTCATGACCGCGTGTCTGGGAGCAACTTGGCACTCTAGGGCGCTGGTAGTGAGCCTACTTCCGGCAGCAGCCTTCAGAATTATATGTTCCAAGAATATCTTATATATATAGATGAAGAAGTATTAATAAAGTTTTGTGGAGATAATAGAATAAAGTTCATTTTCCCGAGTACCTGGCCTCGAGCTGGAATATCTTGTATTGGAATAAAACAAAAAAAAAAAGAAATATAGATAGCCGGTTGCATTCGCATACAGCCGATACACAATCACACACATATACAAACATATAGTAACACCTTTTTTATGTCATAGAGTCACACCTTGAACTAGCTAAAATCAAGCGCACTCTATATATTTTTAATACATTTCATTATATTTCCTTTCTAAATTTAAACTTCTGTGAATGCTAAGATGCAAAAATGTTGGAGTAAAAGAATATCAGTATTATTTTTATAATACAACATTTCAAGGTCTCAAACTATTTTCTATATTTTCTTATTTTCTATTTTGTGAGTTAAATATTTAAAATTTTCGCATCTAGAACCAACTACATCAATTAAGGTGGTCTGTTCATAACATATAGATGTTGCCAGGCGGGTGACGAGGCCAGGCCATTTTTTTATAATTTTCCTACGAATATTTACCACTGTCTGTATACGAGGCTGCCAAATTTCGAAGTATTATCTGGATGATACTTCGAAAAATAGGGCACATTTAGATGAGTATTTAAAACGCATCAAAATTTTAAGGCAACCTGGTCAGAGCCTGTCACACGCCTGGCCATCCTGACAGGGCCTTGGGTGAATACGGGGCGTTTTACCTACCTTTTAGGGATAGTACATTTGAATGCGTGTGATCTCATATTTTCACATACTATCCATTGCAAGAATTTTCGAAAACCCGGTGGTGAGGGAAATTTTGGTTTTTTGCTTATAACTCGAGAAGGAGCGCTCGGATCGAAAAATGGACGAAATTTTAGCAGTGTAACTGATTAGGGAACATATTTTTCTCATATTATCCGACGACGTTGACAGAATTTCCAAAAATCGGTGGTGTGGGTAGAAATTTTGGTTTTTTCGATCGAAAAACGGATAAGATTTTGGGGCGTGTATTCCAATAGGGGGAGAGGGGGGGGGGTATTACTTTTTACTTAGAATCATATGGTGTATACAAAATTTTTATAACCTCAAAATTGTGCAAATTATTTTGCGTGCGCAGCGGCCGCGTTAGCTGCAAATTCAGCTGTGAGTATAGATATGACTCGATAGCCTAGTTCTCCCTTATCACCGTGAACATTGAGGCCTCGCGCTTGAGTAGATAAGCTAAGTGAGTTCTGCGACCCCCCACCACTCGCTCACTGACTTAGAGAAGTGCTCTGATTGGTCGAGACGGACAGGTGCGAATTAATTACAGGTGAGATAGTGACGTCATCGAATCTTCTCGAAGATTGCATGCTCATACGTAATAGCATCCAAAACGTTTTGGAACGTTTGCGTGTGACGTCATATTGTACAAATATGTGACGATGGGGCTGTCAAATTACAGAATCCAAGAAATAGCAGTTCAAGGTTAGGATCAAATCTGTTCTAATTATTTGTAATTTGATACCTTCTATGGGGCGCCCCCCATGTAATTTGATGCCACATCGATGACACATATTGCGCAAACGCAAATAACCCATCCCCATCCCCCATCCCACATCCCCCACTCCCGATTTGCGATGACGTCATTAAATATTACGCCACCCTATTAAATATTGCAAATTATTACACCATGTATGTGTATGTGTGTGTGTGTGCGTGCGTACGTGCGTGCGTGCATGCGTGCGTGCGTGCGTGTGTGTGTGAAAGAATGTATGATCATCTTGATACACACTAACTTCTAAAGAACGTATATTGATGCCCCATATATGCAATGCGTTATCTGTGACGTCCAGACGGCCGTCGATACTTTTCCACTTTACCTATTTCATAGCCTGGTGTTACCCAATAGCTAGGGATGGCCAAGTCTTCTAAACGTTTGGTATCTAGTTCGCTAGTAGGAGGAATAGTTAGTTTTGAGGAGACAAGCGACTCCTGATCTGCTCATTCGGCACAGATCGGTCAGAACGCTCCTCGGAAATAGGTGAAAGATGAGGGACAAAATTCTACTTGTAAAAAATGATAGAGGAGAAGGGAAAATAAAAGGTAGAAAGCGAATAATTATTTTTTTCTTACTTTGCTCGCTTTATTTCTGCTCCTGCAGTATTTTGGTGGTGGTATGTGGTGGTGGTGTTTTTGCTGCTGGTCTACTCTGATGGTGGCGAGGAACTGACGTTGGCGGAGAAATGAGGGAAGAGCTAAACTCGATTTTCTCCCTCTTTCCTCCCTCAACGCGCTGATTTCCAGGGGTACTCCTCGCGAGGGAGTTTACAATATTTTTGGGGATAGCTGACTGGCCGCTGCGGCGTGGGTATTATAATTAGGGTGGGCCTAAGGCCCTGTGACGCGGCTAATTGGCTGTTGGGGGAAGAGAGCATCCCTCAGTTTTAGTTTCAGTTTTTCTACAGAGATGACATTAGTTGTACCATTTTCCTGCTTATTTTGTAATTTATACTTAATATTTAATGTACATTAATAATTTTAGATATACATAAGAAACAATTTATTTTCTAATTAAACTTAAATTAATTATTCTAATTTGCGCACGCTTCACATAACTTCCGTTGTTGTTTTTCTTTCTTTTTGATGTTCTTACAAGTTATTATGTAGTTTATATTTGTGTTTAATCAGAGTGTGTATATGTTGTGTGTGTCGTTATTGTTTACTTATTGACGCCTAAATAAATTAAAACAAAGGAATTGTTTGCACATATTACATACTTCTTAAAGATAATTTAAAGTGTCTTAGTAATTTAAAAGTAAAATTATAAATTTACAAATATTCTTTCTATTTAAACTAAATTATTCTGGTAAGTCGCTTGCAAAATAATTATTATTTATAACTGAATTTGTGTATATCATTGCGATACGTTATAATTTTTATAATAATAAGAGAAAATACTTATTGTGTTATATATATATATATATATATATATATATATATATATATATATATATATATATATATATATATATATATATATATATATATATATTATATATACTTCTATCAGGTCTATTTTCGTAAAATTTGGATCAGCGTGACCAGAAAACTTTAAATTAATATGACTTATTAACTAAAATTTAAAATATAAAAAATAGATTATGCAACGTGTAAAGTCGAAGGAATTTGTAACGGTCAAATTTTATGGCTTTTCGGCGTCGCGTAGGCGCGCACGTGCAGAGCCGGGGTGGCCTGCTTTTCGGGGTAAAGTCGTAAAACCTTTCCCTTTTTTTTTTCTACATAGGTGGAAATGCTTTCGCCTCTGAAGATAGTTTTCACTTTCGAGCGTTGTGTGTTTTTTTTCCTCTTTCGTTGGAACTAAGCCGGAATGCAGTGTCTTGCATCTGTGTTACATAAAATCTGACCGTTACTTTCTACGGACAAAGGTTCAAAACAAAAACAAATAAAAAGGAAAATTTTTTCCTTGCCGATGCTAAAGAGGACTCAACGTAAGGCGGTCGATAACGGGATCGATACGACCACCCGACGTCACATATCTATCGCACCTCCTCTTTGTTCCGATATTCGCACCGCGTGATTTTTGGAACTGGTGAGTATTTCAATTGCGCTCTCCTTATCCACTCTTTTTCGCCTTATAAAATTAAGGATTATTAATTTGTTAATAAAAAATTAATTTACTATATATTTTGAGACATATGAATGAAATTTGATATCTTGTAGGCGCATTTTCTTATAAGCTATTTATAATACATATTAAAGTTAATTCTTTGAAATTATATATCTCTCATGCAAACTTTAGATTCTTATTTTGATATCGTTAGCGAGATATAGGTAAAAGAAAGTAATAGCATAATATAGAATATTCATGAAGTTTATTAAACATAATTTTTTACAGTTTTTCATATTATATTAGCATTACATTGAATACAATTTCTTCTTATAGGTGCCACTACAGTGTCCATATAATTGTGCTCTCGACAAAGTAGACATTTTAAAATTTCTTCATCACTTTTTTAATTTTTAGGCAGCTTATCCCACCCCTGCTCGAGACTATTTGCTCCGAATGTTGTGAGAAATATCTTAGGCAACTGAGCAATATCTATAGGACTCATAAATGATAAATGTTCAGTGCGAAAAAATATCTTGAGCAATCGCTCCAGCGATGGATTATTATCATGATCAAATTTTCTGAGCAACAGTACATTCTTATGTGCACAATTTGCCTTGTAAGCAAGTCTATGATGTGGTCATAGCTGCTCCAACACATCAAACTTGAGTCTCTGTAGTGATGGACAGCGCATGTGACTCGTGTCATATACATTGAGGTTATATTGTTCAAGCCATTGTTTTTTCTCCAGACCTTTAACGTAAACAACACTTGCATCTTGTAGAGTATTGCTTAGCACGTTTTCAAGCTCTTCATACGGCAGATCACCCGAACTCCAGGGCAACCCCCCCGTGATAATTACACTCCAGCCAATAGTTTTAACTTTTATATTTGACTGGAAGTCTGCACCATGATATTCGGGGTTTAAATAAATATACAACTGGTTTCATGCTTGGGTAGAGTGGAGCAATTGACAATTCTTTGACAACAAATTCGTTCGGTGGTTGCTTGAACCCTTGTACATCCACAACGTACTCCATGTTGACTGACTGTTGAGATGTCTTTGCAGAGTCTTTTATACCTTCATCCTCTCCTTAGACTAATTTCTTAATATCTCCACTTATGGGATTATATTCAATAATACGGTAGTGTAATATCAAGCTGTAGGCTGATGTCTGTGCTGAAAAATTTTCTCAAATTCAAGACGAACGTCAACTGAAGCCTGCTTCAATGACTCATTCTGCTTTGAACAATCGATGACAATTAAAAGAGCATGCTGTATATACTCTCCTTTCTTGACTATAGGTTCTGCCTCTTTTCCATAATACACATTTTGAAAGCTAATATACATATCATATAATAAAGCGTATTGATTTTGATCAATGTTAAGATTGAGATTTTCATAAGGATAGTATTGTGAAGTGAGAAATAGTTTCACATTACTTATACTGCAATGATCAAACAGGCTAGTGTTAGATCCACTTTGTCCTTTACGATTAGTTTGAAAGCTTAGAATGACGAATCGTGGTTTTTCCAGCTGATTCGATGTCTTTACAGTCCAAACATGCTTTGAGATGGTTGGGAGTAATGGATACTCGTATAGCTCCCAACTACGGAAGCTCATAGCAATGGGTGTTTCCTTCTGTAGGTAATGAAGGAGACGTATTTTATGCTTGTCAGATAATACTACATACGGCATTAACCATTCAATTTTAATTAGATTAATTTTGAACTGTTCTGCTTGCGTTTGCACAATAGTATTTACATCATTCTTCGATCATGTGAGAACAAGCTCATGTTTACAATTGACTATAATTTTACGATAGTCTTCCGCAAAGCCGAGAATCATACTTAGTAGTATGGACACATCAAAGTAGCCAGCATTATTGGCGATTTGTTGAGTTTCTCTAATATCAATCCAGCCTGCGTTTTCCAAGTTTTGCATAGGATTGAACGATACCAAACCTTTCATTAGACTTGTCAAGCCAACATTTTTCCATTTATCAATTTCTATAGCATTAATTTCATGTCGAACTTCTTCGAAAAGATGACAGAGGGCGTTGTTTACGAACTTATGTGGGATGAGTGTAGACCACGGGTCTGCTTTCGCGGTCCCACTGTCGCTGTGCTCGGGAGATATGGAGATGGTAGAGGACGAGGTGTGATTAAGCTCCCCCAGGTTTAAGCTTTAACAGTCAGGCTTTATTAGTTAGAACGTAAAAAGATACAAGGAGGCGACCGTGCTAGGCAAGCGGTCTGACGCAACTGGCGCGCGCCGCAGAGTCAGCGGAGTTTCCGTCTTGATCGACAATGCGCAACTGCATACTATCGATAGTATGAACTGTGATTGGTAAATAAATAACTTGTGTTGGAATTTCAATGATCTTATATCCTGGAGGAATAGCTGGGAAAAATTCGTATGTCGTATGCACTTTCTGTCCGTTTATATAGGCTCCAGCTGTAATGTTGCACCCAACTCGCAGAGCGTTAACCTTGAGAATGGCTACAGGTAAATCTGATTCGTGAGTGATATTTGCTGAAAGTGTACGTTCTGTAAAGCCTAACAATCTTCTAATAGAATCTTGTGGTTGGAAATTTATTATGTGACTGCACTTGATAGTACTACGGAGAGTGTTATTATTAAGTTTCAGACTGAGTACTATGCCTTTAAATGCAAGTATTTCCTGTAGATGGCGCTTAATGTCTTCAATCTCCCAGCTACCTGTCGGCAATGTCACTATCTCTTCTCCCACATAAAACTTGTTATTGTCGATATCAATATTGGATATTGAATTGAAGGTTAAAGTTCAATCAATCCTAGAACGTATCTTTTATTTGCCAAGAGTTCAATCGGTGGAAAGTATTGAGCTTCTAGTATAGATGACGCTCCAGATAAACTTAGCATCTATGATTCATCCATGACTGCATAATTAATAATGACTATGTATAACATTTACATCGTTTTATATAGTCTCACTCAGAAACTTAAAACAAAGATGCCCACAATTATGCGAGTTATAATCTTGATATCTTTCATGATTATACTTTACGATGCTAACGTCCAGGTAATTCAGAAGTTCTAAAGGTGGCTGAAGGTCCCCGAAACTATCAAAGTACACAACGTTATTGCCTCGTTTCCAATAGGCTACCCAATGTGTACCAGGTCCTCTTTCATCATCGAGATTAACGATCGCTGACGTGCTGTAATGTGGTCTCTTTGGTAATGTATTTCCCATAAATACACCTCGAAAGTATGGAATTCGCATAGTATGAGCGTACTTTATCAAGTCAGCGTCAGTCAGTGCTCTGAGAGGTAATTTTATATCGAAGTTTTTTTTTACCACTATGGGGTTTTAGATAGATACCATAGCCTGTTTTATGTGGTTTAAGCTATAGACCTTTACCCAGAGCAATAGCTTCCATCGCACTGTTATGTCTTTGACTTTCTTCAAGTTACCGTTTAGCAGCTTTTGCATACGGGCAGCGCTACCTGCCAGTGCACCAGTTACACTTAGGCCAGCAAATAATGGAATCAGAAAAGGCAGGAATCCTCCGATTTTTCGTGGACTGGTAGTACACGAGGAATATGTACTTTGACTTTACACCAGCTTTTTTCACAGCATCTCGAGCACTTTTCAATGCAGTTTGAATAACTTTGCGCGAATCGTTACTAAAGATAGCTGGTTTTGAGGCTGCTTTGACTACTTTAGCCAGTGTAGTGCTTGGTTTCTTTTTCAACCCCATGCCGAATTTTTATTTTAACTTTATAGCGTTTGTCACAGAATAAGCCGCTGCCTTCTCACCATTACTTGCGACTTTAACAAAAACACCTTTCCAGGCTTTATCTGCCAATACTCTATCAACAGCGTTTCTAGCCTCAACTCTCTCTCGATTCCGTGAGTAGGCAATGTCGTGTTCTTTACAAGCTTGGTCTAAAGGATTAATTCCAAGGTCACCTCAAGCAAAACGCTTTGCAAGTTTAGTCCCTGGACCACAATATTGATAGTCAGGCAAATGCAAATCAAATGGAAGCTTATTGATGAGTGTATTGACTAAGCATCGACCTTTACGCGTATTACGTTTACACTGCGTATGCTCAATCATTATGTTAACGCCTCGGAGGATAAATATATACTAAGTTGAAATGTGTAAGGTAAAGTACCCAGTACTGGGACAGTTTTGACCATACTTTTTTATAATTTTTTCTATTGCCGAAACTAAGCATAATACATGAAAACTAATAACCTCAGCAGATAGCTCTTATCTCATGGTTTATTTTTAGAAAAAAATGCCTTCTTTCGTTGCTTCTTCTCGTGTATTAAAATAATCGCATTAAATGAAAATAACGTTCGTCTGTTGTAGTGGGACAAGGTAACTTATTTGGAACCAGTAGTGGGACGCCCGTTCGAACCCAATAGTGGGACAATACTTTTAAACGTGTCCCACTACTGTGATATGATAATTAAGAGGACCTAAAGTGGGACAAAATTTTCATTATGCGCCCTTCTGAAATATAACCTGGAAAAGTTTGTATCTTGTTATACACTAATTTAAGAAGTAAATCAACACAATAACGAAGTGACTACATAGTTAACATAATAAAGAATGTTAATGAATTAATGCTTTTATCGTCTTAACCGTTTATCGTCTTAGTCTTTTTACTGATGTCCCACTACTGGTTCCAAAATTGGCTTTGTGCCAGTACTGGATACTTTACCTTATAAGTATGCTGTATATATGCACTCAATATCAGTTTTCTTTGAGACATCAAAGCATGGAGTTCGAGGAGCAACACGTTAAACTACCTGTTATGAATTTTGATAAATTAATGACGCAACAAAAATCAAAAAGACGTCATGGTGAGCTACTTCCCAATAATATTAGAGCTATATTTTGTGGTCCATCAATCTGTGGCAAAACAGACGCTCTACTCTTACTCATTACTCATCCTAGTGGATTAAAATTTGAAAATGTACATGTTTACTCAAAGTCACTGGAACAGCCCAAATACAAATTTCTCAAGCTTCTCTTGAAGTCTATAAATGGAATTAAGTATTTCCCTTACAAGGATCATGATGAAGTAATATCAATAGAAGATGTACTTCCAAATTCAATTATCATATTTGATGATGTAGCATGTGAAAAACAAGAAAACATTAAAAATTTCTTTTGTATGGGACGTCATAAGAATGTGGACTGCTTTTATCTATGTCAATCTTATGCTCACGTTCCAAAGCATCTAATACGAGATAATGTTAACTTATTAATATTATTTCGACAAAATGATATGAATTTAAAGCATGTATATAATGATCATGTAAACACAGATATGTCATATCCTCAATTTAGAGATTTGTGTTCAAGTTGCTGGAATAATGATAAGTATGGATTCCTTGTTATCGACAAAGAGAGGGCATTTGATAGTGGTCGGTATAGAAAAGGGTTCGATCAATTTCTTATAAATATAGCTGCCCCAAAGCAAAACCGAGTAGTATGATGTCAATTGTTCATCAGACAATATGATACACCTCAAGCAAGAAGAAACCGTTCTCAATCAAATTGTAAAATCGAGAGAAGCAATTAAGCGAAAGTACAAGCAGTTGAGGTAAGATAAAACAGATGTAGAAAAGGTGTTAGGCAAAGCATTTAGGCCATTGTAACTCCATTTGAAAAACTCGTTGATGCTGACAAACAAGAAAGGAAAAAGTAATTAAAATGAAACCAAAAGAGCAAGCAGCTGTTGAAGAACAAAATTCAAGTGAGGAAGAGGAGCAAAGTGATCTTGATGAAACTGTGAAGACTAGAGCAGTAGATACATCCTTTAAAATGGCTGAAAGTGATGTGGATGATGATGATGAGCAATCACAAATAGTTACACAAGACGAAACAGAATCATTTAAGCAAGCTTATTTACAGACTTTTCAAAAACGTGTCAAGTCGCTTGACAATACATACGGAGTACGAATAGAGGATGACAGGTTAAAAATTAGTAATTCACGGATACATTTTACAAAAGATTATGTAAATGTACAAAATGTGAATTATCCAAAAACAGCTGGTCTACTTCAATTGCTCTTTCAGAAGCAACCAGATTCGATGCATATAAGCTTGAATGATATACAAAATTATCGAAAAATCGTAGAAGTGACGAATGCTTTTAGGAAGAATTATAGTGAAACAGAACCTCTACATAAGTCTACTAGTAAAAAATATAAAGATTATATAGCTCCCTACTTTAATAAATCACCAAAGAGAAAACCTATTGAAGGTTCAGGCCTCTTACCTAAATATAAGATTGCAAGAAAAGATATGCCAATGGATTATGTATACTGCATACATCTTGGCTTATTCTTGGCTGAACTGGAAGGAGGCAATCAGAGCCACACAAATGAGATTCATTCAATCATTGAAGAACTCAAAGAAGAAGGTTACATACATTAAGATGTCATCGAAGAGAGTTCACTTTGATGCTAAACCAGTTACTCATGTGATGCATGTGTGGCCCTATGCCAGTCGAGTTACACATCACGGAGAATGGGAACAGATAGCACGTGAATGAGCTCGTTTTCGAATGCAACTTCAGAGACTACCTGAAATTATTACACCTGTGCTCGTACATAAATATAATACATATTTGAGTACAAATTGATTGAACTCGATGGTATTGTAGTCAGTTGCAACATGAGTGTGGATGCATTCGGACGTAATCTCGAGCGTGCTGGAGGTAGTCGTGATGCTCCGGGTATTGGCTTCAAAGTAACTTCTGACGGACAATACGACATTGACAGAAAGAGGTTATGTAATGTTACCGAGCCTACCCAATCAGGCGACGCTGTTAATCTGGAAACCCTGCAGTGTATAGTTAAAATGGAAATTAAAAGCTTGCAAGAAGCTATTGCTAAATTAAGAGAAGATTTGGATAATTTAGATCTTATTGTTGAGCTTGGTCGAGATGAGATGGATGTAAAACTTTTAGGAATACAGTATGCAATTCGGAGTAAAGAATATGCAGCACCAAGTAGTTAAGGAGCTTCATACACCTGCACGTCGAAATTATCGACGACGTAAGTTTATTGTACGTGGCTTGGATGTGACATGGCAAGCTGAGCTAGTAGAGATGCATCCTTATGCTTGAGAAAACAATAACTATAGATATATGCTCACTATCATCGATGTATTCTCCAAGTATGCATGGGCTGTTCCAGAAAAGCAAAAGACTGGCAGTGATGTCACAGCAGCAATGGAGTCTATCTTACAGCAGGGACGCAAACCAACAAATTTACAGACCGATCGTGGCAAAGAATTTTACAATGCTACATTTCAAAGTCTCATGCAACGATATGGAATTAATCTCTATTCGACATACAGTAATCTCAAAGCATCTATTTGTGAGCGTTTCGATCGAACACTCAAGCAGAAGATGTTGATGCAATTCAGCTTACGTGGAAAGTACAAGTGGCTTGATATCTTACCCAATTTGCTAAAGGAGTATAATAACAGCAAACATCGCACCACTGGAATGAAACCGAAAAATATAATCATTTGCCAATGAGGTCGAAGTACTTGCGAAATTTGCTCCACAAATAAAAATAATTAAGAAACCAAAGTTTAAAATTGGAGAAAAAGTAAGAGTAAGCAAGATAAAGCAAGTATTTGAGAAAAGTTATACACGTAATTAGTCAACAGAAATTTTTACAATAAGTCAATTCATGGCTACTAATCCAGTTACCTACAAGTGAAAAGATTATATATATTAACCCATCGCTGGTGGTTTCTACGAAAAGAGCTAATCAAAGCTAAATATTCAGATGTGTATCTTATGGAGAAAGTGCTTAAGAAGCGTGGAAATAAAATTTATGTTAAATGGTTAGGGTTTGATAACTCACACAATAGTTGGATAAGCAAATCAGATATGTAAATGTTAAATAAATAAACATGTGATGTATACATATATATATATATATATATATATATATATATATATATATATATATATATATATATATATATATATATATATATATATATAATCATATGAACATCGACTTATGCTGACACCAATGTATAAGACCACGTGACCTGTCTGCATAAGTGTAGTACCGTTTATACAAGTGTCTGCACAAGTCTAGCGTGACTAAAGAAATAATCCCTCTACTTATGCTGACGTCTGCATAAGTCGGTCTCTGTCTGCATAAGTCTATTTAAATTTCGGAAAGTGTCTGCATAACTAGCGTTTCATATATTTATATATATATATATATATATATATATATATATATATATATTAATATAAGATAAATTCTTTTATTTATAAACCTACATTTACAATCAATCTTCATTCATTTCAATAGTTTTATAATGCCCCCAAGGTAAAGTATCTATTTAAAGTATCGGGGACTTAAAGCTAACTTTTTTTGTCTTACACTTTGTACTACATGTGCTTTAGATTGTATACGCCACGCTAAATGCCTCATGCTCTTGATAGGCGTTCCCAACTTGTATAGGTTTCAGGAGACACTCAAAGCCTGCATAAATAACAAATGACACTTTCTCTTTATTATTATAATTTTTAAATTTAGAATTTTATCTTTTAGTGAGGTAGGTTTACTAGGCATTTGTTAATTTTTACAGTCTTCTTCATGTAGTACCTTGCATCGAATTATACTTGTTGATATTCACAGATAAGTTAAGAATTTTTCTAAGTATCCAGCCAGAGTCTCTCTCTTGAAACTCTTCCATGTCTCTCTGAATGAGCTGTTGTACATTCTCGGTGAACCATTGTCTCAAATCTGTTGTTGGTAAAATTGATTCAGTTTTTGTTTTGAAATACTTGATATCTACTCTCTCTTCATCAGCTTTTTTATGACATATTCAGCTGATAACACAGTGTGCACTTTAAGAGCCTGTTCTTTCTTTAAAGCATTATTTATTCGAGATTTAAATAATACTTTAGCATCTTTCATGAAGATAGTTACATCCAAGTTTTTCAAGTTGGTAATGACTCCAGATCGAAGCCGTTCATTAAAGGCACACTCCACATCTTACCATCTTACTCTATCACTACGTCTTTCACGCAAACCCGCACCACTCTTTAATAAACACTTTAGCCTGTCTTGTACGTCTTTGAGTAGACCAATACTGGACATAAATTTTTGTTTTTCAGCAACACTTGTTGAATTTTTACGCAGAAGCGGCCTCAAGAGTCTTAAATTCTTATTTCCAAGATTAATCCACTCGGCAATTTCCTCAGGATTAATTTGTTTATATGCTAGAAGCCTATAGGCTTTCAATATTATATTCACAACGTTCTTACAGTCGTTTGTGGACATAGTGGTCACTTAGAGTTTCTGTTTTATACTGATGGTATTGCAGCAGCAACGTCGTATTTATAGGGTGTGTATGACGCAAAAATTGATTGGAATCTCTGATAATCTCATTCTAGAACCTTCACATAAACTGTTTACAAGATCCCCATTTAATTTGATATCCTTTGCATATTACAGACATTATTATTTCAATTCAAATTCTAAGAAGTGTTGATGAAGACTGCTTTATACCGCTTTATGCCGCAAACACATAAAAATTCTTACAGCAGAGTTGTTGAGAGGAAGCGGCTGTAATTTGATACTTCTTCAACATGACACACTTGTTTATCATATAGATTTCTTCGCAAGATTTTTTTTTAACTTGATACCATGAAATCATTGAAACTGTTGACAAAAGCGTTTACACACGGAAAAGTCGTTGAGCATGCTGCAGCCTCGTACAAGCCTTCGGGATAACCAATTGATAAGAGCGCGGTGCTTTCATGCTTTAGACGCACGGCTCACTCACATCGGGCGCGCGGCGCGCCCCGTATGAGGCTCCCGCAGCACGAAGATGCCGAGGCTGCGGCAGCTCGCTTCGTGGTGCTACAGCAAGCTTGAGCTAATGGTCGCATCGTTCTCTTTTTTTCGCGAATCTTCACGCATTACTATTAGTTCAAGACTTTAATTATTTTATACAACTCTAACCTCAAAATCACAACTTTGATATGATTTTTCGGCGCTCGTGGTATAAAATACCGTTCGAAACTAGTGCGTAAGTCGATTATTTAGGTGGTGTGCCTTTTTCGCACTCGCTTCGCTCGTGCAAAAAGTCACGCCAGCTGAATAATCGACTTCCCCACCCGTGTCGAAATGTACTATTTTGCAGTAAAAATCTTATACAAACGCTGCGTAAATGAGTGAGCCGTCGGTTCGTCGCACTAATTATGCAATCATGCAGCGCACTTAAAATTGAGACGACGGCGCGCCCGCGTATACCTGACTTGCAGCGCGCCAACTCTGCGGGACCGCTGCAAGCCCAAAAGTGAGCGTAATGCATCACCGAGGTGATGGTGGCGCCGGGAGCTCTTGGCAGAGGCCACGGTGTGCTCAATGACTTTTCCGCGCACTTTGATATACGAAAAATTCTTTTATTCGAAAAATTCTTTCAAAGAACTTGTTGACAAGAAAAGGCTGTAATTTGATACCCTTTCGATATGTCACATTGTTACTGTTATAAAATTCTAGGTGCTATTGACAAAACTCGTTTTGCGATTTAATATCAATTTAGTAATATAATAACTTTATTCTATATTAAATTTCTCAGAATTCATTTTTTCCTAACATTGTGTATACGTAAATTAGATAGCTTATAAGAAAGTACGCCTACAAGATATCAAATTTTATTCATATGTCTCAAAATGAATAGTAAATTAATTTTTTATTAACAAATTAATAACCCTTAATTTCATAAGGCGAAAGAGAGTGTATAAGGAGAGCGCAATTGAAATACTCTCCAGTTCCAAGAATCGCGCGGTGCGAATATCGGAACAAAGAGGAGGTGCGATAGATAACGCATTGCATATACGAGGACATCAATATACGTTCGTTAGAAGTTAGTGTGTATTAAGGTGATGATACGTTCTTACACACTCACACACTCACACACACACACACATACACACACACTCACTACACACACACGCGCGCGCACGCACGCACACACAGTGGAACAGTTTGCAATATTTAATAGGGTGGCGTAATATTTATGACGTAATCGCAAATCGGGGATGGCGGATGTGGGATGGGGGATGGGTTATTTGCATTTTCGCAATATGTGTCATCGATGCAAGTGTCAGATTACATGGGGGGGGGGCGCCCCACAGAAGGTGTCAAATTACAAATAATTAGAGCAGATTTGATATGTTAACCTTGAACTGCTATTTCTTGGATTCTGTAATTTGATACCCCCATCGTCACATATTTGCACAATATGACGTCCCACGTAAACGTTTCAAAACGTTTTGGATGCTATTACGTAAGAGTATGCAATCTTCGAGAAGGTTCGATGACGTCACTATCTTACCTGTAATTAATTCACACCTGTCCGTCTTGACCAATAAGAGCACTTCTCTGAGTCAGTGGGCGAGTGGTGGGGGTCGCAGAACTCTCCTAGCTTACCTACTCGCGTGCTATTAGATACAAATTCAGCTATGCGTATACGTACGCCTCGATAGCCGAATGGTAAAGTTGCTGCTCAGAAGGAAAGGATACTTGGTATCCGCCTCCGATTTTCATTAAACTTCGCATATGAGTAGAGTGTCAAAAAATATTCGACACGTATTTTTTTTTATCTGTGGAAAAACATATTTAAGGGGTGAAAACCGCCCTTAAAGTTCACCCCCAGAAACCATTTTTTTTTTTAATATCTCAAGATGGAATCGGAATTTTTTAATGAAACCAACACCTATTTGTTTCTTATGAAAAGCCGAGTTTTTCGGCACAGTTTTAAAGCTGGGGGTTGCATCCCCTATTTTTTATAAGGGTAAATATGATATTTTCCCTTGTATTTTTGATATAAAAATGTTTTAATCAGCTAAATTTGATTGAAAATTGCCATGTTATAAAGAAAATTGAAAATTATAGTTGACCTGTTTTGAGATTTAAAAACAAAAACACGTTGACGGGGTGAATTACCCCTACTTTTATTAATCACCTTTTTGTTAGTGTCTGCCTCCGATTTTCATGAAACTTTGCAACTGGTTAGAGTATCAAAAAATATTTGACACGTATTTTTTTTTATCTGTGGAGAAAGACATCTGGGGGTGAAAACCACCCTTAAAGTTCACCCCAAAAACGGTTTTTTTTAATATCTCGAGATGGAATCGGAATTTTTTAATGAAACCAACACCTATTTGGTTCTTATAAAAAGACGAGTATTTGGGTACAGTTTTAATGGTAAGGGGTTGCACCCCCTATTTTTATGGAGGTAAATATAATTTTTGTCACCCTGTTTTTAAAATAACAAAGTTTTTACCAGCCATTTTTGATTAACAAAAGCCATGTTGTAAAGAAAATTAAAAATTATAGTTGACCTGTGTCGAGGTTTAAAAAAAACACATAGAAGGGGTGAGCTACCCCTACTTTAGTTATTTATCTTTTAGTGATTAAAAAAAATTTATCAGAACATTCTTTTTGATTTTTAATTTTGAGATGCTTATTTCAAATCATATTTTATGTGAAATACTAAAATTGACTACTAAAATTTAATACATTAAATGAAAATTTGCAAGAAAATTTGTATCGATTATTTTTTTTTTTTTTTATCAAATTAATGATGAAATTATTTATAAACAACGAATTTTTCTGGGTAAAATTCTATTAAAAATTCATCTTTTTTTATATTATATTAGGATAATATTTCATTTTCCGTATTGATACTTGTATTGTTGATGTCATAAAAATTTAAGTTTTTTTTATCAACGAAGGTTTCATTCTTACCGAAATATGCAATATAATTATAATTATATTAAATTTACATTACAATTTTCAATGTCATCACGCTTCTACGAATATTTTTTTCGCGACGACATTTATAAAAATATTGGTAAGATAAAAATAAACTTTGAATACGAGATAATTCTTGAGTAAACAAGTGATATTTTTATTCGACTGTGGTCAGTTTGTAGTGTTTCTTTGTATTGACTACACGCTAGTTACTAAACTGATTAAATATTGTTGGTGTTTATACAATTGTTTAAATTGATATAATTATACATTTTATTATATACTCTTAAAAAAAAATTTTTAAATTACGCATTGAGGATACAGAAAATATATTATTAAAAAGGGCTTGTAAGTATTGCTATTTTATTATTAGTCATATGGGCGAAACATTTAAACAAATAAGAACTTTCTTGAAAAAAATAAAATAGTTTAAATATTAAAAGGATATTTAAAGTCAAATAGTAAGTTTGATTAAAAGAAGTGATATAATGTAAATAGGATTATTATAAAAACGTAAAATAAAATAATGATTCTAATAATGTTCAATTTATTAATATAACCATGATAAGAAGAATATTTGTAAAAAAACATCGACTTGTTTTCATTTTTTTTCTAGAGTTAATAGAATTTATAATATTTATTATATACATAAATATCATATCATGATATATTAATAAATTTTTCGTTAATTTAATAAGTGAATCTAACGGCTATTCAGGGCGAAAGATAATAGATAAGGAAGGTAACTAACTTATCAATCACTTTTTTTCTATATATGTGTTTAAATACATATTTAAATTTTTAGAAGCTATTTGACACAATAAATAGCAGTCAAAGAATTATGCACAGTATTATAATAATTAAAGTGCAATCAAGAATTTTGAAAGGATATGGAAAGGGAAGGTAAACGTATAAGATAAAAAATGAGAACGAAAAAATAACGGCCCAGGCCGGGTCGAACCGACAACCTTCTGCTTACCGGGCAGCTACGCTACCATTTGCGCCACTGGGCTGACAATCCTTTCCAGACTCTAACCGCTACTTAATCGTTCTCAATTTTTATTTCCCAAATCCCCCCCGTCTGCATTATTTTCAGCCAAAGGAGACAATATTATTTTATCAATTGAAGGAAACGCCCGACGATTTATTTTAATTTAATAAGTGAATCTAACGGCTATTCAGGGGATTTGGCAAATAAAAATTGGGAAATAGAGTGGGTTCACAGTGGTTACATTAACTAGGTTAATCAAGATATATTATAAAATAGGTAATACAAAGGGGGTAACACACAAATACTATCCACGTATGAATAGTAATTCTGAATGATAGTTTTTATCCCCAACCGAACTAGTGACAGAAATCGTTGCAGCTGCGAATAAGACACTCAGCAAGGTTCGAATAAAAACCGATAAGTGCAGTTTAAAAAGGGATTATTCACTTGCCAAGATAATACAAGAGGATTCGGATTATACTTTTGTTTTGTCCTCTGCATGTCCCATTGAACAAAATAAATTTGTTCCAGCGATGAGACGTTTAATTTTTCCGCTCGTTAAACGCTTAAACTGGATATCATTTTTTTTTATACTTCTAATGTACAGAAAATACGCACGGAGTGCTCGATAAAGAAAATAACGTTTAATATTTAATGCCGGCATTGAGACTACTTAACAGCTTGATCGAGGGTAACCCGAGAAGTCGATCGAGGTCGATCGAAACTAGCTCAAAAGCTTAACTTCGGTACACTCAAGATTCGACCGAGGTCCGTGAGTTCGTTCGAGGATCGAGTCTGGATCGAGTCGAGATCGAGTCGAGATCGAGTCGGGATCGAGTCGGGATCGAGTCGGGATCGAGTCGGGGTCGAGTCGAGATCGAGTCGGGGTCGAGTCGAGGTCGAGTCGGGATCGAGTCGGGATCGAGTCGAGATCGAGTCGGGGTCGAGTCGGGATCGAGTCGAGATCGAGTCGAGATCGAGTCGGGATCGAGTCGAGATCGAGTCGAGATCGAGTCAGGATCGAGTCGGGATCGAGTCGGTATCGAGTCAGGATAGAGTCGGGATCGAGTCGAGTCGAGGTATGTCGGGATTTAACGAGGTCTACCGAGATGAGTCGAGCTGTGCCGAGCTGTGCCGAGCTATGTCGAGCAGTGTCGAGCTGTGTCGTGCTTTGTCGAGATTTACGGAGGAGTGACAGAGGTCCTTATCTCGGTAGAACTATAGAAACGGTGGAACGCGGAACGTCAGCTTTAATGTCGTTATTTAAACTGACGCCAACAGATGGAGACAGTATGTTTATAATGTGACATCGGCCATTTTTGGATGTGTTTTGTATATCAAAGGGCGCGGCAGCGCCCTGATTGGCGAGTATAAGGAACGAAGTGACAGACGAGCAAGCGCGGCGTCGGCGTACCCTTTATTTTTGGTGTGATGTTCTAACCCTACTTTTTTTGTCCTATTTACCTTATCATTTCTTATATACGGAGATACCGCGTATGAGGTACTCAATTAGAAAGCATTTTTCATTTACATTCTACCTGTAAAGTTTCTTCGTGAAAGATGCTTTCGTATTGAAGCTATCAAGCTATAAAGTTTTCGTCGCCGCGAAATCAAAATATTTTTTTCGTTCAGCCTCTAGTGAAAATTTTTCGTAGCCTGGGGGAAAGACAGCCTGGCTGTAGTTGATGTCAAATCGTATCAGAATATAGTTATATTTCAGTACTAACGGCGTACGGAGCGCGGCGCTACTGCGCTTGATTCTTGATCATGGGGAGATGGAGAGAGAGAGAGAGAGAGAGAGAGAGAGAGAGAGAGAGAGAGAGAGAGAGAGAGAGAGAGAGAGAGAGAGAGAGAGTCTGTGTCAATGTGTGATTGCGAAGAGAGAGAGGCCGGGTTATGATGTCTGTCAACCAAAAATATTTTTATTTCTGTTATTTTTGTTCAAGAACGACGACAGAACCATTGATTTAATTGCATTCACAAATATAAGCAAGATCACCAAACAAACTGGTAATCGTTGAAAATACTGGCAAGAATCCAGTACTCAACTTTATCTTTGCATTTTTAATGTTGGGTAAAAGGATGAGTGATCAAGATTTAGTTCTGTTTTTATTTTTTTAAGTACTGTCAGATCAGATCTTAGAAATTGAGTCTATCCCAACTATACGGCTACTACAATACAAGAGTTTAGATAAGTATAATTTTCAAGTAATTTGTCACAAAGACATTATCTCTCATAATGTAGGCTAAGCGAGAAGTTCCAAAACCTGCTTCATTCATCGTAAAGGATTTTCAATGTTTTATATTTGCAACATGACCAGTCGGGTGAAGGCTTTTCTTGAGACAAAAGTTATATTCTTTGTATAAATGGTTTATAGTTATGATTTGAACAGTATCAAACATAAAAATTTTCTAATTTTAATTATTTTAAAAAACAAGTTATTTCACAATGCCATTTCATAATAAATTTTTATATTTTCTCACTTTTCAAATCATAACTATAAACCATTATATGAAGAATATAAACTTTGTCTCAAGAAAAATCTTCACCCGACTGGTCATGTCCCTATTAAAAAAAACACGTGAGTAGTCACGTGAGTACTCACGTGAGTACTCACGTGAGAACGCGCGTGAGTTCTCACGTGAGGTTTTCGACAATATTCTCACGTGAGTACTCACGTGATAAGTGAAAAAAATGGTTTAAAGAAAATTAATAATCAATTTTTTTTTTACTGAACTATTAATAAATATTTGATCTTTAATTTTTGCGTATAATTTCGAATCCTTAAATAGTATAGAGAGATATCAACAATGAGGCAAGCCTCGTAATTACAACTCTTTTAAAAAAGTCGCGTTATTGACGCGTTAAGCGTCTTACCGCTTTATGTATCCTTGCCAGTGTTCATTTGCCTATGGAAATCGAGAAAGGGGTTGCCGCCTGGCGGACACCGGCGGAACTGATTACTGATGGGGCCCGTCTGAGCTCCACGCCTAGTAACTTTTTTAACCGCCAGGCGGCAACCCATTTCTCGTTTTCCATAGGCAAATGAACTCCGGCGAGGATACATAAAGCGGTAAGACTTAGTCAATAACGCGACTCTTTTAAAAGAGTTGTAATTACGAGGCTTGCCTCGTTTTTGATATCTCCCTATACTATTTAAGGATTCGAAGTTATACGCAAAAATTAAATTTCAAATATTTATGTAATAGTTCAGTAAAACAAACATTGATTATTAATTTTTTTAAAACCATTTTTTTCACTTATCACGTGAGTACTCACGTGATTACTCACGTGATTACTCACGTGAGAATATCGTTGAAAACCTCACATGAGAACTCACGCGCGTTCTCACGTGAGTACTCACGTGAGTACTCACGTGAATACTCACGTGATTTTTTTTAATAGGGGTTGCATAAATAGAACATTGAAAATCCTTTACGATCAATGAAATAGGTTTTGGAGCTTCTCACTTAGCTTACATTATGAGAGATAATGTCAAATGTGACAAATTACTTGCAATTAATTCTAAATATATATTTTCTTCATTCTTGAAGGGGATATCTGATGTAAAATCCAAAGCTGTTAATATAACAGATATAGATGTTAATTCTTAAAACCATATAATGTATCCGTAAGGTATTTTCAATATATGGCTTTTGGTATATAACGATTTGAGTGAGGGATGTAAAATCCAAACTGTTAATAAGTATAACAGTTAGAGGAATACCTCTATTTATTTGCATTACTGATTGAGGTAAATATATAATAATACACTATTTAAAAATGGAAACAAATAGTCCTTTATTTTAATCATATAGTTCTTTATAGTTCTTCATTTTAATCATAGGTTCGAAAAGTTGTACTGGAATGAATTATTTCCATAAGTCATTTGTTAAAAAGTAATCATTAAAACGGATATGGAAACAATTCAAATTATTTTATTTTACTTACAATTATGAAGATAGCAATGTTTATTTTTATAACAAAACTTTCTACGAAAGTATAATATAAGGCAAGTATAAGGTGTTTCTGTAATATATAAAAATATGAATAAAAAACTTGTATGAAAAGGAATTCTAATAATAAATAATTATTTTCTTCTGACAATTTTATCTTACCGGTTCTATACAATAAATTAATTTGTCTATAAAAAGAAGAGTATATATACTATTATTATATATAGCAAAAGGGATTTCTTGATACAATGAAAGTGTTATTCCATTTTTTTTTACAAATACAGCAGCCTCACACGATGCAATTATCATCATGTACCCACACGAAAATTAATCTATGAAATATGGTATCATCATCCTTTACCGTTATAAAACTTTGTAATTATTATTGAAGCTCTTAGAAACTTGTGGAATCTCCCTAAAATAACACTTTTTAAAAAAAGTAAAACTTTGGCGAATATAAGTGTATTTGTAATCTCTCTCTCTCTCCCTCTCTCTCTCTCCCTCCCTCTCTCTCTCCCTCCCTCTCTCTTTCTCTCCATCTCTCTCTTGCTCCCCTCTCTCCCCCAAAAGAATATCATAGTTTAAAACAAACACATGAAAGAAGTGGAATCAATTATTATTTTATATAGACAAGTACATTTTTGTAACATAGAAATATGGAATTATTTTTATAACAAAAAATCGTAAGTACTACTAAAAATAAACTCATGAAACTGGTGGAATCAATTAAGTGCAGGCAAGTCAATCATTATAATAAAGAGAATTTTTTAAATAAAACTTGCTTAATATATATTATAACGAGGTGTGATACAGCGCTAGCCGGCGCAAGAGTAGGGCTCTGTGTTACCGGCACCTACGGTTAGCACACCAGATAGAGGGCCAGAGAGCAGTGCGTTGGTAGTCTCGCAGTAGAGACACTCGCCTCCGGTCCGGACGGCTCGGGTTCGATTCCCGATGCCGGCGCGTATTTTTTACTCTTCTCCTCCGTATCCACCCCGTTACATGGCGCCCAACGTGGGGCAGCACATTAGATTAGGGAACGGCGAATTTTACAGTAATTGGTTGATCGTCGAAACAGGTCGAGACGCGCGTTGCGAATAATTAATTATCGCGGTGATAATTAATTATTACAAAGTGTACAGTGTGTGCAAGGGTAACCAACTGGTGGTTTTTAACCTTCCTTGGAGGAATTACCCGATCTGCACGTATTTAGTGAGGAACATTGCTTGTGAAGGCCGAGCATTTGTTGAAGTATTTAGCGAGGACGACAAAGAGATTAGGTAGCAATTATCTATTAATTATGTATTATATTATAAAATTTATTAAAATTGTTTTATATAGGTCCTAGCGATTTATCTCTTTGTTCGTCACCACACGTGCACACCGGGGAGTAAACTAACGAATTACGCACCCAATATTTAAATATCGGGGATTTCGTTTGCAAGTTCGCATTTAGGGCTTAATTCGCGAAGACGCCTGCGCGGGGGATACCGTAAGGTGCACGCGCAGTAATTTTGGGCCCGCGCATGCGCAGAATCCGAAAATAAAAAGTGAAAAATCACTATCGCGAATTCGGTCGCCCATCCCACGAGGAGGTGGGCATATTCACTAATTTCGGTTTTGCGCATGCGCAAAAGGTCGAAAGGTCAAATTTTTGTTTTACCCGCAGAATCGTCTGCGCATGCGGCGGCGGTACTGATACACATAGTGATTTTAGTGCCGCGCATGCGCAGCGCCCGAAAATCGCGAATTTCAGTTTTGACCGGGAATCGGTTGCGCGGACGACTATTACGCTTGCGCAATACGCCAAAAGCGACATAACCTCCAGGCAAGTGAGTAAAAGCGAGTTAACCTCGGTATAGCGTAAATACCAAACCACCAGTTGGAGAAGATCGTTACTTCCTGAGCCAGTGGTAATCCAGTAGGTACCTTGTGAAGGATACCACTGGCCGTGCAAAAGCATAGTAAATTACGGGATTGAAGAGGAATCCCCTTGCACACGCACAACCAGCGAACGATGTCATACAACATCCAGGAAGCTGTGGAGGATTGGGTGTGGTCGATCTCGCCAAGCGAGATCGATAGCCACCTGTCGGAGTTGCAATTGAGGCGACACGACTCCACATTCTTGAGAATGCACAGGCTAAGCCAGTGGGTGCTGGGTAACTACACGCCTCAAGACTTCGAGGAGCCGGAAGAGCCGGGGGATGTAATCCCCCGGCGGATGGCACTAAGGGAAAACCTCTTACGGAGGATCCTGTTAGAAGACGACGGCTCCTTCGTCGAAGCGTCCAGTTGGGATTTACACCCCCTGGACGTAGTGCTCAAAAGCGAGCAGATATTGGAGATACTGCGTAGGACGACGGCGGAAGCCGTGTCCGACACCCAGCACTCACCACACCCAAACGCCACAGCCAGTAACCGGGACACTACGCAACAACAAAAGGAGCAACGCACACAACTACCTCTACAGCAGCAGGACAGCGAAGAAGAAGAAACTCGCGGCGACGACCAACAAGCGCAGCCAGGAGAGATGCTTCGCCTCCTGGCAAAGGACGGCTCCGAGTTTTATATCCTTCGGGAAGTCGGCTCACTATTAGCGGAATTAATAGCGAAAGTAAGGTCGCTGGAGGAGTTGGTTTTAAACCAACAGCGACACGCCGCTTCCAGCACGCATATAGCGGAACCTAGGCAAGGTCACAACGTGCAGTTTGAAGACACGTACACCGTCACCGGCAACGATACGTGGATCGGTCCGCCATCGACACCACCGCCAGCTCGGCGTGATGGTCAGGCTGGTTTACAAGGAGTAAACGCAGCCTGGGTGGGGGGTGACCGCCGAAGTTCGGAGAGAGGCTCGAGCTGGCCGACATACGGCGCGCCAGGCGCGACAGGGAACTTCTCGAGGTCGAGTATGTTCCACTCGCGAGACATAGGCCAAATCGTGAGGAAATGGCAAATTCGATTCTCTGGGGCGAAGAGCCAGAGTATCGATGTATTCCTAGCGAGGCTGGAGGACTGTCGAGTCCTGGCAAACCTCTCCGAAGAAGAGGTGTTGTCGTCGTTGTCAGAGCTGTTCACTGACACGGCGGCTACGTGGTACCGTAATGAGAAAGAGAAATGGGCCACGTGGCAAGATTTCGTGACTGCAGCGAAACGCTGGTACGGGACGACGAAGAGGTACCAGCAGCGGTTGATAGCAGATGCGAACAACCGCACCCAAGGGGCGGACGAGGCCGTGAGAGATTATATCACGTGCCTCATTGCGATAGTGAGGAAGATATCGCCGCCCCCCAGCTCGGAGCAACAGCTGGATCAGCTGCACCGAAACCTACGGCCCCAGCTGCAAGCGATGGTCCGTAGGTCAGACTTCAGCACAGTAGAGGAGCTACTGGAGTTGGCAGTGGACGCGGAGCAAACGTTGGAGAATTCCAAGACGTTCCGACCTCCACCACCGCCAACAGCGGCGCTACTGCCGGAAATGGCGTATAAACCGCCGGCAAACACCGACGCGCCACGAAAGCCGAAAGGCGATGCCAAGGAAGGCAAAGTGGCTGCTGCGGTGGTCGAGAAGGACGCCAAGCTGGAGGGCTTGGAGGAAATGCTTCGGCGAGTGCTAAGCGAGCGTCTCTCCGACCGGCGAGGCTCCGGAGGAGAGCGCTCCGGGCGAAATACGCCCCCTGGGCCGCGCAGAGGGCGCGGTAACCAGCCATCTGGGCGTGGCGGGGCAAGGAGGCCCCCAGAACCGAGGCAGGGGGCGAAGGCGACGAGCCCACCGAACGGCTCCGCGCCCTCCGCCAGCCCCGAGGGTAACCCTCCGAAAGGACCAAGGCCGCCGCTGAGTTGCTACTCATGCGGCCTTGTCGGATATATAGCGCGCTACTGCCCTAATTGTGCGGGAAACGGGAAAGGGAGCGCGTAGAGGGGATCACTACCGCCCCCCTCCCCGACGAGGTCCCCAAAACCGAAGATGTTTTGGCCGCGTGCGATAGCCGCCCTGCCGCGAAAGAGTCCGCGGTACCCTCGCCAGTTGCGAACCGAGGAGAGGCCTCGGCGAAGCAACCGACCGACGCAGAAACAAGGTGGTGGCTGCGAATTGAGGTCGGCGAGTTTAATCTCCGCGCTTTGTTGGACCCGGGAGCATCCACGACGGTGATGGGCTCCGTCGGACTCAACTAGCTACAGCGCTGGACCGGGAGTTTGTAGCGTCCGAGAAGAAAGGGGTAAGGCTAGCGGATGGAAGCCGCAGCCCCTTGCTAGGCCACGTGATGCTGCCCATCACTGTGGCTGGCCTCACTCGCGATATCCGAGTCGCCATAATGCCGAATTTAGATGCCGACTGCTACTTAGGAGTCAACTTTGTACGAGCGTTCAGGGCCGTACTAAACCCGGATACGGATAGGCTATTCTGTAAGGAGACGGAAGCCTACGTCGAGCTGGAAGTAGCCAGCTTGACCCCCGATCCTAGCTCGGTAGCGGCAATTGGGCTCGAGGACGCTACAGACCTTCAGCGAGAGGAGCTGAAGGCCATGGTGGACGAGGTCCTAGGCAAGCTCCCGCCAGGATTAGGTTGCGTCAAAGGCGTGGAGCATGAGATTCATGTAGGAAACGCTCGACCAATCAAGCAGCGCCATTATCCAGTGTCGGATAAGGTGCAGGAGGAGATGCATCGCCAGGTTTGCGAAATGCTGAACCAAGGCATCATCGAGCCCTCCAAGAGCGGGTGGTCGAGCCCCGTCGTGATGGCGCCGAAGAGTGATGGCATACGACGGTTCTGCAACGATCTGCGGAAGGTGAATGCAGTCACCGAACCCGACGCCTATCCTCTGCCGAATATGCAGGATATTCTGCGGAAATTGAGGAAGGCGAAGTTCATCTCCACGCTTGACCTCAAGAGCGCGTATCATCAGATACCGTTAGCGGAGGAGGCGCGGCCCATCACCGCTTTCACGGTGCCGGGGCTGGGCCTGTTCCAGTTCCGGCGGATGCCGTACGGACTGACGAACGCGCCGGCCACCTTCCAGCGGCTCATTGACCAAGTGCTCGGACCCGAGCTGGAGCCTTACGTCTACGCCTACCTCGACGACATCATCGTAGTCGCAGAAACGTTCGAGGAGCATAAGGAGTGCTTGAAAAGGGTGTTGGAAAGGCTCGTCGCCGCTGGACTAACCCTCAACGCAGAAAAATGTGTTTTCTGCAAGCAAGAGGTAGCATACTTGGGCTTCTTGGTTAACCGGGACGGCACGAGGCCGAACCCGGCCAAGATCGAGCCAATCAAGAATTTTCCGCAGCCGCGGAATCTGAGGCAGCTGTGCCGATTCCTGGGTACTTCATCGTGGTATAGGAAGTTCATCCCGAACTATGCCACGATCGCCGAGCCGCTCACGAGTCTGACGAAAAAGAACCAGAAGTACAAGTGGCTCGACGAGCAGCAACGCGCCTTCGAGTTGTTGAAGGCGATGATTATGACCGCTCTGGTCCTACATCGCCCTGATCCCGACGGCCTTTTCATCGTGCAGACCGATGCGAGCGATGTAGGCTTTGGCGCGGTGCTGTTCCAGGAAGTAGAGACCCAAGAGCGGGTGATCGAGTTCGCGAGCCGGGTGTTAACCCCGGCAGAGCGAAACTATAGCGTTACGGAGAGGGAGTGCCTCGCGGTGGTCTGGGCGATACAGAAGTTTCGCCCTTACATCGAAGGCTACGAGTTTAGGGTTGTGACAGACCACAGCAGTCTGCGGTGGCTCTGTCAGATGAAAAATCCCACGAGCAGGCTCGCTCGGTGGGCATTGGAGTTGCAAGGCCACAAGTTTTCGATCGAGCATCGAAGAGGCGCCTTGAACCACGTGGCCGACGCCCTCTCCCGGATGTACGAGGATGAGGAAGGCCCGGAGGTGGCTGCGGTGTCCTGGTCAACGGACACCGAGGACGCGTGGTATCGAGAGTGGAGCGCCAAAGTCCGAGAGCAACCCAACGATTTTCCAACCTACAAACTCGTCGCGGGCAACCTTTACCGGTACCGACCGAACCCGGATGTTGACGCGGCCCTCGGCGACGATGAGGATGCTTGGAAGCTGGTAGTACCAGAGGAGCATCGTCGCGAGGTGTTGCAAGAGTGCCATGACGACGCCACCGCTGGATATCTCGGACGAGAAAAGACGTTTGCCAGAGTAGCCCTGCGCTACTACTGGCCACGTTACTACGCGGAAACGCAAGAGTACGTGCGCCACTGCGAAACGTGTCAGCGGTTTAAGGTGGAACAAAGAGCTCCAGTCGGCCTCATGGGTCGACGAGTCGTCGACAGACCCTGGCAGGTCGTCGCTGGAGACATAATAGGACCGCTGCCTCGCACCTCTAAAGGTTTTGAATACATTGTGGTGTTTCAAGACCTTCTCTCCAGGTGGGCGGAGGCTTCGCCGATACGGAAGGCTAACGCAAAGACGGTGGTAGGAGAATTGGACCGGAAGGTTTTCCTCCGGTTCGGTTGCCCAGAAGTGTTCCTCTCCGACAACGGCACAGAGTTCAAGAACCGTGTCGTAGAGGAATTCTTGAGGGAGCGAGGTGTGCATCACACCAACACTCCCACCTACCACCCGCAGGCTAATCCGGTGGAGCGCGCCAATCGTACTTTAAAAACGATGGTCGCCTCTTACCTTAAGGAGCGGCACACCACATGGGACGAGAAGCTTCCGGAACTTCTCTTCGCCATGAATACGGCGGTGCATAGCTCTACCGGAGTCAGCCCCGCCATGTTGCTTTACGGTAGGCAGCCAGAGCCCCCTGGTACGCAGCGTAGGCTGCAAGAGGTCGCAGCAGAGACCCCGGCACAAGAAGAAAGTTTGGCCCGTTGGAGAGAGCGGCTCGACGCCCTTCCAAACCTTCATCAACGAGCCGCCTCGCAGGCGAGAGCGGCTCAAGATCGCCAAGCCAGCTATTATGACGCCGGCAGGCGAGAGCCAGATTTCAAGCCGGGAGACAGGGTCTGGAAGCGCAGCCACCCACTCTCCTCGGCCGCGAAGGGCGTCGCGGCGAAACTAGCGCCTAGGTTTGAAGGGCCGTATTGGATTACGGCCGTGCTAGACTCCAACACCTACAGATTGGTAGGTGAGGGGGGCCAAATTGAGGAGATAGTGGCCGCTGACCAGCTTAAGCCCTATCGCGGTGAGTCGCCTGAGTCGAATGGAGTCGACGCGGAAGGCGACCCCAGGGGAACGCCTGCGAGCGAACGACCCGCCCCTCAGGGGACAGGGGAGCCCCCCGAGAGCACGCGGGGGAGACCGCGGAGGGCGCGCGGCGCAACTACGGGTCCCGCCGAACCAACTTCGGTAGGACAGCGAGCCCCGAATGCTCCTCGCAGGGGACGCGGTCGTCCCCGCAAGCCTCCGTAGCGCTACGCGCCTAGCGCTTATTGTTGTATATAGTGTATAGGTGATGTGCCCGAGAGGCTGGAATAAAAGGAAGAGCCTCCACCTAACCCGTTGTTTTCGCCTTATTTCTGCGCCCTTCCTCTTTTCAGATGTCGCGTACAGGGTACGCCAAATCTGGGTGGGGGGTGTAACGGGTGCAGGCAATAAAGGCGAAAGAGCCGCGTGTACCGCGCCGCGAGGTTTGAATCGCGCGCGCTTGCACGTACAGCGGCTCGCTGCGCGCCAAGCGGGACGCGTGGGAGGCAGAGCAAGAAGAAGAAGAAGACGCCGCCGTTGCGCTCCGAAGGGACGCCGCGGCCATTGATGGGCAGTCTAGTCCTGTAGCGCAACAGGTGCGCACGTGCTCTCCCGCCTTACCAGTGCCGTGCTTCGGAGTGCCCTGCCAGTGCCGCATCCTGCCCTGCGGAATAGCCCTCTGCGCCTCCGATCCGCCGCCAGCCCCGCAGCGACGCATCACCGGCTGCCTTCGCCGGCCGGGCCACTCCGCCACCCGAAAAGTGAGAGGAGAGAGAGAGAGAAAGAGGCGGCAGCCGAGGCTCGAGAAGCCACGAGGCCCGACGCCTCGCAGCGAGGAGGCGAGAGCGCGGGAGCGTGAGAGAGAGAGAGAGAGAGGGACAGATCTCGAGCGACGCGCTGGCCAGCGCCAAAGTGTGCGCTTCCTTTGTATTTTTGCCGCGTATGTTTTGCGTGCGAGCGGCCACGCGTAAGAAGTGTTGCGCGGCTATCCGACGCCGCCTGCGTAGAGGCAAGCGGCCTCGTGTGCGAGAGCGCGGCGGCCATTTTGTGGCGTCTCGCGGCGCGGTGACGCCGGCCGAGCGACCGGCCGGCTCCGCGTAAGTCTCGGCCTGCGCGTTCGTTTTGTAGGAGATGTTCGGGCTTCGCGCCCCTTAGCGCGATTCCTTTCGACCAATAAACCTTCTTTATTTTACTTTTTCATTATTCGTGTCGAGTCTGTCATTTCGCGAGTAACCGTTCCCTATCTCCCCGAATACCGCCCTCTACCTTTTCAGCAGCTGCAGCTAGCCGGAGGCTTCACCTCCTAGAGGAGCAACGTCAACGGGGAAATTGTAAGTGAAAGTCGCTCAGGTTAACCTGAGCGACGTTGTACGGGAACACCGGCGAGAGTAGGTCAAGCTAGTGCATATCTAGCCGCCGGTGAATTGTGCGCCGAAGTCAGCGGCAGCGGCAGAGCGCAGCGCCGGGTCTAGTAGAAGGCGGCCTAAGCTTTCTACAGCGAAAGCCGGGCGCGCTTGTTCTGAGCCTGCGCCAACGCGCTCCGGCCGGCCGACGGGTCCGTCTACAACGGTGCGCTGCTCTGGGCGTAGTAGACGCCCGTATATCGCCTGGCGCATCCCAGAGAGGGATTAATACCCTCTTTTAAATCCACCCCGTTACATGGCGCCCAACGAAATAATTCACGTTTTCTTTGAAACTCCACGATCCGAAAGAAGTCCGATCGAAATTCTTCCTTCCACCCACACGCGCGACTTGAGTCGCAAGAACCGAGCGGGGTTTTTCACTCACGTCTGATCGCGCGAGGGCCGCATGTTTTCAGTCAAAGAAATGAGAGGATTTCTCTTGTACTGATCCATCCTCCACGTAGAATAGAGTCTACGAGACTCCCGCAGAAGCATTCAGTTGAGATTACTCCTGAATGGCGGTTGAGCATGGAGAAGCCTTCTTAGAGTATAACACTCGCTCGAGGACGTTAACGCTCACAATTTGGGTGGGGGATATAACGAGGTGTGATACAGCGCTAGCCGGCGCAAGAGTAGGGCTCTGTGTTACCGGCACCTACGGTTAGCACACCAGATAGAGGGCCAGAGAGCAGTGCGTTGGTAGTCTCGCGGTAGAGACACTCGCCTCCGGTCCGGACGGCTCGGGTTCGATTCCCGATGCCGGCGCGTATTTTTTACTCTTCTCCTCCGTATCCACCCCGTTACAATATTTACTATAAAAATTTGTATAAAAAATAATTACGTCTAACAAAAAATATTACAAAAATACTAACATAATAACTGTAATTGAAACACAAAAAGTTAAAACATTTTTGCGTAAACATTTTCGATGTATTGATCATAGAAGTCACCACCCTGTAAAATAGTTTAACCATGAGCTGTTATACATCATAAATTCATGTAAGTTTTTCTTACACAAAATTAATCTACCTATTATCTGCAAATATGAATTTCAATTAAACATCTTCTTAAACTGTTAATGTAATTTTTAAAATTTTGGGAAATTTTCTTTTGAAGACAGAAGATACTTGCCGGACGCATCGTTTTGTAGTATTTAGGTAATCTATCAAATATTTATTTTTATATCATTATTTTTTGGAATAAGATTTATATATTATATTTTATAAAAACTTTTCAATTATATTATATCTATCTATTATATCTACTAATTTTACAAAAAGTTTATATCAATCTTTATAATTTCTATAATTATAATTTCATTATAATTTCATTGTAATATCTTCATTATACAAATTGAATTATTATTAATTCTATAGTAAGATAATAATATTTTTTTTTACATTGCGTATGTAAATCTATATATTACGTATGCTTGTTCCTAACCTTATATAACGAACAAGTTTTGTGTAAGTTTTGCTCTATTCAAATATCGAAATATACTTATTTTCTTGAACTGTTATCACCATTTTATTATAATTATTTACATACTACATGATCGATAATTAAATACATAGAAGGCTGCGATTCCCGTCCTACGCACCTTGAACTACAAAACGATGCGTCCGGCAAGTATCTTCTGTCTTTAAAAGAAAATTTCCCAAAATTTTAAAAATTACATTAACAGTTTAAGAAGATGTTTAATTGAAATTCATATTTGCAGATAATAGATAGATTAATTTTGTGTAAGAAAAACTTACATGAATTTATGATGTATAACAGCTCATGGTTAAACTATTTTACAGGGTGGTGACTTCTATGATCAATACTTCGAAAATGTTTACGCAAAAATGTTTTAACTTTTTGTGTTTCAATTACAGTTATTATGTTAGTATTTTTGTAATATTTTTTGTTAGACGTAATTATTTTTATACAAGTTTTTATAGTAAATATATATTAAACAAATTTTATTTTAAAAATTCTCTTTATTATAATGATTGACTTGCATGCACTTAATTGATTCCACCAGTTTCATGAGTTTACTTTTAGTAGTACTTACGATTTTTTGTTATGAAAATAATTCCATATTTCTATGTTACAAAAATGTACTTGTCTATATAAAATAATAATTGATTCCACTTCTTTCATGTGTTTGTTTTAAACTATGATATTCTTTTTGGAGAGAGAGGAGAAAAAGAGAGAGATGGAGAGAAAGAGAGAGGCGAGAGAGAGAGGGAGGGAGAGATTAGATTAGATTAGATTAGATAATGTTTATTGCTGTTCATTGTGTTGAACAATAGAGACAAGATTTACAATTAGCGTTATTACAAAGAGTGTTGTTACAAAGAGTTATTACAAATAGCGAAATATTACAAATATTACGAATAGTGAGTGGTTACGCAAAGTATACTGAAACTGCAAAAAATTAAAAATAAAAAAAAATAAAACTAAAAAAATAGAGCGCAAAAAATAAAAATAGAGCGCAAAATAAAAAGCAAAAGCATGACGATGGATGGAATGATCATGACATAGATGGGGCATAGTTTTTGTGCGTTTTACGCATCGGAAATGAAGAGATGTTGATGAAGACATGATTTGAAATGGGGAACAGAAATGATATTGCGGATGTTTGATGGTAATGAATTCCAGAGATATGCAGAACTGATATGAAATGAGTTTTTCAGTGTCACGGTACTAAAGCTACGAATATCTAAGGGCTTCATTTCACCCCTGACTGGTCGAGTAGCAACTGCAAAATCAAAAAAGGCCAGTAGATAGGACGGCGTAGCTGTATTGAAGATTTTGCGTAGTAAATTCGCAGCAAAATACTTCGCACGTGCAGTCGTAGTCAACCAGCCAAGCTCACGCCTGTAGCGAGTTATATGCTCCCTCCGTTTCAAGCCATAGATGTAACGGATACCTGAGTTGACAAGTGTCTGAAGTCTGTCGTTGACATCCTTCGAGAGATTGTTGTATACAACGCAGCAGTAGTCAATCACCGGAAAAAGAAGCATTTGGATTAGGTGCTTACGTAGGTTGGTGCTTTTTCTAAAATAATAGAGACGGTACATAAGAGCACGAACTCGGCGGCAAATATGCGCAATATGCTCATTCCAGTTGAGCTTAGAGTCAAGCACCACACCCAAATTGCGCAATGAAGATTCATAGAGGACAGGGGTGCACCCAATATCGATGAAGTTTCTGGTTACAGAGGGGAGAGAATTGATATAGCGAGGAGAACCTATTACCATGGCTTTCGTCTTACCGACATTGAGCCGAAGTGCATTGCGAGTGGCCCAGCTCATGATGCGGTCTGCATTTGAGCTCATCTTAGCAGAAAAATTGTCGAGCTCCTCAAGAGGACAGCTGATATAGAGCTGAAGGTCATCAGCATACATGATGTGGGAAACATCATGATCAAGACATAGGGTCAGATCGTTAACATAAATGGCAAAGAGCAATGGCCCCAACACAGAGCCCTGAGGTACTCCGGTATTCAGCTCCAGAAACGATGAAAAGTTGCCTTTGTTGTCAACGACCGCTTGCTGACGACCAACCAAATACGACGCTATCCAATTGATTACTGATTTAGAGAAACCATGCTCGAGCAATTTCTGTAGGAGCTTGACGTGACAGACAGAGTCAAAAGCCTTACTAAAGTCAAATAGAAGAAGCAGAGTGACTCGTTTCCTATTTATTCCAAGCCTAATATCGTCAGTGAGCTTCAGTAGGGCTGTTTGAGTGCTGTGTCCAGATCGAAAACCAGTTTGAAGAGGATTGAGAAGAAGCCTAGATTCTAAGTAACAAGACATTTGCTGGTATACCAACCACTCAAGTGCTTTAGAGAGAAAACAAAGGAGAGATATTGGGCGAAAATCACTCAAGCTATTCGGGGTATTCACCTTGTTCAGGGCAATTACGGAAGATTTCTTCCATAGTTGCGGAAAGCATGCTTCGCGTAGAGTTGGGTTAAAAACTTTACAGATGATAGGCGCAAGAAAAGGTAGTGCAAGTAATATTATACGCTGCGGAATACCATCAGGTCCTCTAGCTTGTGTACTAAAGTGATTTACTGCATCACATATATCAGAGATTTGGAACTCCCTAAATGAGAAACACTCAGCGTTGTTTGATGGGGTCAGGGTACTGAGAAAGTCAGAAACAGAAGGAGTAGCCGGATCATAAGAAACGCTTCTAAAATGTGCATTGAGCTGGTCGATGGAGAACAACGATGAAGTTGATTTTTTCGGTCCTGTGATGCCTAAATGCTGAAGCTCACGCCAGATATCCTTCGGATTAGTCAGCGTTGATAATCGATGATGGTAATAGTTATTTCTGGCTTCCTCAATTGAAGAATGTGCTGAATCTCGAGCTTCTCGGTATAAATACAGATCATGTTCTGTACGAGACCTACGAAAACGCTTATACAAGCGATCTCTCTCTTTGATTAAGACACGATGTTCTGGCATAAACCATGGATGCCTGTTTTTTCCAGGAGTAACAGTTTTGACCGGGGCGAGATTATTGATAGCTGTAGCCACGTGGGATTGCAGGACAGAGACACATTCATGAAGGGGAGCCGACTCAGCGACAGACCAATCCAAACCTCTCAGAAAGTCAATAAGAGACTCAGCGCTAATGGCATTATAGTCACGATAGGTGAATGATGTTAATGAGGGTTTGGGGGTTTGAAGCGCAAGTGTAGCAGCGATAAGATCATGACCGTTGATGAATGGTGACTCAGTCTTCGAGAAGTCTAATATGCGGTCTTGTTCATCTATTAAGCAGAGATCAAGCCAGGTGTCGGAGGTAAGTTTGTGGTGAGTCGCACCGTACGGAACATTGTGGAGTCCATTTTCTGCAATAAACTTGCGAATGAAAACCGCATCATCAGATAAGGAGAGTTGGTCGGCATTAAAATCGCCAAGAATAATCTTAGTGCTGTAGTCATGCATGTAGGTAGTGATTTTGTCTATAAAATCAGTATCTCTAAGAAAAGGCGCGTGTGGTGGTCGATAGACTACAGCGACGAAAAATGGCGGATGACCATTGCCTGTTACTTCACAGAAGAGATATTCTGGCTTGCCTGGTTTACCAGTCCAGAGAGAGAGAGAGAGAGGGAGAGAGAGAATACAAATACACTTATACTCGCCAAAGTTTTACTTTTTTTAAAAAGTGTTATTTTAGGGAGATTCCACAAGTTTCTAAGAGCTTCAATAATAATTACAAAGTTTTATAACGGTAAAGGATGATGATACCATATTTCATAGATTAATTTTCGTGTCGGTACATGATGATAATTCCATCGTGTGAGACTGCTGTATTTGTAAAAAAAAATGGAATAACACTTTCATTGTATCAAGAAATCCCTTTTGCTATATATAATAATAGTATATGTACTCTTCTTTTTATCGACAAATTAATTTATTGTATAGAACCGGTAAGATAAAATTGTCAGAAGAAAATAATTATTTATTATTAGAATTCCTTTTCATAGAGTATAAGTTTTTTATTCATATTTTTATATATTACAGAAACACCTTATACTTGCCTTATATTATACTTTCGTAGAAAGTTTTGTTATAAAAATAAATATTGCTATCTTCATAATTATAAGTAAAATAAAATAATTTTTTTTCATATCCATTGTAATGATTACTTTTTAACAAATGACTTATGGAAATAATTCATTCCAGTACAACTTTTCGAACCTGTGATTAAAATGAAGAACTATAAAGAACTATATGATTAAAATAAAGGACTATTTGTTTCCATTTTTAAATAGTGTATTATTATATATTTACCTCAATCAGTAATGCAAACAAGTAGAGGTATTTCTCTAACTGTTATACTTATTAACAGTTTGGATTTTACATCCCTCACTCAAATCGTTATATACCAAAAGCCATATATTGAAAATACCTTACGGATATAAATATGGTTTGAAGAATTAATATCTGTTATATTAACAGCTTTGGATTTTACATCAGATATCTCCTTCAAGAATGAAGAAAATATATATTTAGAATTAATTGCAAGTAATTTGTCACATTTGACATTATCTCTCATAATGTAAGCTAAGTGAGAAGCTCCAAAACCTATTTCATTGATCGTAAAGGATTTTCAATGTTTTATTTATGCAACATGACCAGTCGGGTGAAGATTTTTCTTGAGACAAAGTTTATATTCTTCATATAATGGTTTATAGTTATCATTTGAAAAGTGAGAAAATATAAAAATTTATTGTGAAATGGCATTGTGAAATAACTTGTTTTTTAAAATAATTAAAATTAGAAAATTTTTATGTTTGATACTTCTAAATCATAACTATAAACCATTTATACAAAGAATATAAATTTTGTCTCAAGAAAAGCCTTCACCCGACTGGTCCTGTTACAAATATAAAACATTGAAAATCCTTTACGATGAATGAAATAGGTTTTGGAGCTTCTCGCTTAGCCTACATTATGAGAGATAATGTCTTTGTGACAAATTACTTGAAAATTATACTTATCTAAACTCTTGTATTGTAGTAGCCGTATAGTTGGGGTAGACTCAATTTCTAAGATCTGATCTGAGAGTACTTAAAAAAATAAAAACAGAACTACATCTTGATCACTAATCCTTTTACCATACATTCAAAATGCAAAGATAAAGTTGAGTACTGGATTCTTGCCAGTATTTTCAACGATTACCAGTTTGTTTGGTGATCTTGCTTATATTTGTGAATGCAATTAAATCAATGGTTCTGTCGTCGTTCTTGAACAAAAATAACAGAAATAAAAATATTTTTGGTTGACAGACATCATAACCCGGCCTCTCTCTCTTCGCAATCACACATTGACACAGACTCTCTCTCTATCTCTCTCTCTCTCTCTCTCTCTCTCTCTCTCTCTCTCTCTCTCTCTCTCTCTCTCTCTCTCAATCTCCCCATGATCAAGAATCAAGCGCAGTAGCGCCGCGCTCCGTACGCCGTTAGTACTGAAATATAACTATATTCTGATACGATTTGATATCAACTACAGCCAGGCTGTCTTTCCCCCAGGCTACGAAAAATTTTCACTAGAGGCTGAACGAAAAAAATATTTTGATTTCGCGGCGACGAAGACTTTATAGCTTGATAGCTTCAATACGAAAGCATCTTTCACGAAGACACTTTACAGGTAGAATGTAAATGAAAAATGCTTTCTAATTGAGTACCTCATGCGCGGTATCACCGTATATAAAAAATGATAAGGTAAATAGGACAAAAAAAAGTAGGGTTAGAACATCACACCAAATAATAAAGGGTGCGCCGACGCCCCGCTTGCTCGTCTGTCACTTCGTTCCTTATACTCGCCAAGCAGGACGCTGCCTCGCCCTTTGATTTACAAAACACATCCAAAAATGGCCGATGTCACGTTATAAACATACTGCCTCCATCTGCTGGCGTCAGTTTAAATAACGGCATTAAAGCTGACGTTCCGCGTTCCACCGTTTCTATAGTTCTACCGAGATAAGGACCTCGGTCACTCCTCCGTAAACTCGACAAAGCATAACACAGCTCGACACAGCTCGGCACAGCTCGGCACAGCTCGACTCATCTCGGTAGACCTCGTTAAATCCCGACTCACCTCGACTCGTCTCGATCCTGACTCGATCTCGACTCTATCCCGACTCGATCCCGACTCGATCCCCACTCGATCTCGACTTGATCTCGTCTCGATCCCGACTCGACCCGACTCGATCTCGACTCAATCCCGACTTGACCTCGATTCGATCTCGACTCGATCTCGACTCGATCTCGACTCGATCCCGACTTGACCTCGATTCGATCTCGACTCGATCTCGACTCGATCCCGACTCGTTCTCGACTCGATCTCGACTCGATCCCGACTCGATCTCGACTCGATCCCGACTCGATCTCGACTCGATCTCCACTCAATCTCGACTCAATCTCGACTCGATCCCGACTAGACCCCGACTCGACACGCACCTCGACACACCTCGACTCGACCCGATTCGACACACCTCGACTCGAGCTCGATCCTCGAGCGAACTCACGGACCTCGGTCGAATCTCGAGTGTACCGAGGTTAAGCTTTTGAGCTAGTTTCGATCGACCTCGGTCGACTTCTCGGGTTAGCCTCGATCAAGCTGTCAAGTGGTCTGGATGCCGGCATTAAATATTAAACGTTATTTTCTTTATCGGGCACTCCGTGCGTATTTTCTGTAGATTAGGAATATAAAAAAAATTATATCCAGTTTAAGCGTTTAACGAGCGGAAAAAATTAAACGTCACATCGCTGGAACAAATTTATTTTGTTCAATGGGACATACAGAGGACAAAACAGAAGTATAATCCGAATCCTCTTGTATTATCTTGGCAAGTGAAAAATCCCTTTTTAAACTGTACTTATCGGTTTTTATTCGAACCTTGCTGAGTGTCTTATTCGCGGCTGCAACGATTTCTATCACTAGTCCGGGTAGGGATAAAAACTATCATTCAGAATTACTACACGGAAAAAAAGAAACAGTAAATTCTACTTCTTACACAGTAAATTTTACTGTAAAATGGCAAGTTAATTTTACTTTCATAAGTATCAGTAGAAACAGCTTTATGGAAAAGTAGAATTTACTTTTCGGTAAAATAAGATCTGCTTTCTGGAGTAAAAAGTAGTTTCTACTTTTTCTAAAATGGAATTTGGGAATGAGCGATTTTTTCTAAGTCCGCGTAATTTTCCAAATTTTTGTCATTTTTCACCATTTTCAATTTCACATAGTTTTGCACAGTATCGATCGATTTTAGCGATTCACAACTTAAATTAAAGCTCTATTCTTCAACTTGAATCGCTTCTGTGTGGAATTTGGTTTGGCTTACTGAATAGCTTGTTATTGGTTAATCATCAATGACCACTTTTCGTCAATTTTTCCCATGTTAAATTCCCATAACAAAAATTCATATGCATTTAAAACTTTGTCACAAACCCGCTTTCGCTTGTTCAACTATTTTTTCTGATAATATATGGTATAGAGATTGAGAAAAAACTTGTCCGAAAGATGTGCTCCAAAAAAAATTTTTTTCGAGTTCTGTGACACAAAAACTGTGACGGTTTCAAAGATTTGCTCATATACCAATAAAAACATTTCATATTCACGCAGTATGTGTTAGCATGTAATTTTTTATAATTTTTATTTATTTATAATTTTTTATAAAACCATTGCAAATTCATTAACAATGAGCGTCTAGAACTTAATTCATTTAAAAAGTAGATTCTCCTTTTTTAAAAAGTACATTCTATTTTTTAAAAAGTATATTCTACTTTTTTTAAAAGTAGATTCTACTTTTCAAATAAACTGTAGTTTCTACTGTATGAAATGTTGATTTTACTGATTTTATAAAGCAATTTTTACTTTTTCTTAAGAAAGTAGATTTTACTTGTTCGAAACAGTAAGAACTACTGTTTATTTTTTTCCGTGTATTCATAGGTGGATAGTATTTGTATGTTACCCCCTTTGTATTACCTATTTTATCATATATCTTGATATAATAAATCGTCGGGCGTTTCCTTCAATTGATAAAATAATAAATTTTTCGTTTGCCTTTTATTGAGTGTATGTTAAATAATTACAATTATCTAAAAAAGTCGTCAGATTTTTCAACCCAAATATCTTACAGATACTATAACAAAAATGATCCACAAAATTTCTGAAAATTATCTCCGCACAAATCGAAGGCCTGAAGTCGAGATTATATCAAATAAATGTTTGCAAATTAATTTTTTAATTAAAACACGTGGTGGGCGGTAAAGTTTCTTATTCTTATTCGACATGCCCTAAATAACTATTTTAAATAAAACTAGTATAATATTTTATTGTAATGAGTATCTTGCCCATTTAATACAATTAATAAATAAAATTAATGAAATCGTATGAGCGGGCGTGTGTAAGCGTGTGAGTGCATGCGCGCGCTTGAATGTAAACACATAAATTCAGTTTCATTATTTGATGTATTTATTATATTAAACTGGCACGATTCTTTCTACCATATAATAAACAAATAAAATAAATTAAATTATTTGTGTGTGTCACATAATATTGTAGTAATTATAATATCAAGGAGCGCGGGAGCGCTCCGAAGGCAAGTATAGAAGAAGCCTGAAGGAGCGACCCGTGCTATATATACATTGAAATGGGTGTGCGAGAAATTGAATGCGCCTGTACACGTCTGCATTAGTTTAAACTATATAACATGTTACCCTCAATCGAAAGCCATTTTTCATTTCATTGCTCTACTCAAATCAAAAGATTTTATTTAAAAAGATTATCTCGTGCAAAAGATATAGAGAGCTGAATTTTTTTATGTGCTGTTTCCTTTCCGAACTTTTCTTCTCCTTATTGCGGCGTCCGGTTTGCAGCTCTTACAACACTTCCGGTTGTCGTCTATCTTACGCTTATATATCTATGTGTATTTATAATATATATAGTTGTAGCATATCGTATAGTAAATAAACTCACTCGACTCGAAAAGAAAGAGAGAGAGTATATTATATAACAACAACAAAATTTTGTGACTACAATAACCTCGAAATATCGTATGGTATTTTTATTCTCTTGTATAGACTCGAAAAGAGAGAGAGAGAGAGAGAGAGAGAGAGAGAGAGAGAGAGAGAGAGAGAGAGAGAGAGAGAGAGAGAGAGAGAGAGAGAGAAGATATAATAAAACGAACAACTGTAATTCTAAAATAACCTCGAAATATGGTATGGTTTATATATATTTTTATAATTCAAATCAGCTGATGGCATGGCATCATATACTTTTATATATAGATAAGTATTATTTTTATACGAGAAGATATATCATGTAAAATATAATACAATAAAAAATCGATACTTTGTGTAACCTTTTTCATTTTCAGATTATAAAATTCTCAGTCTTTAGTGAATTTTACATATCATGTAATATTATAACTAATGATATTGAAAATAATGAAATAAAAGAAACTGAGTCAAAATTGGGTTTAGCAGGGAGAATTACTATATATGGAGACTCAAACTGTATTGATGATAGTCATTCCCAGAAATTTTTTATCACCATCCAAATTTTTATAAATTTTATTGTTGGTGGTATAGCATGCTTTTGGGTGTTAGATGCAATCTTGGAATATACTACTACTGGACGAATTCCATCAGTCTGCATAGAGGAAGAAAATAGGATTAAAAACAAAAAAAAATGTTATGGCATTAGGTGCAACAGCCCTTCCCAAACGCATGAAAGATAGTCACCTCACCATGTTTAGACAAGGTTTATCGAATACTCCCTTTGTGTCCAATTTCAACTTTGGCCACACCAGGACCAGTTAACGAAACTACACCAGTGTATATAATTTAAATAATCAAAGATCTCAGGAAGTCGACTGATTAAAAAATTTTTATCTATGAGCATCAACGGGGCAAATCAATTTTTTTAGATAAGTATATTAAATGGCTAAATGTTAAAGGCTAAAATTATTTTAAAACATAAAAGAATTGATACTTTGTGAGAATTTTTTATTATTTTTTACAGATATACACAAGAAGATTTTTTTGGAATCATTAAAATCTCACAAGTGGATTGGAAAAAGGACATATATATACATACAGATACATATATACAGATTATTTCATTTTGGATTTTGGAGTTGATTGGAAAAATATAACCTATACAAGCAGCTGTGAATATCAATGGGCAATAGCAATATATTATAATCAGATAAGTAGCAAACTTTTATTATAAAGTTATAAACTATAACAATATTTTTCAAGATGTATTTATATATATCCTCAACATGAAAATTTTTCATATGAGATATAATTTTAGAAGAATATTAAAAATTTGTCTTCATATTTGACAGGACGAATAGAGTACGTGGATGTCAATGAAGAAAATGAGAGTTTCATTGCTTTCAATGAATCATACATAAAACAAACAACAACTAAGATGTTTATTTAGACAGTATTGGACTCAAAGTACGAAAGAAGTATTATGTTTTGAAGTAAGTTTTTCAAAATAAGAAAAGAAAATTGTGATTTTCATAGATCGTCTATCTAGTTGAAAAAATTATATTGATAATAAAAATGTTGTGATTATTAAAAAATGACATCTAATCAGTGTTTTGTGTAATAAATAAAATAAAATACCGGTATGATATAATTCATGAAGTGCACATATAATTCAAATATTATAAATAACAAATAACATAGTGATTAAAAAATGACATCTAATCAGTGTTTTGTGTAATATAAAAAAATAAAATACCGGTAAAATGTGTTGCATGATAATTTTAAAACTTCTACTTAAAATCAGTTTGAAATGTTTTGAAAATAGCACAAGTGTGTATTAATAAGTAATTACGTGTTATGAGGTTCATCAACTTCATAATACACTTTTGCATAGGAGAAAATATTGCTGAGTGATACGCGAGGTTATAAATATACAATATAATTTTCAGTGTTTTGTGTAATAATAAATAAAATATAGTACTGGTATGACGTGTTACATGAAGTGTTTATAATCAATTTTAAAACTTCTATTAAAAATCAGTTTCAAATGTTTTGAGAATAGAACAAGTGTTTATTGAATAATTATCTGTTATGAGGTTCATAATCTTCATAATAAGCTTTTACATAGAAGAAAATATTGCTGAGCGACATGCGAGGTTATAAATATACAATATAATTTTCAGTGTTTTGTGTAATAAATAAAATAAAGTACTGGAATGATGTGTTACATGAAGTGTTTATAATCAAATTTTAAAACTTCTATTAAAAGTCAGTTCAAATGTTTTGAAAATAGAACAAGCGTGTATTAATAAATAATTACGCATTATGAGGTTCATACACTTCATAATAAGTTTTGGCATAGAAGAAAATATTGTTGAGTGACACGTGAGGATATAAATATACAATATAATTTATGATGCCGATTTGAAATATTGGTCTGAGCCTTGGTTTAAAAAGCATCTGTCATCTTTAAAAAACTTAGTCGATATCAGTGCTGTGCTGTTGTACATATTTATTCCCATGAACATGGGAATACTGAAAAAAGTAAAAATGATGTGTTATTGTGAAAATTTCAACGAATAAAAGTGCTCAATTAATCTAACATATGATTTTCTCACCATGGGAGACGTCAAAATGTTTCAGAGTAGTAAATATTTTTCTAGACAAGATTCAGATAATAATTTCAAAAAGTTTTATCTATACAAGAATGTCAAGAAAGCATTTATTCTCAGTGATTCTTAGTTCATAAACTGGTTGCATTTTGAATTATTATCTCTCTAAACAACTGTTAAGTCGCTTTTTAAAAAAAATTGAACGCTCCCCCTCTCCCACTCTCTCTCTCGTCTACTCAACAACTGTATACGGACTCCACAAAAAACTTTAAGAGCCTAAATATTTTTTTGACACAGCCAACAAGACGTTCTGTACAAGAATAATATACTAACAAACTTTATTTTGAAAGATCTCAGAATTCCTTAAAAAACCATTCAAATTTAAAACTTTTGTGAATAACAATACTACCATTTAATAATGATATTAAAAATATACTATAATAAACTCTCATAACGTTATCACACAATGTAATTATTATCATATGACTTTACAATTAACTGTATTGTTAATTAATCATCATACCTAATAAAATACATATTTAATTATATTATTTCAAAAAATTATACAATCCCTAGCGGAAATAAAAAATGTTAATAAACTGTAAATAACTGTAAGAAACTGTAAAAAACTGTTAATAACTGTAAATAACTGTTAATAACTGTTTGAATTGAGACAGTAATAACAGTTATTTACAGTTATTTACAGATATTTACAGTTATTTACAGTTATTTACAGTTTTTTACAGTTATTGACAGCTTTTTAAAAATAATACTGTAGAAATGAAGGTACTGATAAAAGTTATTAACAGTTATTAACAATTTTTTACACATATTCATAGTTATTTACAGTTATTTACAGATATTTACAGTTATTTACAGTTTTGTTGATAAAAATAAAGTTGTTATTATAGCGAAAAAAATTTACTGTGTATAACTGTAAATATCTGTAAATAACTGTAAATAACTGTAAATAACTGTAAATATCTGTAAAAAATTGTTAATAACTGTTAATAACTTTTATCAGTACCTTCATTTCTACAGAATTATTTTTAAAAAACTGTAAATAACTGTAAAAAACTGTAAATAACTGTAAATAACTGTAAATATCTGTAAATAACTGTAAATAACTGTTATTACTGTCTCAATTCAAACATTTATTTACAGCTATTTACAGTTATTTACAGTTTTTCACAGTTTTTTACAGAAACGATTTCCGCTAGGGATGTAATGATTTTATCGAGTTCCTTGAAGAAACATTCAAATTTAAAACTTTTGTGAATAACAATACTATCATTTAATAATAATATTAAAAATATACTATAATAAACTCTGATAACGTTATCACACTCTGTAATTATTATTTTCTCTTAAAAAGTTGTGAAATCCATCTAAAAAATCATTTTACAAAAGTTTAAACTAGGGCAAGTATTAGTCTCTCTCTCTCCTTCCCTCTCTCTCCCGCCCTCCCTCTCTTTCTCCCCCTGTCTCTTTCGCCCCCTCTCTCCCTTCCTCTCTGTTCCTCCCTTCTCTCTCCCTCTCTCTCAACATCCGTCAAACGGATACCAAAAACTTTAATGGGAGCTTAAATATTTTTTTAAATAATCAACATGTTTATTAAAAGCTAATTTTTAGTACGTTCTAACAACACAATTTGTCTTGTCCTTTTAAGTCTTCTAGTCTCATCTATTCATGACTGTTCAAATAATAATATTGTTAATGTAAAACTTTCTACGAAAGTATAAAATAAGGCAAGTATAGAAATTTTTTCTTTATAATCTACTTTCCCTCCCTCTCTTCCCCCGCTCACTCTCTCCCTTTGTTTCTCCCCCTCTCTCTCTCTTCCTCTCTCCCTCTCTCTATTAATATCCGTCAAACTCTGTACCAAAAACTTTTATGAGAGCTTAAATATTTTTTTAATACAATCAACACGTTTAAAAAAAAAAATAATTTAAGTACGTTTTAACAACACAATTTTTGTCTAGACCTTTTATTTATTAGAATCTCATCTATTCAATAAGCACTCTGCAAATGGTAATAATTTCTTTCATGACTGTACCAATAATAATATGGTTAATATAAAACTTTCTACGAAAGTATAAAATAAGGCAAGTATAGACGTTTTTTCTGTATAATCTATAAAATAATAATATTTATGATTTTTTAAAAGAAATCAAATAAATACCAGTGAAAAAGTCTTTTACTTCTTTGAGTCATTATATGCTGAACAAATTATATGTAAGTAAATACATTCAAATTGTTCATTGCAAATCAAACAAATGAAAGTTGTGAAATCAATTATCGAGTCAAGTAATGCAAACAACACTCGGAAACAACTGTATGACTATTCTCAGAAATGTATTAAAATTTGTTCATCCTTCTATACAAATTAAACGCAAGAAAGTACTGAAATCAATTTATTGTAGTCAAGTACCCATAAGTTAACTTGACTGAATAATACAACTTTTCGTAACTACTTAAAAATATTCAGTCAGCGGGCATAAAGTACTACTTAACGCCTAACATGCGTAATAGCTCCCATACTCCTACCAAACTTTATAGAACCTACGCACTTTACGCCCGTGTAAAAATTATTTTAATTATACAACTATTATGCCTTCTTTTTATTTCTAAAATTCATAAGAATTTTATCAGATATTTACGAAAAGTCAAAGCCTATATAAGAAAATTACATAGTTACCACCACATCTCCATTTTTCATTGATCTTTCTCAATTTTGAAATTTCTATAATATTACGCATCTTGGAAGGACAATAGAAGTCTATAGAGCTGCTCTAGCAGGGGTGGTCTTCCAATCTCCCATACATACTTGGCGGGCCCGACGGTTTGCAGTTTAAGGTGTGAATTTCATGGTCATTTTCATATAAATATTCATATGTTTAAAGATCAGATAAAATGTATAACTGGGTTGCTTCTACATATTAAATAGGGCTCAGTATTGAATTTATTACTCTGTTTTTAAATAGAAAGTGCAAACCCACATGAAAATATCATATGAGATCTCAAATGAGAATATTGGATATCAGATCTCATTTGGGAATATCGGACATCAGATCTCATATGAGATCCCGTAATATGTAAAATTGCAGATGACATCACACATATGATATCTCATATGAGATCTCATATGATATTTACACGACGAAAAAGAATAAAAAATAGGTGATTTACAAAATGGTTAATAAAACCTAAAGCACTTTTGAGTAGACAATAAATTTATATGCATTTTTTATCTCATACCCGCTTAAAAAAGACGGACACAAGGAAAAATATTTTCGGTAATGAAAGTAAATCATGAGATTCTGCACATGTAGGGATATTATATTTAAACGGTATCAATTAAAAATTATAGCCAATGTAATTATTTATAATGGGCTTATAGGTATAAACATTGTTAATGAATTTATGTAAAAATTTAGTATTCTACATTTACAAAGCCCACCGGTAAACTGGAAACCGTCGGGCCCGCCAAGTATGTATGGGAGATTGGAAGACCACCCCTGCTAGAGCAGCTCTATAGACTTCTATTGTCCTCCCAAGATGCGTAATATTATAGAAATTTCAAAATTGAGAAAGATCAATGAAAAATGGAGATGTGGTGATAACTATGTAATTTTTTTATATAGGCTTTGACTTTTCGTAAATATCAGATAAAATTCTTATGAATTTTAGAAATAAAAAGAAGGCATAATAGTTGTATATTTAAAATAATTTTCGCCCACACGGGCGTAAAGTGCGTAGGTTCTATAAAGTTTGGTAGGAGTATGGGAGCTATTACGTCTGTTAGGCGTTAAGTAGTACTTTATGCCCGCTGACTGAATATTTTTAAGTAGTTACGAGAAGTTGTATTATTCAGTCAAGTTAACTTATGAGTACTTGTCTACAATAAATTGATTTCAGTACTTTCTTGTGTTTAATTTGTATAGAAGGATGAACAAATTTTAATACATTTCTGAGAATAGTAATACAGTTGTTTCCGAGAGTTGTTTGCATTACTTGACTATCGATAACTGATTTCACAACTTTCATTTGTTTGATTTGCAATGAACAATTTGAATGTATTTACTTACATATAATTTGTTTAGCATACAATGACTCAAAGAAGTAAAAGACTTTTTCACTGGTATTTATTTGATTTCTTTTAAAAAATCATAAATATTATTATTTTATAGATTATACAGAAAAAACGTCTATACTTGCCTTATTTTATACTTTCGTAGAAAGTTTTATATTAACAATATTATTATTGGTACAGTCATAAAAGAAATTATTACCATTTGCAGAGTGTTTATTGAATAGATGAGATTCGAATAAATAAAAGGTCTAGACAAAAATTGTGTTGTTAAAACGTACTTAAATTATTTTTTTTTTTTTAAACGTGTTGATTGTATTAAAAAAATATTTAAGCTCTCACAAAAGTTTTTGGTACCGAGTTTGACGGATATTGAGAGAGAGAGGGAGTGAGGAAGAGAGAGAGAGGGGGGGGGGGGGAAACAGAGGGAGTGAGTGAGCGGGGGAAGAGAGAGAGGGAAAGTAGATTATAAAGAAAAAATTTCTATACTTGCCTTATTTTATACTTTCGTAGAAAGTTTTACATTAACAATATTATTATTTGAACAGTCATGAATAGATGAGACTAGAATAATTAAAAGGACAAGACAAATTGTGTTGTTAGAACGTACTAAAAATTAGCTTTTAATAAACATGTTGATTATTTAAAAAAATATTTAAGCTCCCATTAAAGTTTTTGGTACTCCCTTTGACGGATGTTGAGAGAGAGAGGGAGTAGAGAGGAAGAGTGAGCGAGCCGGGGGGGGGGCGAGAAACAGCGAGAGAGAGTGAGCGGGGGAAGAGAGGGTATGTAAGTACATTCAAATTGTTCACTGTACATCAAACAAACGAAAGTTGAGAAATCAATTATCGATAGTCAAGTAATGCAAACAACTCTCAGAACAACGGTATGACTGTTTTCAGAAATGTATACAAATTAAACACAAGGAAGTACTGAAATCAATTTATTGTAGTCAAGTACTGGCCATAAGTTAACTTGACTGACAATAGAAATTTTCGTACCTCGCGTGTAAAATTACATTTTACGCCCACGTTGCGTAACTTCAAAATTATTCAGCCAGCGGGCATGAAGCACTACTTAACGCCCAAGAGGCCCAATAGCTCACATAGTCCTACAAAACTTTATAGAACCTACGCATTTTACGCCTGTGTGGGCAAAAATTATTTTAATTTTATAACTATAATGCCTTCTTTTTATATCTAAAATTCATAAGAATTTTTTCAGATATTTACGGAAAGTCAAAACCTATATAAAAGATTACATAGACCAATACATCACTATTTTTTATTATTCTTTCTTAATTCTGAACTTTCTATAATATTACGCATCTTGGGAGGACAAGAGAAGTCTAGAGCTGCTCTAGCAGGGGTGGTCCTCCGATCTCCCATACATACTTGGCGGGCCTGACGGTTTGCAGTTTGCCGGTGGGCTACTTAAATGTGAATACTAAATTTTTTCATAAATTCATTAACAATATTTATACCTATAAGTCCACTATAAATAATTACCTTGGCTCTAATTTTTAATTGATACCGTTAAGTACAACATTCCTACATGTGCAAAATCTCATGATTTACTTTCATTACCCAAAATATTTTTCCTTGTGTCCGTCCTTTTTAAACGAGAATAAAATACAAAATTCATATAAATTTATAGTGTACTCAAAAGGGCGAATACAAAGAGTTTACTGACCGATTTGTAAGCAACATATTTTATACCCTTTTCCCGCGTGTAAATATCATATAAGATCTCATAAGAGAATTTCAGACATCGCATATCTCGTATGAAATCTCATATGTGATGCCATCTGCAATTTTATATATTATTGGATGTGATATGAGATTTCATATGATATTTTCACGCGGGTTTGCACTTTCTATTTAAAAACAGAGTGATAGACTCACGGATCAGTAGTTAACATGTAGAAGCAATCCATTTACACATTTTATCTGATCTTTAAAGATATGAATATTTATATGAAAATTACCTTACACCTTTAACTGCAAACCGTCGGCCCGCCAAGTATGTATGAGAGATCGAAGGACCACTCCTGCTAGAGCATCTCTAGACTTCTCTTGTCCTCCCAAGATGCGTAATATTATAGAAAGTTCAGAATTAAGAAAGAATAATGAAAAATAGTGATGTGTTGGTCTATGTAATTTTTTATATAGGCTTTGACTTTTCGTAAATATCTGAAAAAATTCTTATGAATTTTAGAAATAAAAAGAAAGCATTATAGTTATAAAATTAAAATAATTTTTGCCCACACGGGCGCAAATAAAGTTTTGTAGGACTATGTGGGCTATTGGGCCTCTTGGGCGTTAAGTAGTGCTTCATGCCCGCTGGCTGAATAATTTTGAAGTTACGCAGCGTGGGCGTAAAATATAATTTTACACGCGAGGTACGAAAATTTCTATTGTCAGTCAAGTTAACTTATGGCCAGTACTTGACTACAATAAATTGATTTCAGTACTTTCTTGTGTTTAATTTGTATAGAAGGATGAACAAATTTGAATACATTTCTGAAAACAGTCATACCGTTGTTCCGAGAGTTGTTTGCATTACTTGACTATCGATAATTGATTTCACAACTTTCGTTTGTTTGATTTACAGTGAACAATTTGAATGTACTTACATATAATTTGTTCAGCATACATTGACTCAAAGAAGTAGAAGACTTTTTTAGCAGTATTTATTTGATTTTTTTTTTAAATTATAAATATTATTTTATAGATTATACAGAAAAAACTTCTATACTTGTCTTATTTTATACTTTCGTAGAAAGTTTTATTAACAATATTATTATTTGTACAGTCATGAAAAAAATTATTACCATTTCTAAAGAGTGCTTGTTGAATAGATGAGATTAGAATAAATAAAAGGATTATAGAAAAATTGTGTCGTTAGAATATACTTAAAAAATTAGTTTTTGAGAAGAACACATTGATTGTTTGGAAAAAATATTTGAGCTCTCATTAAAGTCGTTGATACAGAGTTTGATAGATATTGAGAGAGAGGGCGAGAGGGCGGGAAGAGAGGGAGAAACAGAGGAGGAAGAGAGAGAGGCCGAGAGAGAGGTAGATTATACATTTTTATTTCTGTGAAACATAGGTTTATTTTAAAAAGAAGACTGGATCAAACGGCATGGTGTGGTTTGTGCACATAAGAATTATGCACATATTTATTGTGCACACTTTAGCATTGGAGTATACACATAGATATAGATATACACCAATGCTAAAGTGTGCACAATAAATATGTGCATAATTCTTATGTGTACAAACCACACCATGCTGATCAAACGCGCGCGGAGATGAACTATGATTTGAATACAATATTAAAAAATGGGAAATTAACCTTAAAAGAGTAATATAAACAAACAACATTACGTTGCTATACACATAGCTACAGCATGGCAACGCTTCCGACCAATCAGATTACGAATAAAACGTGAAATAACATAGTCATCAATTTTAATAACAGGGATAAAATTATGAAATATCTGAAATAAAAGTAAGTTCAATTGACGTTCATGAAAATAAAATAAAGTTATTTTAAGTAAAATAGTAATTATAGAATAAATAATCTACGACTGTTGCTTGAACGTCATTGCCTCAAATAAAATTAAAAAATGGCTATTAATCCACTGGTTGTAATATCTTTATTATCTATAATCATTAATCCTAACAATGTTAAAATTGAAGAATAATAAGCTAACGAACAAGAGATAACCTTATATCATGTAATAGAAAATATAATAAAGGAGAGTGTAAATTACAATTTACATACAGAAGAAGAATATACTTTACTTTTTGAGGATGACTATAGTGATACACTTCCACAAGATATTGAAGAAGAGGATGAATTAAATAAAGATTATGCAGAGGTTTCTGCTTGTTTACCGAATGAAGAAGATGTAGACTTTGAATATAAGAAACAGGCAGTGCAGTATTGGCAAAGTGGAAAAAGAAAACCATTATCCTTGACAAGTGTACAATCGAAGTATAGAAAAGTTACTTCCGATCATCAATTGCGACGGTGGAAATTACAAATTGAAGTAGGGAGTACCAGAAAAACTATTCTATATGGAATAATAACTTATGTACTTCAAAAAGTTAAAGAAGCGATAGAATCAAAAATGACTTTGCATGATATTGATATAAAAACATGGGCTCTCGTAAAGAAAGCAGAACTAAATATTCCGTGGTTTAAAGCTTCACATAGATGGATACAAATATTTAAAAAAAAACATCACATTGTTTCACGTAAAATAAAAAAATGTATTACTATGTCATCTACACAGAAGGTAATAGAAGTAGAACAACACAAAGGAAATTTTGTTAACGATGTCATAAATCTCATTAAAGTACATGGTGCTCAAAACGTTTACAATTCTGATCAAAGTGGGTTCAATTCTAAATTGTATTTCTACGATACATAGTGGTCGCACTCTTTGTTATGAGGGGATTAAAAATGTAAAAAACATCGTTCAGTCGGTATCTTCTACAATACATATTTACACTATTCAACCAACAATATCAGCAGAGGGACAGCTTATGTCCCCGTTATTTATAGTTTTGAAAGAGGCTCATGGGCAATTTGGACCTAAAGTAATGAAAACTTTATTCAAACCAGAAAATATATACGTAGAAGCATCAGCGTCCGGTAAATTATCCAAGGAACTATTTCAAATTTGGATTCAAAATGTATTTTTGATTCACAGTGGGTATTCACCTATACTGCTATTAGATTCATGGAGTGGACAATGTGAAAACGCTGTAAAAGAAGCTTTACCGAAAGAGTCAAATCTTATATTGAAAACGATACCAAAAGGCACAACTGGTCAGATACAGCCTCTTCATGTATATGGTTTTCCATTATGGAAAAACTTTATAAGAAAATTATCAGACATTACACTTCTTATGAATTATGATGCTAAATTACACGAGAGAAATAATATAATCAAAGTACAATCTCTAACCCATAATCAATTTTCTTCACCAAGATTTCAAAATGTTTTTAAATATGCCTGGCATAAAAGTGGATACCTAACGAAAAAACCTCCAAGACATCAAAATCCAGTAGATTTCTGTTTTCATACTCAAGAGGAACCAATTTGCGACATAAGTGGAGGAATTGCAGTCATACGATGTGCATGGTGTAAAAAGCTATTATGTTCTAAACATTTTTTCACAGATTATCATTATTGTCAAACGTATATTGAATAAAATTTGCAAATTCACCAATTTCTGTAATATTTATATATGTTACATTGACAAACCATCACACTGTACAAATTAATAAAAATGAAAAAAGTTTTCGCTCATAATCTAGTAATAATAATGTTAATAGGGGTAGCCACCCCCACTAAAATTAAAATATTTTTTATTTTTTTAACTTTTAATAGTAAATATGAGTCAAAATACGCATTACAAAATTAAAAATCCAAACGAATGTTGTGATTAATTTTTTTTAATCACTAAAAGATAAGTAACTAAATAGGGGTAGCTCACCCCTTCTATGTGTTTTTTTAAACCTCGAAACAGGTCAACTATAATTTCTAATTTTCTTTACAACATGGAATTTTTTTACGAAATATGACCCGTAAAAACTTTGTTATTTCAAAAACAGTGTGAAAAAAATTATATTTACCTCCATAAAAATAGGGGGTGCAACCCCTTATCATTAAAACTGTGTCAAAATACTCGTCTTTTTATAAGAAACAAATAGGTGTTGATTCCATCTCGAGATATTAAAAAAAACTGTTTTTGGGGGGTTAACTTTAAGGGTGGTTTTCACTCCCAGATGTCTTTCTCCACAGATAAAAAAAAAATACGTGTCAAATATTTTTCGATACTCTAACCAGTTACAAAGTTTCATGACAATCGGAGGCAGACACTAACAAAAAGGTAATTAATTAAATTAGGGGTAATTCACCCTGTCAACAAGTTTTTATTTTTAAATCTCGAAACAGGTCAACTATAATTTTCACTTTTCTTTATAACATGGCAATTTTCAATCAAATTTAGCTCATTAAAACATTTTTATATCAAAAATACAAGGGAAATATCATATTTATCCTTGTAAAAAATAGGGGATGCAACTCCCCAGCTTTAAAACTGTGCCGAAAAACTCTGCTTTTCATAAGAAATAAATAGGTGTTGGTTTCATTAAAAAATTCCGATTCCATCTTGAGATATTAAAAAAAACGGTTTTTGGAGGTGAACTTTAAGGGCGGTTTTCACCCCTTAGATATGTTTTTCCGCAGATAAAAAAAAATACGTGTCGAATATTTTTTGACACTCTACACATATGCGAAGTTTCATGAAAATCGGAGGCGGACACCAAGTATCCTTTCCTTGTCAGTCATCTGAAGATCGTGGGTTCGAATTTATCCTTCGGCGTTGTTTTTTCATGAAAACTTTTTTATTTAAATGTTCGCCTCTATGATACTGCGCTTCACCAAACTTCTTTACTCCATTTTATTTCATTATTGTTCAGCTGGCCGCTCGCGTCGCTTCTTGAGTCGTCGATTCTAGAGCCACCGCACAGTGAGGCCGCGAGCAAAAAAAGCGCCAAAATTCGCGCTTGCCTCGAAAAATGCATAAAAAAAAAGTTTGAGGCACGAAAGTTTTCGTTGTAACCTATATTTTAATAAACCGTTTCCCCCGTTATGATCTTAATCAATATATATATATATATATATATATATATATATATATAAATATATATATATATATATATATATATATATATATATATATATATATATATATATATATATATATATATAAAAATACATCAAATGCAGCTTTTGAGGATCTATGTCAGCACGGATTCGATACTTTGAGGATTTTTCGGACTTTTAAGGACATCCTCAAAATTCCTTCGGTATGAAACGGTACTTTTGAGGATTTATATTAATACCTTCAATGCAGGGTGGGAGTTATTTCTTTAGTCAAGCATATACGAACTCTGGAGAAAAAACTATAGATCCTCAAAAGTACCGGTTTCCGCAATGTGTGTGTGTGTGTGTGTGTGTGTGTGTGTGTGTGTGTGTGTGTGTGTGTGTGTGTGTGTGTGTGTGTGTGAGTGTGTGTGTGTGTGCGTGTGTGTGTGTCTGTGTGTGTGTGTGTATAAACACCTTTAACCCTGTTTTCTGGGATTATACAGGGTCCTATAGTTTATCTCTTCAGAGTTCGCTATATAGGCGTGTGACTAAAGAAATAATGACCCTGGGGTTATTGACTCTAGACGCGTCCCAGAAATAACAGTTCCGCACCAAAAACACTTCTGGGACGTCCCAGAAATAACAACGGGTCCCGGAAATCACAGTTATACATCATTAAAAGTCCCGGAAAACAGAGTTAAAGGAGCATATATGTATATCAGGCTTATATTGGGCATACATACAGTAACCGCATTAAAATGACATTTTCGTGCAAAGATTTTCATTACTCGATGTATCTACCAAAATAAAAATATATTTAACACACACACACACACACACACACACTATATCATTAGATTATTATTAGACATACATATGAGTTATATTGGTTCATGTATGTGTGTTTATATGTATATATGCATATATATAAATATTATCTTATATCTTAAAAATGAACAAAATTAAAAAAATGGATTTTGTGGTATGCGACACATACACGTACACATACACACGGACAAACACGCGCGTACACACACACACACACACACACACACACAACTATATATTACTTATTATTGATATAATATAATATGCATTATTTGTATTATACCACAGCTACATGTTCAATATTTAATAAATAGTGGATTTCATAATAAGTAATATATCTGTGGTGCCAAGGAAGATGGGAATTAATCCACTCTTTATGAAAATCGAGTTAAAGTCATTTTTCTATTTTTTGAGGGTTAATACACCATTTTTTGAAGTTTTTATTTGGTAAAAAATTCATTATTCTGTAGTTACAACGTAATTGAAAATGGACAAATATAGCAGTTGCATTTAAGCTTTATCATTTAAATCGCCATATCTCTAAAACTTTTCCAAGTGATTTGTTCCCTTCTTCCTTAGCACCACAGATATATTTGTGTGTGTGCGCGCGTGTGTATGTGTGTACGCGCGTGTTTGTCCGTGTGTGTATGTATACGTGTATGTGTCGCATACCACAAAATCCATTTTTTTAATTTCGTTCATTTTTAAGATATAAGATAACTCTCTCATCCTCTCCCTCCCCTCTCTCTCTCAATATCCATCAAACTCTGTACCAAAAACTTTAATGAGAGCTTAAATATTTTTTTTTACAATCAACACATTTTTAAAAAAAAAAATAATTTTTTAAGTACGTTTTAACAACACAATTTTTGTCTAAACCTTATATTTCTTCGAATCTCATCTATTCAATGAGCACTCTCTGCAAACGGTAATAATTTTTTTCACAACTGTACCAATAATAATATTGTTAATATAAAACTTTCTACTAAAGTATAAAATAAGGCAAGTATAGACGTTTTTTCTGTATAATCTATAAAATAATAATATTTATGATTTTTTAAAAGAAATCAAATAAATACCAGTGAAAAAGTCTTTTACTTCTTTGAGTCATTGTATGCTGAACAAATTATATGTAACTAAGTACATTCACATTGTTCATTGCAAATCAAAAATGAAAGTTGTGAAATCAATTATCGATAGTCAAGTAATGCAAACAACTGTCGCAAACAACTGTATGACTATTCTCAGAAATGTATTAAAATTTGTTCATCCTTCTATACAAATTAAACACAAGAAAGTACTGAAATCAATTTATTGTAGTCAAGTACCCATAAGTTAACTTGACTGAATAATACAACTTTTCGTAACTACTTAAAAATATTCAGTCAGCTGACATAAAGTACTACTTAACGCCCAACAGGCGTAATAGCTCCCATACCCTACCAAACTTTATAGAACCTACGCACTTTACGCCCGTGTCGGCGAAAATTATTTTAATTATATAACTATTATGCCTTCTTTTTATTTCTAAAATTCATAAGAATTTTATCAGATATTTACGAAAAGTCAAAGCCTATATAAAAAAATTACATAGTTACCACCACATCCCCATTTTACATAGATCTTTCTCAATTTTGAAATTTCTATAATGTTACGCATCTTGGGAGGACAATAGAACTCTATAGAGCTACTCTAGCAGGGGTGGTCCTCCAATCTCCCATACATACTTGGCGGGCCCGACGGTTTGCAGTTTAAGGTGTAGACATGGTTATTTTCATATAAATATTCATATGTTTAAAGATCAGATAAAATGTATAAATGGGTTGCTTCTACATATTAAATAGGGCTCAGTATTGAATTTATTACTCTGTTTTTAAATAGAAAGTGCAAACCCGCATGAAAATATCATATGAGATCTCATATGAGAATATTGGACATCAGATCTCATTTGGGAATATCGGACATCAGATCTCATATGAGAATATCGGACATCAGACCTCATTTAGGAATATCGGACATCAGATCTCATATGAGATCTCATATGAGATCTCATATGATATTTACACGACGGAACAGAATAAAAAATAGGTGGCTTAAAAAATGGTTAATAAAACCTAAAGCACTTTTGAGTAGACAATAAATTTATATGCATTTTTAATCTCATTCCCGCTTAAAAAAGATGGACACAATGAAAAATATTTTGGGTAATGAAAGTAAATCATGAGATTCTGCACATGTAGGGATATTATTCTTAAACGGTATCAATTAAAAATTAGAGCCAATGTAATTATTTATAATGGGCTTATAGGTATAAACATTGTTAATGAATTTATGCAAAAATTTAGTATTCTACATTTACAAAGCCCACCGGTAAACTGCAAACCGTCGGGCCCGCCAAGTATGTATGGGAGATTGGAGGACCACCCCTGCTAGAGCAGCTCTATAGAGTTCTATTGTCCTCCCAAGATGCGTAACATTATAGAAATTTCAAAATTGAGAAAGATTAATGTAAAATGGGGATGTGGTGGTAACTATGTAATTTTTTTATATAGGCTTTGACTTTTCGTAAATATCTGATAAAATTCTTATGAATTTTAGAAATAAAAAGAAGGCATAATAGTTATATAATTAAAATAATTTTCGCCGACACGGGCGTAAAGTGCGTAGGTTCTATAAAGTTTGGTAGGGTATGGGAGCTATTACGCCTGTTAGGCGTTAAGTAGTACTTTATGTCCGCTGACTGAATATTTTTAAGTAGTTACGAAAAGTTGTATTATTCAGTCAAGTTAACTTATGGGTACTTGACTACAATAAATTGATTTCAGTACTTTCTTGTGTTTAATTTGTATAGAAGGATGAACAAATTTTAATACATTTCTGAGAATAGTCATACAGTTGTTTCCGACAGTTGTTTGCATTACTTGACTATCGATAATTGATTTCACAACTTTCATTTGTTTGATTTGCAATGAACAATTTGAATGTACTGAGTTACATATAATTTGTTCAGCATACAATGACTCAAAGAAGTAAAAGACTTTTTCACTGGTATTTATTTGATTTCTTTTAATATTATAGAATTGAAATAATTTTTGCCCACACGGGCATAAAGTGCGTAGGTTCTATAAAGTTTTGTAGGAGTATGGGAGCTATTACGCCTCTTGGGCATTAAGTAGTACTTTACGCCCGCTGACTGAATATTTTTAAGTAGTTACGAAAAGTTGTATTATTCAGTCAAGTTAACTTATGGGTACTTGACTACAATAAATTGATTTCAGTACTTTCTTGTGTTTAATTTGTATAGAAGGATGAACAAATTTGAATACATTTCTGAGAACAGTCATACAGTTGTTTCCGAGAGTTGTTTGCATTACTTCACTATAGGTAATTGGTTTCACAAGTTTCATTTGTTTGATTTGCAGTGAACAATTTGAATGTACTTACATATAATTTGTTCAGCATACAATGACTCAAAGAAGTAAAAGACTTTTTCACTGGTATTTATTTGATTTCTTTTAAAAAATCATAAATATTATTATTTTATAGATTATACAGAAAAAACGTCTATACTTGCCTTATTTTATACTTTCGTAGAAAGTTTTATATTAACAATATTATTATTGGTACAGTCGTGAAAAAAATTATTACCGTTTGCAGAGAGTGCTTATTGAATAGATGAGATTCGAAGAAATAAAAGGTCTAGACAAAAATTGTGTTGTTAAAACGTACTTAAAAAATTATTTTTTTTTTTAAAACGTGTTGATTGTAAAAAAAATATTTAAGCTCTCATTAAAGTTTTTGGTACAGAGTTTGATGGATATTGAGAGAGAGAGGGGAGGGAGAGGAAGGGAGAGAGGGAAGAAATTGAGTGTAAAAGAGGGCGGGGGAAGAGAGGGTTTAAGTTCTCATTACAGTTTTTGGTACAGAGTTTGACGGATGTTGAGAAAGAGAGAGAGAGGTGGAGAAATAGAGGGCGAGAGAGGGCGGGGGAAGAGAGGGATGGAGAGTAGATTATAAAGAAGAAATTTCTATACTTGCCTTATTTTATACTTTCGAAGAAAGTTTTATATTAACAATATTATTATTTGTACATTCGTGCAAAAAATTATTACCATTTGTAGGGAGTGCTTATTGAATAGATGAGACTAGAAGAATTAAAAGGACTAGACAAATTGTGTTGTTAGAACGTACTTAAAAAATGAGCTTTTAAAAAACGTGTTGATTGTTTAAAAAAATATTTTTAAGCTCCCATTAAAGTTTTTGGTTCTTAGATTGACGGATGTTGAGAGAGAGGGAGAGAGAGAGAGGGGATGGAAAGAGAGGGAGAGAGAGAGAGGGCGAGAGAGACAGGGGCGAAAGAGGGGAGAGAGAAAGGGAGAGAGAGAGAGAGAGGGCGAGAGAGGGAGGGAGGGAGAGAGAGAGAGACTAATACTTGCCTTAGTTTCAACTTTTGTAAAAGGTTTTTTTAGATAGATTTCATAACTTTTTAAGAGAAAATAATAATTACATAGTGTGATAACGTTATGAGAGTTTATTATATAGTATATTTTTTAATATCATTATTAAATGGTAGTACTGTTATTCACAAAAGTTTTAAATTTGAATGTTTCTTCTAGGAGCTCGATAAAATGATTACATTAGTAAAATGTTTTGAAATAATATAATCAAACGTATATTTTCTTAGGTATGATGATAAATTAACAATACTATTAATTATAAAGTCATATGAAAATATAATTCTTTTTATTTTTATATAAGATTATACAAAGCTAAATGTAATATGTGAATTAATAATATCACAGTTAAAATCACAGCTGACTTCAAAAATACGGTATATCACCGTCACAGTTCCTTCATACTTATGCTTATTATATTCATTCTATAACAGAAAATAATAAACATCTATTTATAATTTTTTATACAAATGTAATAAATGTAGTATTTGAAAGTATTTGAATCAATAATATCACAGTTAAAATCACAGCTGACTTCGAAAATACGATATATCACAGTCACAGTTCGTTCATACTTATACTTATATTTCATTATTAAATGGTAGTATTGTTATTCACAAAAGTTTTAAATTTGAATTTTTCTCCTATAGGAGCTCGATAAAATGATTACATTAGTAAAATTTTTTGAAATAATATAATCTAAAATGTGTATTTTCTCAGGTATGATGATAAATTAACAATACTATTAATTGTAAAGTCATATGAAAATATAATTCTTTTTATTTTTATAAATTCCAGGATATTGACTAGAAAAATGAAAAGACTGTTTTGACAGTATATGTTCCATTTCATTTAAAAAATCATAAATTTGTTTTGTTATTGACAATAAGATTATACAAAGCTAAATGTAGTATTTGAATCAATAATATCATAGTTAAAATCACAGCTGACTTCAAAAATACGGCATATCACCGTCACAGTTCGTTCATACTTATGCTTATTATATTCATTCTATAACAGAAAATAATTAACATCTATTGATAATTTTATATACAAATGTAATAAATGTAGTATTTGAATCAATAATATCACAGTTAAAATCACAGCTGACTTCAAAAATATGATATATCACAGTCACAGTTCGTTCATACTTATACTTATATTCATTCTATAACAGAAAAATACTTATATTCATTCTCTATAACAGAAAATAATTAACATCTATTGGTAATTTTATGTACAAATGTAATTATACTCGTTCTAAGATAAATATATATGCGTCTTTAGCGCCCTTTGGCCATGGCTTTTTACAGAAGCTCGAATCACTTACCTTAATCCAATGCTTATCTTTTCTTAGCATGTTTGTGTAATTTCCTAATTCAACAGAATTACCATGATCAAATATACCACTAATAACTGTATAACGTTGTTTATTAATTACAATAACCGTGTTTGGTACTTCATTAATTTTATAATTGGTAATTTTAAATTTTTTACTATCTTTTTTAGTAAATAATAATAACTGTAAGATTAAAATTGTGTTCTTTATACTTACTTCTGTTTTTTGCATTCTTTCTGTTTTACAATTTTTTTTACAACTACCTTCAATTTCAGACCATCTTCCTATATTATAATCTATAATATCTTGTAATTTAGGAGTATAATCAAGTTCAGGAAGAGATAGAGTCAAAATGTAATTATCAGTCGTAATCTCCGTTCTCTCACTGCAGCCAGGATATCTCGTCGTTGTAATTAACTCGTGTCGAACAACATCTCGTAAAGAAGTATATACGAGGCACAGATGCAGTAAAAATTCTGCTACGTCTTGCTGTTCCGGTAATTTATAGATTAAATTCACAGATGCTCTTAATTCCTTGATGTTAACAGGAGTTTTTGATCTATATTGTTTAAACACAACTTTTAAAAGATCAGAGTCTCTGCTATATATTAAACTTCTTCTTATCGTTGATGAATGGAGTAAACTTTGAATACACGCATTAGCATAACAAGAGTTACCATCATTTGGTAATCCACAAATATCCCAGCAGCTATCAGAAATATAATTAAGTTCACTATTCCCGTGCATTACATCTTTGAAGTTAGACCAACGATTGTCGTAAATTTTGTAACATTTATTTGCATTTTCTTGCATTTTAAAAGGTAAAAGATCTGGCCGGTAACTTTTTCTTAATCGATTATATTCAAGAATCGCTGATTCATCAGCCATGATACAAGAAGGATCAAAATTAATTAGATGCAATCCTTCAATCGTCGTAACTCTCGATAAAGCGACGTAAGTTTGCCCACAACTAAAGATAGAGTTACCAGCTTCAACTACAGCATTTTTTAGACTCAGACCTTGGCTTTTATGAATAGTAATACCATCGCTAAGACATATTGGAAATTGTTTTCTTAAAATATATATTGTTTTCATAATTATAAATTTATATTCAAGTGGCTTTATAGAATATTCATTACCGGACTGTAATTTAATACATACACTAGATATTTCGTCTGATTTGTCTCTGGATACTGAAATAACTGTTCCTATTGTACCGTTTACTAATCCAATGGAGACATCAATGTTTCTTCTTATCATAACTTTAGAACCAATTTTAATTGTTATAACACGTTCGATTCCACAAGCATTATCGTCATCTTCGTTTAACATTTTTGAGACTTTCTTTTCTAAAGTTTTTGGACATTTAAAAGAATCTTTAGCAATTAGAATGATTTCTTCTGTATCTAATTTACGTAACATGGCATCGTTCAAAGTGTTACACATGCGTCTAGTTGGTAATAAACACACGGTATCAGCAGGTAAGTTGCTTAAGTACGAACATAATTCTTCGATTACTTCAGCGTTATTTTCCGTATGAAATGTCAATTTTCTTTTTTGTAAACTTTCTATATCTGTATTAGTTACAAAACCTAATCGCACTCTAGAAAGAATTTCACTGTAACACTTATCATTTTTTTGCCTCATATTGATATTTAACTCGTCATAGTCAAATAAAGTCCATAAATTGTAAGTATCCATTCCTCCTATATACTTATTGATTTGATCCTTTGTCAATTCCGTAAATGCAAATCCTTCATGAACTGGTGGAAGTTGAAGCAAGTCACCAAAGACGACAATATGTTTCTTTCCAAACCAGCCATCATCACAATCTGAGGTATCAAATATTTCTGTAAGACGCAAATGTATATACATAAGCATAACATTTGATATCATAGATATTTCATCGATGATTATCAAATCAACATTTTGTAGACTTTGTCTTGTTGGTTTTGAAGCTGCCGAAGATAACTCTTTATATTTAGCTGTGCAGCCTTGCTCTACTAGTAGTTGCAATAATCTGTGAACCGTAAGACCTTTAACATTATACGCCGCAATTCCTGTAGGTGCTGTAACAGCTGTATCTTTTTGACGCATTACTTTATTCCACAAAACTAAAGTTTCAATGATAAAACTTTTACCTGTGCCGCCAGGTCCACTAATAAAAATCCTCAAAGTTTTGTCATCAGATTGTAAAGTGGATGAAATTTTATGAAATACTCTAGATTGATCTTCATTAAACTTGTCGATAGAATTTTCAACATCTTTTTCAGTTATAATTTTTTTTTCAGCAATATCTTTAAAGTCCTTCATTGCATTTTCTGTTTCAATTGGAACGCAATCTTCTAGTAGATTGTCTGAATTTGAATGACGATTATTTTCTTTGTCACTTTCTTCTTCGTCTTTTTTAACTTGTTCCTCCATTCTAAGCATTCCTTCTCGTATGACGTCAAGTTTATCATGATACTTCATAGCTTCAACTAGTTCGTGTTGTTTTTTAGCAAAGGCATCTGCATATGTTTCTTCGTTTGCTTTTAACTCGGCATCGCCCCTCCATGGTTGGAATAGCAGCAGCAAAGCATAAAAATAACATTCTGGTTGAGTCTTAGGGTCATAATGCTAGTGCTTTATTAAGAAAGGTTTTGGCCTTTTCTTACAAAAAACATTTGGAGCTATTTCGTAATACTCTACCTTGCGAATCGGCTTCTTCTTTATTATATCAAAATATTTAGCAAAGTCATATAAGCACAGTGATTCTAGTTCTTTTGGTCTTATAGAATAATAATCGATAAAGGAGTCATAAAATATATATGTTGAATCAGGTGGAAGTTGCTTGATTTCATTAAATGGTTTCAATTTTTTGCTCTTAATCATTCTTACATCCAACCACCTAAAAACAGTATCTGAATCAGTTGCATAAAGAGGATGTCCCAAAAGTGCATCAGCGGCTTCAATAGCACCGCATTCTCTATGATTTAATGCTTTCATAGAGAACGACCATAGTTTACTACATACCGATTTATTTGATTTAATATCTGAAAAATCTACCACACATTTTTCTCCTTTGGTTCCGTAACTAGATACATACTTTGTTAAAAGATATGATGACTCACCAATAAATTGAGCATCCATGTTGCCTTCCCAAAGTACTAAAAGATTTGGCATATAATCATTAATATTTTTTTCTTCTAGTCTTCGAGGTAAATCATAAAATCGAGACTTATTTTTTAATTTCCTTTTGTTAGCGATTGCTATGGAAACGCTTCTTAAAATGAACTGTGATGTTACTGGGCGTGAAAATCCAAATCGACAAGCACTTATAAATCCCGTTTTTGTTTTCTTTTTACGCATGCAGTAATTGTTATGTTTGTGTTGCTGGTATGCTAGAACACGTCGATTAAGTTCAGGAGAAATACGTTTATCAGGTATGCGACACGTAATATGCTGTAAAATAAAATCTTGTATTTCTTGATTACTTGATTTACCATAGATGGGTGCACCTTTAATCCAAAATAAGCAATGAAAATGTGGCAAACCTCGACCTTGATATTCGCAACAATAATAATAATGTATAACCTTTCCTATTGGATTATCAGAAGAAAGAATATATTTCAACATTGCTTGAAATTCATTGTGTATATACCTTGAAGCTGATACTGGATCTAAAGCTATTAATTCACTTATAGATCTTGAGTCATTTTTCCAGCTACTTACATCACGAATATACTCACCTAGAGACGACCACATCCATTCACCAGGACTTAAAGTAACAAAAAAAGTTGCTGGTCCATATTCTTTCATCATGCAATCTAAATCACTTCGTGGTCGTTTCCAATATGCCTCCGTCCCTCTCAAACGAGCAAAAATAGTTTCCATATTCGATTCTAGCTGATTTTTTTCTAATTCTTGTAAAAGCTCTTTAGCTGTATATTTCAGACGAGGGTTGACAACGTTTAATTTGTGAAAAATTCCACCACTGATTTGCCGAATATTATTATCGTTCAATAAATAAAAGAGGTATTGTTTATTTTCTCGATATTGAGAATGTTTAGAAATTAATCTTGATCTAATAAAATCATAGTCTCTCAATCTTACAAGTCTTTGTTCATGTTGTCCATACATACCAAAAGGATATAGATCTGGAAAACATTTTAAATCTAAATCCTTACCGCGAACATCTAAGGCTGCAGCAATTAATTTGTGCATTTGGTATAATTCTGTATCAGTATTATTGATTTTCTTATCATGTAAAGGATAAATAGAATATTGCTCATAAAACAGGTCTAATTGATCCTTTTGAGTCAATAAAGCAGCTGGTGGCAAATTCGTTGGTACATTTTCATTTTCTTCTCCATTATCATCTTTCACTATTTCATCAGTATCTTTAGGATTATCTAGAAGATACTCTAGTTCTAAATCCTGAAGAGTATTTAACATTTGTTTGGGAGAGGGAATAATAATTTCAGCGTAAAGTGGGTTCCAACATTTAAGCCAATGTAAAGCATTCCATACTTTTTTAATGTCAACATAATCCTCCCATATAATTTTTCCTTTTGTAGGGTTACTCCGAATCAAGATGAAGAGTTCGTGATTAATGTTTAGAGGATCGGTATCTGGACAGATTTTTTTTAAAGTTTCTTCTAATGGCAAAGGTAAATGAAAAGTTCTCCCTTGAACTTTATCAATTTTAACGTGATTTGGTAAATTTTTGTTCATTACTGTACCCATTTTAACAACAGTTTGGAAAGCTTTAGTTCTCTGAATTAGTATTTTTTCATACATATTTAAAGTTAGTATTTCCTCGGGAGTGTCTTTAACAAAAAGGCCATTCAAAATACACGTTGATGGCAACGAATTATTTTTTAATTTATTCATACAAAATTGACACATAAAACCACTATTAAATTCTTCAGAATCTTTATAATAATCCTTGAGTTGTTTCCAATAATCAGGTAGTTCAACACTTACGTCAAGCAAATGCTTCATCAATTCCAAATTAGATTTATAGCTATTAACTGGTACAACCTTTCGAGAACAACAAAGTCTCTCACAAGAAACACATGGTATTTTAGGCGGGTCCATTTCTATTTTAGTATATTCTTTGATACCCCTATTGTACTTTTTTTTAATTTCATTTTCATCCAAACAGATTTCAGTGTTATTATTCCTGAAAGGCATTGCCAAACGATCAGCTTCGGATAAAATATTTCTTAATTCATCAACATCATTCTTATTCAAAGCATCTTCAATTCTTTGTATATCAATATAAAAATGTTTTACTTTATATATTTGTCGTTTTATAGTGCGTAAATGAGGATAGTGATATGATAAAATATTTAATTTTAAAAATTTAGATGAGCATAAAAGAGGTTGCGCATAACAAATTATTGGATGACCAGATTTATTTGGATCTCGAGTTTCAGCAGAGCAAATATCAATCTGCTTAAGATAATAATTCGCATCAACATATGTAAAATAGAGCAGATCTTCAAATAGTTGTTTAAGATCTTTTAGAATATCTGGATCAACGATTTTACAATAATTATTACAATGCCAATTTCTTTTGCTTTTACTAGAATCTGTTAGAGGAAAAATATTTGTTGATTGACCTTTTTCATTCAGAATAATAACGTTTGATTCGTCTGTACTTTCAGTACAAAGGCCCTCTTTAAAATCATATGCAGCTTCTGAAAAATATGGTTCCGATGTCGAACAATGTTTAGGAAAACCGCACAAAGCTGTTAGAGCAGCGTGTTCATTTTCATGAATGGGCATGATGCCCAAGCGAGTCAATGAAATTGCAACCTTATCTTTACAGGATTGTAAAACTTTTTTTAAACGCGAGATGTAAGTATCCCTTACGTAAATAGCAGTAGAAACCAATGATTTAGCTTCTTGTCTACGATCTTCCTCATTAGAGGCAGAATCTAATTCTTCCATAACATTTCTTATGAATTTTTCCTTATTCTTTAGTAATTTATTAGTATCCTGTTTCAAAATTACCTTGTATTTTTTTTTATTTTCTTTGCTACGGCGTATTTAGTTTGTATGAGTTTTTGTTCACAGTATTTTTTTTTCAATTCATGATATACATTTCTTTGTTTTGCATATTTTTGTTCTTTATTTTCTTTGAAATAATTGCGTGATTTTTCCAAATATTTGCTTCTATTTAATTTGTAATCTGATTTTTTTAAAATTAATATTTTATCTTTATTATCTTCATAATACAGTTTTCTTTTCTTTAATATATTCTCTTTATGTGATTGATAATATTTGCTTTGAGCAATTTTTCTCTTACGGGTTCTACTTTCAGATAGTGACAACGCAGTTTCATGAGTAGTTATTTCAGCAGTAAGAGTGTTTTCAGTCGAGTTCGTGTTTACAAACGTAGTTTTTTCGAAAGATTTATTGTTAGTTTTTCTCTTGTGTGTTTTATTTTTAGATATTAAGAGAGCAGTATTAGAAGTAGTTGTTTCAGCAGAAACAGTCGTTTCAGTAAAAATTTTCACGTTATTTAACACATCATTACTGACGAAATTCAAGGGAAATTGTTTAGTGCAATCGTTTATCTTTAGTTTTCTACTTGAAAGAAGACCATTATTTTTTTGTTTAGATCCAATGAAAATTATAGAATTTCATTAACATTTGATCGATTCATATGAACGTGATTATTATTGGATTGAACCAATCTTTGATCTTCTTTATCGCTATGAATAGACTTACTCATTTCAACCCAATTATTAGGCATAATTCGTTGTGGTAAAGCTTCTTTAGAGACTTCTTCTAAAAATATTAAGTACACATCTTTACTGTTTTCTGGCCAAGAAGTACGATGAACCTGCAAATTATCTACTTTCAACCAATGATCATTTACACGTAACATACTAGTGTAATGGCCTGATTGAATGCTATCACCGTGATGAAATAAAGCACTCTTTACTTTGTAATGATTTTTATTTATTACTACTATTTCTTTATCTAGATTCCTGATCTGTAAGTTATTTATCTTTCTTACTATACCATAATTGTTTATAACAAATAACTGTAATTGCAAAATTAAAGTTTTATTGCTCGTATGTAATAACATTTTTTCATCTATGAAACCTGGACATTCATTATTGCAAGGAATATCATTACGGTTCCATTTATCAATATTGAAATTTATAATATCTTGTAATTTTGGAAGATTAGAGTTTGGTAAAGCCAAATCTAAGATATAGTTATCAGTAGGTTCAGAAATTCGTATATCATTACAAGTAAAACATTTCCTCTGAATTGTTAATTCATGTTTCAAAACAGTATGTAGATTGTTAGACTTATCACAAAGGTGTGTAATAAATTCAGCTACATCTTGTTGCTCTTTAATAATATATCGGTTGTGGGCAAATTCTCGTAAAGCCATAACATTAACACAGGCTTTAGAAGTATAGGCTTGCAACGCATCGTAGAAAGCATTTGATTCTGAATTTGTGTAAAATTTTTGCCTAATCGAAGTACAATGCAACAAAGTCTGCAGAGCTGCATTTGCATAACATTGAATATCTGGGTTGGGAAGCCCAATAACATTCCAGGATGAAGAGATTTCTTTGGAATTGTCAGTTGTTACAGGCAACTTTTTACTATTGCTAACAATAGAAGTAACAAAAGAGTTTTCGTCAATTACAATTGTATTACCGTTCAATGTTATATTTTTATCGGTAACAGATGTTTTCAATATAGAAACTTTATTTTTATTAACGATAGTTAATGGTGTACCAGTCGATAATAAATGTTTGTTAAAACTTTCATTTTTGACCGTAGGAAAATGAACTAATGTGTTACGTTGAAACATATCATACAAATGGGGTCGCATTTTTTCAATATCGTAAATAATTTGACAGGGATTTTGTTGAAAAAATATCGATGTTGCAAATGCAATCGCAAATAATCCACAGTCGCGATCATTATTTTGATGTTGTACTTTTATGTAGCGTTTAGGAATTTCGTTAAAAAATGGAAATAATTTTTTTAGAAAACACTCATTATTAATATGTAGTCGACGGCTGTTTAAAGAATCAGAAATGTAAAGTGCAGTAGTATCGTAAAAGCAACAAATCCAATGACCGCCTAAACAATTATTACATAAATCTTCACAACTATGTAATAGTTGTAAGTGACGTTCATTGCGAGAAATAGGATGAATACGTGTAGATTGTGGATTTTTCACAATGTGTTGCACGATCAATGTAGATTGTGGGTTGTACGGTGAATATATACTAAGAATATTATGGAATAAGTCTACATGACTATCATTTAATTTAGATCCATTGAGAATTTGAATTTCACTTTCTCTATCAACAGCATATCTATTTAATTGCATACTGGCCATAGGGTCCTATTAATAAAATTACAATAAAATAAATAGGAAATATAACAGAATACCAGGGATTAAAAAATAGTTTTTTCAATTATTTTCAAGTATGAATTTATGGAACTAAAAGCTGCCTATTTAAAGGAGCTAAAATCTGCCTGTTTAAAGGAGCTAAAAGCTGCCTGTTTGAAGGAGCTAAAAGCTGCCTGTTTGAAGGAGCTGAAAGCTGCCCGTTTGGAGGAGCTGAAAGCTGCCCGTTTGAAGGAGCTGAAATCTGCCTGTTTGAAGGAGCTGAAAGCTGCCTGTTTGAAGGAGCTGAAAGCTGCCTATTTGAAGGAGCTAAACGCTGCCTGTTTGAAGGAGATAAAGCTGCCTGTTCGAAGGAGCTAAAAGCTGCCTGTTTGAAGGAGCTAAAAGCTGCCTGGTTGAAGGAGCTAAAAGCTGCCTGTTTGAAGGAGCTAAAAGCTGCCTGTTTGAAGGAGCTAAAAGCTGCCTGTTTGAAGGAGCTAAAAGCTGCCTGTTTGAAGGAGCTAAAAGCTGCCTGTTTCAAGACGTTAGGGGCTATCTTTACCACTATATGAGTGGTAGGGGAAAGAGGAATATAAAGAAAAAAAATACTTACCTACTAGATCCAAACAACAATCTGTAGTAGATAACGTCGTCTGTATTATATATATAAGTGGTAGGAGAAAGGGAAATATAAAGAAAAAAAAACTACTTACCTACTGAATCCAAAAAAATAATCTGCAGTCGGTAACAGCCTCTGTATTATAAAAATAACATAAAACATAAATTGAAATTCATTTTACATCAAGTGCACAGAAAAAAGGAAATATTTACGGTTAATGAAACATTTTTGCTTCCTTCTAGAGGAAGCTTTGTGATAGTCATAAAGTTAGTTTGTTTTTAAGTTGTCATAAAAACGTGTTATAATTGTGTTCCGAGGTGTTAGGAATCATAATAATATATGATTTTTGAAAAATGTCTGTATGGATGGATATGTGTGTGTGTGTGTGTGTGTGTGTGTGTGTGTGTGTGTGTGTGTGTGTGTGTGTGTGTGCGTACGTGTGTGTGTGTGTGTGTGTGCGTACGTGTGTGTGTATGTGTGTGTGTACGCCTGGATCTCAGCTTCTACTCGGTCGATTTTAACCGCACGGGTCTGAAAATTTTCAACGGTGTGTGAAGTAAACTTTACGCACCGAAAATTTCATTTCCGTATCAACTTAACGCACGCAATTGTAAAAAATTATATTTATTTAATGTGTAAATAAAATCATATAAGGCCAATGAAAATCCATGTCACGGTTTAAGAATAGCATACTATTCCATGTCGAGATTTAATTTAAAAAATAAAATTTATATATTATAAGTTTATTGGATTTATATATTTCCTAATTTTTGAGTTAATAACTACATTTAAAATTTTATTATTTTCAGAATAATTCAATATCTGTAAATTCTTATATGTAAAAGATGGGAGTCATAGAATTGAAAAAATCAAATAAGGAAAAATACAGATATACAATTTTGTACATTTAAAGGAGATATTGAAAGATTTACTATTAAGTGAGGTTTCTTTATAGTTAAGAAACCACCTATTTAATACTATAAGAAAACAACTTAAACTGACGATTTCTTTACTGTCAATGAATATGTTTTAATATAAAGTTTTTATATTTCTTCATATCCAAACGTTAATTCGTTTATAATTTATTAACGACAAATAGTACAAAATATTTCTTTTTCTCTGTGCATGTTTCGTTCATTCTCTTTATCTTTTTTAATCTACCAGAAAGATTATGTTGTTTTTATAAAAAATTTCGAAAAGAAATTTGTGTCTTTAAGAGATTAAAGCGGTCAGACACCTTTAAAATAATGGAAAATCGATTGTTTTTTAATTATTTCACGAGAAAAACGCTTGTAGAATATGTTCCAATTGGTTTTCAAGCATTATCTATCTATTTTTATTCTAAACTTTATATTTATGTTTTATTCGAATAACATTTTTACCCTTGTATACATATTTGTATATTTCTAGGTAGTGATGAAACTATTTTTCTGGTCATATTCTCTATTAAAAATATAAATAACATAACCTTAAAATATTTGTACTAAATTTTCTCTGCAATCTGATCATGTATTTAAAAACAAATATTAAAAAAAAACATAGCTAACCAAAACGTAAAGACGAATTATTGGTATTTAATTAGTTTATGTTTAAGAACAATGTTTAAGAAACAACGTTTAAGAAAGTTGATTGAATGTGAATTATGAAATATATGTATTTATTATTATAATAATTTACTTACGTAAGATATATCTGTACTAAAATATAAGAACAATGAAAATTTCTGAATTTCTGAATTATACTCATAAAAACGAATATAAAAAATATTAATTCTTTTACTTACTTATATAAACAAAAACGGAAATTATATGTATCTTTTATATACATAAAAAACAACTATCAAAAAATCTGTGAATTCTGTCGTATGCTGAGTTACCAACTTCTGAACAATCGTGCTCTCTAATTCAGTGATAGCAGTATTCAGCTGATTGGCTGATTCATTTTATTCCAAACATTACCTAAGAGAATTAGCCAATTAGCGAACGAGCTGCATGCTGTGGGGCATGGAGTATGAAACGGCATACATGATTATGTCGTTATCCCTCCTCGACGACCTCGACCCGCGACCGTCACACTATCAGAAGACAGTCACAGCGCGGCGCCACTCGTCGTTTTAAACCAACCAATATATGAGGCCTTTCACGTCAACTGCCCCAGATCGGCGCGCGAGTACCAAATCGTGCTATTTCCAACTCATGTTTATGATACTAAAATGTACTTAAAAAAATTGTTTGATAAGCGTTTTCAACGTGTTTTTTCCTCAGCTTTCCAATGATATAAGCAGTTTTTCCGAAATTTTCCATTTTCACCTTCAAAAACTACAAAACATCTTATATCTCAAAAACCGTGCTGGGGCAGTTGATGTGAAACGCCTCATATATTACAATAAAGGTACTAGAAGAATCAGATTTTTTTTATTCTTTGCAGAGTTTTACATTTGATCGATTTTAAAATTTTGAGCTGCTCGCTTCACATGAAACATCCCAAATATATGCTCTGATTGTATAAGAATACCTTCGGAACGCTCCCGCGTTCCTTGATAGTTATTTAATGGTGTATAGTGTCGGTATTACTAAAGAGGGTGGTAAAAATAGAATAATTAAAAAATTGATTTACATTAAAAATTTTATATTTATTTTTCGACAAAATATGCTAAATTAAAAGTTATAATAAAAAATAAAACATGTCATTAAAAATACATAAATTTTTTTTAACAATTCAAGAATTGTCTTTCTTTCTGGCATTATTTTGATTTTTCCTGAATCCTTGATTGTGTCCTCTTTTATTGTACGACACCACTTTCTCCTGCTGAGTTGCTCTCATCATTTTTCCCACAAATGAAGTATAATTTTCATACTTGTGTTCTTGGCTTTTATAATTTGTCCAATATTTCGATCTGTTTGAACCTCTTGTACTTCGTGATTTAACTATGAAACAAACAAAAAAAAGTATTTTATTTAAAAATTAATAATATGAAGTGGTTCCTTCAGAAAAACCACAGCTGATTATTAGCTGATAATCAATCAGGTGAAAATTATGCTAAAACGTCACCTGATTATCAGCTGATTTTCACCTGAAAGTCGCATTAATATTTGATTTATTATTATTTCTTAACGATTAACTAATGTGTTTAAAATAATGTACATGCTGACAAAGAAATTTAGAATTAATTGCATAATTTAGGAATGAAAAATTAAGTATATAAAAATTAACAATAATAAATAATAATAATAATAAATGAAAATAGCTGATAATCAGTTGAGTTTTTTCCATAGGGGTGGTAGTTGTAAGAATTTATTACCAAAATTGGTTTGCGATCTTGCTGGACCACCTGTTGCTGCTTCTACCGCAGGACTGTGAGCACCAGCTGCTATTGGAGAAATGGCAGCATTCATGTAAGCAGGAGGACCAAAAAATGGATTATGCCCTGAAAACAGAATCAAATTATTAAAGAAGATGATACAATGAGCCTAATTAATGTTAAACTTACCTATGGCTGATGGAGGTACAAAGTAAGGAACCGCAGAAAACAAATTTGCAGAATTTGCCAATGGATTTAAACCTAAAAAACAAAAACAAATATTATAAAAAAAATTATGTTTGGAGACAAATAAATAAAAATTTGGAAAGATAGAGAATGTATAAAAAACAAGACTTTTTTTTAAACTAAAAGACTATAAATAGAGGTAACTTACCAAAATTAGGAGCTACTCCTGGAGCAATGGCAGGAGCCTTAAAATATGGGGCAATACCACCAGAAAATGGAGCTAAGTATCCCATATTGAGAAATTGATTTTGTTCTGAAAACAGAAATAAATTACCTTTTTATTAATCTGCACACGTCACATAAAAATTGAAAGCCATAAAATAATTACAATTCAAATTCAGTGCAAATCTGAGTGGTAAGAACCAACCAATAAATAAAAATTTGGATAGATAATGTATAAAGAACAAGATTTTTTTTAAACTCAAAAAACTCTATAAATGGAGGTAACTTACCAAAATTAGGAGCTACTCCTGAAGTAATGGCAGGAGCCGTACAATATGGGGCAATACCACCAGAAAATGGAGTTAAATATTCCATATTGAGAAATTGATTTTGCTCTGAAAACAGAAATAAATTACCTTTTTGTTAACCTGCACACGTCACATGAAAATTGGAAGGCATAAAACAATTGCAATTCAAATTCAGTGCAAATCTGAGTGGTTCTTACGTTTTAGTAACGCCAGAATAATGTATGAACCACTGTATCTGTACATGAAAATATTGAAATAAAACTTGATTTAATTTTTTACAGACAATTGGCAAAATAGAAAATCATGAAAATATAAACTTTTTAAATTTCCAAATTTTTGTCTCAGTCTTAACAGGTTAATGGAAGATGAGGATAATTAACGAAAAACTTACCATTACTTAATGAAGGTGCTGATTCTGGTACATGTAGCACAGGATTTTCTGGCTCTAAAAATGGATTCAGTCCTAAAACCACAAAAAACAAATATCAATTAATGACTTTTTTACAATAAATATATTTTAATTTGATAAAAATACTAACCTCTACCTTGATTTCTTGGTGGAATCGATGGTAACATATACTCTAAAAATAAAAATATTAATTAGTAATATTATAATATGTTGATATTTTTATTTTAAGACTAAAAAAACTAACCTGTACGTTGATTATGAGCCTGCCTCGGAGGAATAGGTGGTGGTAAAAGCTCTAAAAATGAAAATAAAAATATTAATTAGTAATATTATAACATGTCGATATTTTTATTTTAAAAAAATAACCTATACGTTGATTATGAGCCTGCCTCGGAGGAATAGGTGGTGGTAAATGCTCTAAAAATGAAAATAAAAATATTAATTAATAATATTATAATATGTTGATATTTTTATTTTAAAAGACTAAAAAAACTAACCTGTACGTTGATTATGAGCCTGCCTCGGAGGAATAGGTGGTGGTAAAAGCTCTAAAAATGAAAATAAAAACATTAATTAATAATATTATAATATATTTATATTTTTATTTTAAAAAACTAAAAAACTAACCTGCACATTGATTATGAGCCTGTCTCGGAGGTACAGATGGTGGTGGAAACCTCTAAAAATGAAAATAAAAATATAATTAGAAGATATTAATTAATAATAATATAAAAGAGACACGCCGGAGAACTGGAATAGAAGGTAGCAAAACTATAGATGACAGATGCAACTAGATGGCTGATTTTCGGAGAAAAAGTGGAATAGCGACAGTCTGTAAGTAAAGGACAGAAAGGTGAATGAAGAAGAAGTATATACGATTGAAGAAGTTAAAGAAGGAAGAGAGAGAGATGGAATAGCAAAAAACAACAAGGCAGGTGGAGAGACCGGAAAGAGCAAGGAAAGCTGGTAATGAGAAGGGAGAAGGTAAAAGAGAAGAAGAAAAGCAGACAGAAAAAGTGAAAGAGACCCAAGCACACAAAAAAACCAGAAAAAAAGACCGAAGAAGAGGGAAAGTATGAAGAACAAGAGTCAGAAGAAGAACAGAAAGAAAAAAAGAAGTAAAATAGACAGATACAGATTAGAAAACATGCAACTTCTCATGAAATACGTTCACACACACACACAACACAAAACAATATGATACATACACATACGTAAACACCAATATAGATAAATATCTAATAAATTAATTATTAATTAATAATATCATATATGTTTATAATTAACGAAAAACTTACCATTATTTAAGCAAGGTACTAAATGTGATGGTACAAGAGGACCTGCTTCCTGTACAGATGGATTCAGTCCTAAAAAACAAAAACAAATATAATAAATACCAAAGATATTATACCAAAGATATTTTTTTTTTAATAAAAAGGCAAAAAGCTTACCTCCATTTTGATGATCATGAGCCAGGTTTAAAGGATTGGATAGTGGTGCAAGATCTAAAATAAATTAGAGATTAATATATGTATTAATGAAATAATGTATATTAAGAATATTAAGAATAATTAATAATTAAAATCAAAGAGAAAAACAGAAAAAAAAGAAAAATCACATACGTTTGTTTATGTTGTCGTCTATATCAAGCTCCATCGCATCTGCTATCTCTTTGACAAAGTTGAGAAACTATAAAATTAAAAATGTAATTATATATGCCTATTAACGATGATAATCAAGGGTATAATGTAAAGTTACTTACTGAATCCTTAGAATTTGCCATGGAGCCAGAAATCGACAGCAAGGTGGTGTACTTTCAATTGTTTGAACGACAAACAATGCTAATGTACGCCAGGCACAGAAAAGTAAAAACGTCCAAACTTTACTACCAGTATAGTATACATTGCTAAGACGGGTGGCGCCGCGCAGCGGCTAACTTTGTATACCAATTACCAAATTACCAAATGGGACTGGGGGTGGGGAGTGAGGCCGTGTCTACAGCGTGACTGCAGCCGATCAGCGTGACTGCAGCCAATTACAGCTTGATTCGAGCGGTAAACACTCTTTCCTTCTGCGCGAGTCAAGCTGTGATTGGCTGCAGTTATGCTGATCGCATGAGCTTCTCGCATAGTGTAGACACGGCCTCAATGTACATAAGTACCGCGCTGCGCTGCGCCGAGCTGAGCTGAAACCTGCTTCATGTCGACTTTGTTGCTGGTTGATTGGTTTCTAAACAATGACCAATCAGCAAAGAGGTCTAGAAGAGACCTCCGCACATTGTGTATACCTACTATATTCCTTAGAGCGAGTTCACATTAGAGGCACAAGTCTGTGCTTTTGTGCTTTTGTGCCAAGCGAAAAAAAAGTAGTTGTCTGACATCTAGCATACTCGTTACCCATTGCTGAAGATTAAAGGCCAGTAGACTTAAAAAAAACAGAGCACAGACATAAGAAATAGCATTGGTTATATATCTATATATATCGGGAACAGCGAGGAACAGCGAGGAACAAGGGGTATATATAGATATATAACCAATGCTGTTTCTTGTGTCTGTGCTTTGTGTTTTTTTTAAGTGTACTGGCCCTAACATATTGAACTTCTGCCATCGGTCATAAGTATGCTAGAATATCGGACAACTAGTTTTTTTCGCTTGGCACAAAAGCACAAAAGCACAGGCCTGTGCCTCTTATGTGGACTAGCTCTTAATATTCAGAAGATGAAAGTGAAGATGAAGTGCAAGTATTAAGCGTTGAGGTAATAAATATACATACCAGTACAGTCCGTGAACTCAGTACAAGTACTGGCACTTTGATATCGATGTACAGTAAGTTCAGCAATTTCCGGAGTTAAATATTTGTTTAGGATAACTAACTTATGAGAAACCATTGATAAGAATTTATCAATTGTAGACTAAAAAAATATTAAATAACTTTGTTTTTCTTTTAACAGAATTCCTAATTGAAAAGGATCCAATAACATACATAAAGACAATGAAAAATACATGCTGATTGTATTATAAAAGTTCCAGTGCCTCTGTATTCTTTGTTGACAGAGACTCTAAATCAAAATAGTGAAATTAATCAAGACAAAGAATTGGTTGCACCTGTTATTGGTCAAGGGGATAACATATCTGTTGAAAATCAAAAATTAATTTATTAGCGAGATTCCTCTACCAACACCATGTTCAACAATAGAAATTAATAATATAATTTGAAATTCAAGAGTGGAACCATTATCGCAATTCAACAACGAATCTTCTCATTTCTCAGAAGAAACAGAAACTGATTAGTTGATAAGTTCAACTACTCCCAGTAGTAATATTGTAAATAGATTTAAAAGTTCTGGAGCCGATTGGAGATTATCACGGCATCATCTGCTCTGTTTTTCTCTCCTCCTTGGATTTGTTGGACCAATTATTTATGTACTTTGTATTGCTGAATTATCTTCTAAACATCACAACTCTTCTTAAGTTAGACATTGTTTAGAATAGATTTGAAAATTGCGTGATAACATTCACTGAAAGTTTTAAATGGTGGCAATTTTACAATTTGTATTTAGATTTCATACTTTTTTGCCATGACCTTAATACTAATATTCGGTATATATTATTAGCAAAATTGATAGAATCATATGTGATAAAGATATAATAAGAAAAAGTTTTAGCATAATTTTTAAATATAAACTATAAATATGATAAAAGTAAACTTAAAATAAACTTAAAATAATAAACTAATTAAAGTTTATATAATAATGCAAAAATAATTTATATTTAAAGTATTTTTCTAACAAACAACTCAAATGTAATGTGAAAAAATATGTGACTAATAAAGGAACAAATGTTAAGGCTAGTTATCTACTTTTTAATTCACTATTTTTACTTACATTAAATAATTTAAAAAATCAAATTCTTTTAATTTCCCTATTTCATTTTATGAGGTATATATATATAAAGGTGTATTCGTATAATATAAAAAAATCAACTGCAGTTTAAAAAGTCGATTTAATTAAAAATTATTTTATTAATGTAATTGATGAATCTTTACATTAATTTGATGTTAAATTTGTATGTTATTGTATTAACATATACCTTTTCAACAGCCAGATGTTCAGTTTTCCTCATTGATTGATACACACATATAGATAAATTTTCCTCCTCATTAGTTGACTTCTTGAGATCTTTGAAATATATTATTATAACTAACTCATGATGCTATAACATTTTTGTAAAAAAATACTGACATGTAATATGTAAGATAAGGTTAAGTCGACCAAATACGGGTGTGCATGTATACTATAATGTTAAACTATTAAATACTATAATGTTAAACTATTAAATACTATAATGTTAAACTATTAAATACTATAATGTTAAATTTGTATATTGTATTAACATAAATAATAATAATATAACCTTTTCAACAGCCAGATGTTCAGCATTGTGTAATCAATGTTGGAGATGTTATCATTATTTGCCTTAGTTAAAGAATTGAAGAAACCTAACAAATTTAGAAAAATCCTTTTAGTAGACGAAAATGTCATTCAATTTGTATTTAGAAGGCCGTTGTCAAACTCATCATCAAAGATTATTCAAAAACATTCTTATAGTAAAAATATTAAGTACCTAAAACTTTTTGAATCTCTTCTTAGCACCAGCTCCCCTGGACTGGTACATTGAATACAAACTTTCAGTACATTGAATCGCACAGTTTTGGTGAGTGGGCAGCATTCACCAATAGTGACGACATGTCCAATCTCAACATCCCTGTAATGTGATAAGTAGGAGGTAATTAGAATGTTTGAGATAATAGAACAGCCAAAGTTAAAAATAAATCAAGCTTACCTGAAACAAGGACTGAGATGGACACTCATGTTCCTATGCCGTTTTTCAAACTTATACTTTCTGATGTAATGTAGGTAATAATCCCTTCTAGTAACAATGGTCCTTTGCATTTTCATTTTCAGCTTTTGTATCATTACTCTGTTTTTACCTATTATACCTTAACCTTAATATATAAAGTATATCTACAAAAAACTCCAAAAAAATCTTGTATTATATCTGTATATAAAATAAAAAATCACACAAAGTACCATGTTTTTTTTTTTAAATGATTTTAGTCATTTAAACATTTAGTCATTGAATAAGTACTTATCTAATAAAAGTTATTTTCCCCATTGATGATACACACGTGTAGATAAATAAATAAATTCTTCTCCTCATTAGTTGACCTCTTGAAATCTTTGAAATGAAATATAAATGTAATATTTATTTATTATATTTATTTAATTTATTAACTAACTCATGATGATATAACATTTTTTTTATATAAAAACTATAAAAACAAAGATAATGACATGTTATATGTAAGGTAAGGTTAGGTCGACCAAATACAGGTGTGTGTGTGTGTGTGTGTGTGTGTGTGTGTGTGTGTGTGTGTGTGTGTGTGTGTATATATATATATATATATATACCAAGCGTAAGATAGACGAACAACCGGAAGTGTCGTAATACTGCAAACCGGATATCTGAATAACAAGACGAAAAGTTCGGAAAGGAAACAGCACATAAAAAGATTCAGCTCTCTATATCTTTCGAACGAGATAATCTTTTTAAATAAAATCTTTTCATTTGAGTAGAGCAATGAAATTGCTTTCGATCAAGAGGGATATGTTATATACTAAAAGCTAACGCAATATACGTAAAAGCGCATTGAATTTTTCGTACACCCATTTCAATGTATATGTAGCACGGGTCGCTGCTTCAGGCTTCTTCTTCTATACTTGCCTTCGGAGCGCTCCCGCGCTCCTTGATATTTATATATAGGGGAGGGCGGGGCACGTGTGACACCCTAACTTTGATTAAAAATAACAACTAAACCGTGTATTATTTCAAAATGTACAAAAACGGAATAATTAGATCAGAAAAAAATAAAATAAAATAAACTATTAACTTTTTTTTCATTTTCTTTTAATTATTGATAAAATACAGAAAAGAAATTCTGAAAAAAATGCTCTACGTGCCCCACCGGCGGGTGGATTGTGGCACCCGACGGGGCACGCATGGCACGGTCAAATTTAATATTTTACTATAGGTATTTTTCAATTCTTTTTTCCAGTAATTAATACTTTAATAATTATGCCATAATAAAATTTTCAAAACTCAAATAATTAATCAGTCTATTGAAAATTTAAAATTTTATTTTTATTAAGGAACATAACAATTTTTATTTTAAAATAAATTATTACATTTTAATAAATGATTTTATATTATAAGTTCCTTCTTATAAAATATGATCACAACATAATACTTTTGTTTGATTAACAAATTATCATTATTATTACAATAAGTTTAAATTTAAAGATTTTGCATCATTTTCATCTATGTAGCATATTTGAACTACCTGACCATTGAAAAAGGCAGTTTGAGTATCTACAATTGATTCCTTCCTTACCATTGTTTTTTCTACTCTATAACTTAATACGCAGTCGAAATAATCGTTATTTACTTATTAATGTAATAATTGAAACTAAAAACTACTTAAAACTAAATTATTGCACTGCGTAGTTGTTAACCCATCTTGCTCCATTTTTTGTTTGTAGGTTACATCACTTCGCTCGGCGGCCGCCGCGGCGCACTGATACGCCCGAGTGTGCCACGCGTGCCCCGCCAAGGTGCCACGTCATGCCCCATTTTAATACCATTTTCATTTTTTAATTATATTATTTATAAAGATTTTCTGAAAAAAACAAAAACAGGGCTTGAAAGATAAAAGTTGAAACTATCAAATAGGTTTGGTCTCATTTAGAAAAAAAATCATTTTCTCGTTGCTCCAAGCGACTTAAAAATGAAGTCAACCTTGTTTCTAAGCACCGATTTTCAATCTTATTAAATTAAATGTTAAACATTATCTATAATCTCAAAAGTATAGAGGAAAATTCTAAAAGCATATCTAATTAGGTTTATGTAAAAATTACATTTTTGCATTCATTAATATTAAAAATATGAGGGTGCCAAACTTACCTACCTGACACGCCATGCCCCGCCTTCCCCTATGCATATATACACACATACACCAACCGATATAACTCATATGTATGTCTAATAATAATCTAATAATATATGTGTGTGTGTGTGTGTGTGTGTGTGTGTGTGTGTGTGTGTGTGTGTGTGTGTGTGTGTGTGTGTGTGTGTGTGTGTGTGTGTGTGTGTGTGTGTGTGTTAAATATATTTTTATTATGGTAGATACATCGAGTAATGAAAAGCTTTGCACGAAAATGTCATTTTAATGCGGTTACTGTATGTATGCTCAATATACGCCTGATATATATATATATATATATATATATATATATATATATATATATATATATATATATATATATATATATCGATTACGATCATACCGGGGGAAACGGTTTATTAAAATATAGGTTACAACGAATACTTTCGTGCCTCAAACTTTTTTTTTATGCATTTTTCGAGACAAGCGCGAATTTCGGCGCTTTTTTGTGCTCGCGGACCCACTGTGCACCGTGTCAGTAAACTTTCTACAGTCAAACAGCTGACCGCAGTTCTGCACTCAAGCTTGACCACATAATGTATACTGACTCCAGAAACGGCATGACTCCAGAAACGGCATAGCTTATCTACTAAAGCGGTTAGTGCGATGGACCAGACTATGAAATTTCTATGTATTTTGGCCCGTTAAAACCGAATATGACCTCAGTTTTGGCACTTCACATCGAGATTTTAAGATATTGCTTACTCTACAAATTTTTAGATATGTTCACTGCAAGATCAAAAAATTTTTTTTAATCATTTGATCAGTGGTATTATAGGGTACTAGTTATCTGCTACAGAATCCATTTTGAATCATCTGAATGCGATTTTTCTTCTTCGAGAAAAATTAATTTGAAAATTGTAATTATATGAAAATGATTTTTCCTTCTTTGGGAAATAGTGATTAAAAGTTATGATTTGATATTTCTCAGAGAAGAAAAGTCGTATTCAGATGATTTAAAATGGATTCTGGAGCAGATGACTAGTACTCTATAATGCCATTATTCAATGATTTGCAAAACATCTAGACCTCGCTATGAATAGATATCTCAAAATTTGTAAAGTACTGGTAGAAATAAGTCCATTAAAAATGGACAGGAAAACAGAAACTGGACATTGGAAATGGCTAATTATTAGACACAAGTGTAAAGCTTTTTTCCATCAACTTTTCCTATTTTGTGGGATGGCCTTAACTTCACAATCTTCACATTAAAATGTTATAACAGTTTAATCATATATTGTAAAACTAATACTCTTAAGAGATAGTTTACCGGAATATAAACAAAATTTAGTAGTCTTTGTACAATTTACAGCTTTATTCTATAAGATAGAAACCAAAATCGTTATTTTGACACGTTACTCTATCTCTTTCACTCATCGCCATAACAAATAGCTTGTGACTAGATTTTTAATGGTTTCGTCGGTTAGCTATGTTAACTGGCAATTAAAATGCCAAATTAATAGATAGTACAAAATGTTGACCATATTTGAGGCTAATAAATGTGAAAAATAGGTTGAAAAAAGCGTTACTTTTATGATAGAAAATTGGAGTCCATTTTTTTGCCATCTTTGTTCAAACTAGCCATTTACTACCCACAAAATGATTTCAATTTCTACCAGGGAAGCGCTATTTAAAAATCCTAATGTGCAGTGCCAAAACTGAAGTTATATTCGGTTTTAACGGGACAAAATATATCCACTTTTTTATTGTATAGGCCTGTGTAATAGATATTAATATACGATCATTTTAGTTTGTTTTGTAGAAACTGTTTAATACCTACAACTATACGACGACGGGTACACCAATTATGTCTACGATTATGGTGCATAATTAAAAGAATACCAACCTCTAAAGCATGTTTATTGCACTTCCAGTAGTCAGTAGTTTTATTTATAGTTTTAAGCCCTTGTAAAAAATTGGCTCAGTTTATTGTATTTAATTTTTAAAAGTTGTATAACTTAAAAATTCAAATTCTCTTTTATCTTTCAAGGAAATTTTATACAGTTTTATATTATTAAATAAATTTAGACGTATTTAACGACGTTTTTAAACATTAGGAACAGTTGACGTACATTTTTAAAATTTTATACTGAATAAAATTATTTGTAGGGAATGACAAGATTTCACTCTTATACAAAAGTATATTTAGGGTTAAAAAAAAGTGTGAAAAGGCTCTTTACAGTAATATCATATAGCAACTGAAGTAATAATCATATAATTATAATATACCGGTAAAAAAGAGGAGGGCTTTTTCGCAAGTACAGTTCCAAAATTTATTAGAAAACTTTTATAAGCGAAAAAACGTAATATAATTGTAATAGCCACTGGAGTGGCCGCAGCATAGTGAAAAGTCATTTAGTACACAACTCTCTCGCTCTCTCTCTCGCTCTTTTTCTTTCGCGGTTGCGATGAAGTGCTTGACACGTAACTTTCAGGAATTTGTCTGCCGCTACCACATACTGCTCCTGCAGTCTACTTATCTATTTAATAAACGTCAATTCCCAAAAATGTACAAGGTCATAGTTACAATTTAAAAATTACAAAATCCGAAAGTGTGATATAATGGATGTGAGAAGAGTTTGTGATCTGACTCCCTGTTAAGTATCTACATGCTCGTGCACCGTACGCAGCGCGGCTTTGTCAGCGAAGAGACGCGGCAACACCGCAGGAATGTTCAAGCTACATACCTGTGTGGCTTGGTTGCTTTGGTCCAGGCATGAAAGCCCCACTGGCAGCATCCTATCGTCGTTCGAGTCAAAGACAAGGACACTGCAGTGCAGCTAGCAGCCGGCAGCCGTTTCTCCTTCTTCTCTTCTTTTTCCTTCTCTTTCTCCTTTCCCCTTAATTCTGATCGGTTGCCTGCCTTTCCCGACCCCCGGTCTAATAGAATGTGCACGCCTGTGCGTTCCCTCCCAGCCGCCGCCAATTCTGTCACGGTGCCATCACCATCGCCACCATTGCCACCACCACAAAGCTAAGTCACCTGTTTATACTCTCACGCACACGCGAGCAGCGGTTCAAGTCTGTCGGCTCACCGTTAGTCATAAGACAAGTAATGCTAAAACGGGAAGAGAGGAATGAACATTACACAAGATCGAGGACTAGCGAATGTAGGCCGCGCGCAAACGTGAACCTCTTGCCTCTCTTTCCCCCGTCCTGCTCCTCTTCTGGCTTCTCCTAACTCTTCCGATAATCCTCGCAGGCTACTCATCAGTTTTATTTATCATTTTGATCAAACCGAATTGGGAGATAGGTAGTGCGGTTAAAGCAGCTATGATTTTTCTGCTCATTTTTTTTCGACCATTCAGGATAGACGCGATTTTTTTTAAGCTATCAGGCTCGGTAAATCGTTCAGAGCAAACATCGCGTGAAATAAGAAATGTCATACACTACATTGTCTACCACTTAATTGATAAAAGAAAGAGATTTTCCGTTTATCAATTACGATGGTGTATGCTCAACACCTCTTTTACTCAAACTTAAAAGCTACTCTTTGTAGACTGTATGCTTTGAAACCAAAATCACGTAGACAAAATCAATGAACTAAAATTTTAAAAAATAGTAATTTGTAGGATTTGTAACTATATCAAGGTTTAGTTATTTCTTACATCTGTCAGCTCCTCAAGTTTCAACTAACTAGATCCAAAGCACAAACATTAAAAGAACTACTACACACCATATATTCTCCTTTATTTTAGTTCATGAGAAAGCTTCTAAATACATACGTAATCCTAAAGAATTCAACTTAGATATCAGAACTGATGATTCAGAAGAAGTGGACGTATATAATACATTCAGAGAAATTTCGTGACAAAAGTCTTAATAATTGAGAGAAAAAATAATAGTCTTAATAATTAAACTTCGATAGAGCCTTCGTTGCTCGGTAAATACCAATATTCCCAATCACAACTACGGCTGAAAGTTTGTGAGTTTTTTTGGATAATAAAAAATTAAATAGAGACGGATTATTACGGTCTTACACTTTATAGCTCAAGCTTTGGACATTTTATGTGCTATTTATTTTACAAGCCTGTCAACGAAACCCTGACCGGAAAAAAATAAACGAAATTTTTACATACATTTCTGCAAGAAATACCTGTAAGAAATTTCTACAAAGCTTTCACCCACAGGAAAATTCTGCAGAAATTCTTGAAGAAAATATTTTGTATCTGTACAATAAAAAATAATTATATTTTATTCAATATTAAAAAGTCAAAGCAGGTGACTAAAATGCCCAATTTAAGTGTTACCATCCGCATGATAACACCTATACTGGACGTTTTAGTCACATGCTTTGACTTTTTAATATTTAATAAAATATAAATAATTTTTATTGTACAGATACAAAATATTTCTAGAGGAAGGGAAATACTGCAGGCTTTTTTTCGTACGGGAGGTCTGAAATAGACGTGTTTGAATCGATGAAATTGAGGAAGGGAGGCGGGACAATTCCTCGCGGCACGGCATCGGCGGTGCTTGGCGGCGCTCGGAGGTATTCACCGCTCGCTGCTGTGTTGATATCCGAGCCCGCGTGGACTGCACTGACCATAGGCCAATCAATAGAGGTTTTTAGCGTGACACAAATCTTATCAGCAAGCGGTAAGCGCTATCCTACGCAGAATAATTCACAGTATAACTGGTATATAAATACAATAACCAAATCTGTTCCTTATATTTGTTATTAACAATTTAATGCAAAAAAGCGCTTTTTTTTGTTTTTTGCTTATAAAACCGAAACTAGTGGGCCGATCTTGATGGTCCAATGAGATAAATTGTAGTAAATGAAATTTCGAACAAAATTAGATGTTGATCGAATCGATCGGATGATTAGTTACGTAGAAAAAGGTGAAAAACCGAAAAAATTAGGGTTTTTTCAAAAATTCATATCGCATATCTCTGGTGAATCGATAGTAATTCACATGTACTTTATGTGTGCGAAAACCAGGGGCTGTGCGATTATTAGTTTTTGCGTAATCGCGATTTCAATTTTTTAGTACGCTATTTTTGAGCGAGGCTGTATGCTCTACGGGTGATCCGATTTCCATTATCAAAAAAGATTCTGAAAGTTCAAATGTTGTACTACAAAATGTCTATCTTGGATTTTTGATAAAGCACGGTTGTATACCTGAAAACAGTTGTCAGAGTTGACCAAAAACGCTCGAGCGCACGAAAGTAGCGGAGTGGTGGGGCGGCGCGCGGCGGCTGAGGGGAACCGATATATATAGTAATAGAACGCGCTGCGTGCAACGTATAGATCTTTGCTTCTGATTTCCTCAGCAACTAGAGGAGCTATTTTAATCATTTTTTTTTATTTCGGGGTAACTCAACACAACTAAACCGATTCTGTACTTTTATTTGATGAAAAATAAACAGAAACGCAAATTTTACTTGAGATTTGAAGCAGGTATATACGTATATATACTCGGGCGTGTATAATCAAGGACGTTTACGCTCAGAACATTTGTGTTGAGCTACCCCGAAATAAAAAAAAATGATTAAAATAGCTCCTCTAGTTGCTGAGGAAATCAAAAGCAAAGATCTATACGTTGCGCGCAGCGCGTTCTATTACTATATAATATATCGGTTCCTCTCAGCCGCCACGCGCCACCCACCACTCCACCACTTTCGTGCGCTCGGACGTTTTTGGTCAACTTTGACAACTGTTTTCAGGTATAAAACAGTACTTAATAAAAAATCCAAAATAGACGTTTTGTAGTACAACATTTGAACTTTCAGAATCTTTTTTGATAATTGAAATCGGATTACCCGTAGAGCATACAGTTTTTCGCATACTGGTTTTCGCAAACATAAAGTACATGTGAATTACTATCGATTCTCCAGAGATATGCGCTACATCTTTAAAAATGGCGGAGATATGAATTTTTGAAAAACACACATTTTTTCGGTTTTTCACGTTTTTCTCCGTAACTAATCATCCGATCGATTCGATCAACATCTAATTTTGTTCGTAATTTCATTTACTACAATTTATCTCATTGGACCATCAAGATCGGTCCACTAGTTTCGGTTTTATAAGCAAAAAACAAAAAAAAAGCGCTTTTTTTTGCATTAAATTGTTAATAACAAATATAAGGAATAGATTTTGTATTTATATACTAGTTTTACTGTGGATTATTCTGCGTAGGATAGCGCTTACCGCTTGCTGATAAGATTTGTGGCAGGAAAACGCTGATTTTTTTCTCTATTGACTGGCCTACCAGGAGAGTGTCAGGGGCCCCGATCACAGATTCGGCTCAAGCTTTAGAATATGTTTTTTGACATAGAAACATAAAGAAAGCTACTATATTAGATCCTAACACTCCAAAAAACTTAAGTTATGGGCATTATTTGCTTTATTTTGAAAAAATCTTTTTAAAAAGCCTCTTCTTAGAACCGCGTAACCATTTAATCTTGCAAAGTCTTACATACCATTTCAAGTAGACAAAATAAAACTAGAGAAAACGATCATTAATGTGCTTTTTTGGAACTGAAAAATATTGATTTGTTCCAAAGTTATGAAAGTTTAAAATTGAGCAGCAAAAATGCGCCAAAATATGCATGAATTCAAACAGCGTATTTTAGGTATTTAACAGTGCATTTTCATTGCTCAAATTTACTTTCATAACTTTGGAACGAATCAATATTTTTCAATCCCGAAAAAAGCGAATTAAAGATCGTTTTTTTAGTTTTATTTTCTCTTATTGAAATAGTTTTTAAGACTTTACTCTAGAGTAAATGGTTACTGTTTTGAGAAGAGGCTTTTTTAAAAGATTTTTTCCAAATAAAGCCAAAAATGTCCATAACTCGAGTTTTTTTGGAGCGTTAGGGTCTAATATTGCAGCTTTGTTCACGTTTCTACGTCTAAAAGAATAGATTCATTTTCGGTGGAAAGTAGTTTTTATGTTGTAAATTTTCAGAATTTGAAGTGTTACAATTTTCGTTCTGACGAAAATATAAGGCTCTTCCGAGGATGCGGTCATGCCTAAACATATCATAATGTTGCAGCCGAATCCGTGATCCGGATCCCTGCACTCTCCTTGTGAGTTTCTTTGCTTCTCGCAAGTCGTTTTTCAGTCTATAATGGGCTTGAAGTTTGCAGCGCTCGACTCGAGCACTTTCATAAATTTTTTTTTTTTTTTTTTTATTTCAGTGTTCTATTCGGTAAAAAACCGCAGAATAACACAAGAAATGTTGAAAATAACAATTTCCGAACATACCCATACACAAAACAACCCTTAAATAAGAGATTGAGGCGAAACCTGAGCATACAGCGTATGCGTGAACCTACGATGATCTATCGAAAATTCTATCTCCAAAACGAAATCTTATACCCCACTAAATTTTTAATATGTTTTTTAGTGTAACAATACAAGCTTAAAAAAAATTAACACGTAAATCGTATGTCCGGAAAACCCTGCTTTGAATGGGAGATTGGGGCGATATGAGCGCATACAGCGTACACATGAACACATACACCATGACATCGAAAATTCTATCTTGAAAACGAAGTCTTATACCCCGCCAAATTTTTAATATGTTTTTTAGTATAACAATATAAACTTAAAAAAAAAATTAACAAGAAAATCGTATGTCCGGAAAATCCTGCTTGGAAGAGAAGATTGGTGCGATACGAGCGGATAGCGAGTATACGTGAAAAGCATGATCTATCGAAAATTCTATCTCGAAAATGAGATCTTATACCCCGCCAAATTTTTAATATATTTTTTAGCATAATAACACAAGCTTAAAAAAATTAACAAGAAAATCGTATGTCCGGAAAACCCTGCTTGGAAGGGGAGATTGAGGCGATATGAGCGCACACAGCGTACACATGAACACATACACCATGACATATCGAAAATTCTATCTCGCAAACGAAGTCTTATACCCCGCCAAATTTTTAATATGTTTTTTAGTATAACAATATAAACTTAAGAAAAAATTAACAAGAAAATCGTATGTCCGGAAGACCCTGCTTGGACGAGGAGATTGGTGCGATACGAGCGGATAGCGAGTATACGTGAAAAGGATGATCTATCGAAAATTCTATCTCGAAAACGAGATCTTATACCCCGCCAAATTTTTAATATGTTTTTTAGTATAACAATACAAGCTTAAAAAAAATTAACAAGAAAATCGTATGTCCGGAAAACTCTGCTTTGAAGGGGAGATTGGGGCGATATGAGCGCACACAGCGTACACATGAACACATACACCATGACATATCGAAAATTCTATCTCGCAAACGAAGTCTTATACCCCGCCAAGTTTTTAATATGTTTTTTAGTATAACAATATAAACTTAAAAAAAATTAACAAGAAAATCGTATGTCCGGAAAACCCTGCTTGGAAGAGGAGATTGGTGCGATACGAGCGGATAGCGAGTATACGTGAAAAGGATGATCTATCGAAAATTCTTTCTCGAAAACGAGATCTTATACCTCGCCAAATTTTTAATATTTTATTTAGCATAATAATGCAAGCTTAAATAAAATTGGCAGCAAAATCGTATGTTCGGAAAACCCTGCTTTGAATAGGAGATTGGGGCGGTATGAGCGCATACAGCGTACACATGAACACATACACCATGACATCGATAATTCTATCTCGAAAACGAAGTCTTATACCCTGCGAAATTTTTAATATGTTTTTTATCATAATAATACAAACTTTAAAAAAATAAACAAGAAAATCGTATGTCCGGAAAACTCTGCTTGGAAGGGGAGATTGGGGCGATACGAGCGCAAAGCGAATATACGTGAACACCTACAGAATGATCAATCGAAAATTCTATCTCGAAAACGTGATCTTATACCACGCCTAATTTTTAATATCATTTTTAGTATAATAGGTAATATAAGCTTAAAAAAAAATTGAGTGTAAAATTGCATGTCCGGAAAACACTGCTGTGGAGGGGAGATTGGGGCGATATGAATGTGTTTGATGTTCTGAACGTTCATCGTGAACGAAAAACCGCTGCCAATTCATTGGCACGTAGCTTCCTCAAACTTAATTTACTGATTCCTTTAATTAATTTTTAATTCCAATATTTAAAATTTAATACTTCAGAAAGACAGAAATAACAAAACTCCAACATAATTTATTCAAATTTTTATAGATTATACATTTCCACAAAATTTCACATACATAAAATATATATCACAATTGCCTATAAATTTGCAACTGATATTTAGAGCTCTATGTATCTGAATGTAATTTATAGCATTTCGAAATTTATAGCATTCGCTTTCACGGTTCTTTTGTTATTAACAGAAATGTAAAAATTTTAAAATTAAAAAAAAAATGAGTTTTCGATGTTCAACTATTACGATAATAAAATTGTCTTATTCGCTTCAAAATTCATTGTACAGGTATATTATTGATAGTTCTCGGCAGAGTTTTTTTGGCAAAATGATTGGTTCATAATTTTCAGAGATATTATAAACTAAAATTATCTTTTTATAAATTAAATTAAATTTAATTATAAACTAAATTACAAAAAAATTATAAATTAATCCTCAAGAAATAGATTTTAAAAATGTCTAGAAAAATTTTAACCTCAAATATCTCTGAAATTTATGAACCAATCACTTTGCGAAAAGAACTCATCCGTGAACTATCAATAATATACCTCTACAATGAATTTTGAAGCGAATAAGACAATTTTACTCTTGTAATAGTGAACATATAACTCATTTTTTTCATTTTTCAATTTTTACGTTTTTGTTAATAACAAAAGAACCGTGATAGCTAGTGAATTAATTTTTCTTAGAAAATATAGGTAATTTAATTCTCTTTCGAATACCATCCACCCCATTTAGATACATAGAGCCGTTCTCGAGAAATTACGATTTAAAAAAAATTAAAAAAAATTTTAACCTCAAATATCTTCGAAATTTATGGATCAATCCTTTTGCCCAAAGAACTCACTCGATTGGTATACAAAATCTACCCCTACAAAGAATTTCAAAGTGATTAAGCCAATTTTACTATAGCTATTGAACGACAAAAAAAAAATCACTTTTTTTTATAAATTATTTTTTTTTCTCAAAAAATAATGAATAAAAAAACCTAAAAATTTAGTAAGTTATAGTACTTAATATCCTTTATAACCAAAAAAATATTCATGTTAATATCTTTTTTAATTTAGAAATATAACCTATTTACAAAAAATTACGTTTTCATCAATAACTTATGACGAAATATAGCTACCGACTTTTTTTTTTTAAATTGTAGATAATTTTATTCTACATACAGAGAATTCATGATATATAAACATTATTTGTTCTAATTATTAAAAAAATCGAAAAAAAAAATTTTGAAAATAAAAAAGTGGCTATAAAAAAAAAATTCAATTTTACAAAAATAGAATATTGACCCCAATTGTGGAAGCAAAATCTAAAAAAATGATCACTCTCCCGTTAAAATCGGTCGAGTAGATCATGAGATATCAGTGTATACGGGGACACACACACACACACACACACACACACACACACACACACACACACACACACACACACACACACACACACACACACACACACACACCACACACACACATACACACACATACACACACCACACACACACCACACACACACACACACACACACACACACACACACACACACACACCACACACACACACATATACACACATACACACACCACACACACACCACACACACACACACACATACACACACACACATCCAAACGGAAATTTTCTAAAAATAGTGTATTTCGATTACAAATTTGCTAAATAACATTTCTAACACATTATCTCATAAACTTTTTTTTTTTACTATCATAAAGCTTCTACACGGAGAGAAATTTTGTAGTGAAAATTACAAATATTCGACACAAAATTACCAGTTTCTATGGTAATGGATGGATTGACTGACAATTTCAAACTTTTTACCAAAGTGCCTTGGTAAAATTTTTTTTTAATTAATTTAAATTAAAAAAATTAACTTTTTTTATCCATATTGATGGATATATAGTATTTTAATATAGAAATAGAAACAGAAACAAGGATGAAAAAACATTAAACTGAAAAAAAATTTTTACGGAAGCGGGATTCGATCCGACGATCTTTGAGTTGAGAGTCCGACGTTCTACCGACTGCGCCACGGAAGCTGTTACCAACAGTCATTTGAATCGCCGTTATTACTTACTGAAAATATGTGTATTGTTTTCATTTTAACGTCACGCACGCCTCTAGTATCAATCTTCTGAAACACAATAATGCGCAGTGCGCATGCGCGAGTACACAAATACCAGGTTATTTGGTAAAATTTATCAGTTTTCTTAGTAAAAATTCTTAGGTTACCTTGTAAAAATGACTAGATCTCAATTTTTACCAGTGTGTCTGGTAATTTTTATTCAGATAATTTGGTATTTTTTTAAGTGGTTATGGTAGTTTTTCCTGGGAAACTTATAAATTGTATTAGAAACCTGGGAATAACACGGCTTTTGACAGTCTGTCCATGCGCTACCAAGGCACCTTGGTAATTTTTACTCTAAAATTTCTCTCCGTGTATGAGGAAGCAATATCCAGGAATTCCAAATTCGGTTTTTTTTTTATGTTATTTGTTAGAGATATGCATAAAACATGGGCAAACTGCAAAATAAGTTATTTCCAAAGTGATTATCCCCCCAAATCATCCCTAAAATCAACCCGACTAGACAATACATGATAAAAAAAATTTATACCGGCACCATTTCGTCGCGCGGTACGAAGAAAAGCCAACTTGGAAGATACAGGCGAAGAAAAGCCAAAAACAAGTTTAAGGCGAAGACAGGTCAGTTTAGGTCCCCCCAGACGAAGGAAATCCAGTTTGACTTTTCTCCAGACGAAAAAAAAGCCAGTTTTGACAAAAAATCCCAACGGCCGACATTTCGCGCCAGAAAAAAAGTTTAATTCTGTTAGCGAAAATGTTGTATTATGCTTGTAAATTTTAATTATCATAATAAAATTATGCGTCTGATGTTTGCAACGTTGTAGCGCAACGAAATAAAAAATATTTGATTTTACTTCAAGTTTGTAATAATTAATATTAATTTTGCGTGTAGATTTGTTATTTTATAGTATCAAATAAGTTTATAACAAAGATTTAGATAAAATTTCCGTTGTTTAATAACTTTAATTAATTGTAAAAAATTATTTCGTTGCACTCCAACGATGCAAACTTCAGACCCATATAAAATTACTTTTAATACTATTAATAAGTGGTACTAGGAATCGTGAATCAATGTACTGACAGTCAGTACATTGATTCAAGATTCAGTCTGTTCCTGGTTTGCCATTGGCTTTGAACATATGTTCAAAGCAGTGCAACGCCGTTCATGAATTATAGTGTACTCGCAATCGCAGGTTTACTGCGCTGTCAGATATATCCGAAAAAAAACCACGGCTCCGAGCTGCAGACGCGCATGAGCGCAGCCTTCCAAGCGTTTCACGCAGTAGTGCCGCCGGCTGGGGCTAATGCTTTCGGCGTTCCTAAGAGTTTTTCTGTGTAAGTATAGTATAATAAATGTACAATTACGCGTTCACAATAATTTTTTAACGACTTATTGCAGTGCTTTTGACAATTGTTCTGAGACAATGCTAACAAAAAGTGAAATTATCAGTACACTGATTCGGGATTCCTAGAACCGCTTATTAATAGTATTAATAGTAATTGTATTGTAATAATTAAGATTTGCAAGCAAAATATACGACATTATTTATCAATATACGTACGTAAAAGTATGTTTGCTAACAGAATTGTATTTTTTTTCTCCCGCGAAATGTCGTTAGTTGCGATTTTTCGTCCAGGGACGGCGCAAACTGGTTTTATTTCGTCTGAGATGAGTCAAACTGACTTTTCTTCGTCTGGGAAGACCCAAACTGGCTTTTCTTCGCCTTAGACGCGTTTTTGGCTTTTCTTCGCCTGTAACTTCCAAGTTGGCATTTCTTCGTACCGCGCGACGTTTTATACTGTTAAAATTCACCATTTTTTAAAAATTCCTTCCAAATGGTGGATTCTAAATCAACGTTTTTACTTTAAAAATAATAATTGGAAAAATTAAGGGATGCGAATAGCTTCAGTCAAAGGAGATATAAAAATCAAAGATTATGGCCCGTATCCAGTTAAAAAATATCAAATGGTTCAGTCTGTAGGTTACGGCAGGATATAAATTTTAAAATCTCAAGATCTTTGGATCAAATGGGTTTACAGACCTCTGGTACGGTCTACTTCCTCAAAAATAAACTATATTTGTATTATATATATATATATATAAAATATCATTACTGATCAAAACTTTTATTTTTTAGGTGAATCAAAAAAAAAAAAAAATGTTAACTGTAGTTCCCCCTTAATATAATTAAATTAAATTTAAACATTAAAACACATTCAGTAAATTGATTTTATATACAGAAAGACATGTTTAAGGTATAGCAAAAAGATTTTTTGGTCGAAGCATGGTTTAAGGCGATGATTATGAAAAAACTGAAAACCCCTCCAAATTCGTTCGATAACTGGTACTTTTACCTTATACGAGCTATGAAAGCGCCCATAGTTTGAGCATGTTTGAGAATCGGCAAAAGAGGACCCGCACCGCTCGCGCAACTGCTACGCTAGAAGAAATATATAGGGGAAGGCGGGGCATGACGTGTCAGGTAGGTAAGTTTGGCACCCTCATATTTTTAATATTAATGAATGCAAAAAATGTAATTTTTACGTAAACCTAATTAGATATGCTTTTAAAATTTTCCTCTATACTTTTGAGATTATAGATAATGTTTAACATTTAATTTAATATGATTGAAGATCGGTGCTTAGAAACAAGGTTGACTTCATTTTTAAGTCGCTTGGAGCAACGAGAAAATGATTTTTTTTCTAAATGAGACCAAACCTATTTGATAGTTTCAACTTTTATCTTTCAAGCCCTGTTTTTGTTATTTTCAGAAAATCTTTATAAATAATATAATTAAAAAATGAAAATGGTATTAACATGGGGCATGATGTGGCACCCTGGCGGGGCACGCGTTAGCACACTCGAGCGTATCAGTGCGCCGCGACGGCCGCCGAGCGAAGTGATGTAACCTACAAACAAAAAACGGAGGTGCTTGAAATTTCGAACGTTCATAGTGAACGAAAGATTTTTTCCATGTTCAGATTTAGCCGAATTTGGTTACTTAATACATTTAAAAAATGATAATAACTGTATCTCTTCACTTCTCACTCAAGCAGTCACCACTAAAACCACTATGACGAATTCTAACGAAAATTAGAAACTTTAAGCTAATATTTCGTTCATTATGAACGTTCGAAATTTCAAATACGTAAAAACGGAGCAAGATGGGTTAACAACTACGCAGTGCAATAATTTAGTTTTAAGTAGTTTTTAGTTTCAATTATTACATTAATAAGTAAATAACGATTATTTCGACTGCGTATTAAGTTATATTTAGAGTAGAAAAAAGCCATTTGAAGACTTAAACACAAATCAGCTTGATTTATCCATTGTTAATAATAATTCAGCTTCCGTAAATAATGAAAATTACTTTAGAGAAGTAATACGTGAAGAATCAATTGTAGATACTCAAACTGCCTTTTTCAATGGTCAGGTAGTTCAAATATGCTACATAGATGAAAATGATGCGAAATCTTTAAATTTAAACTTATTGTAATAATAATGATAATTTGTTAATCAAACAAAAGTATTATGTTGTGATCATATTTTATAAGAAGGAATTTATAATATAAAATCATTTATTAAAATGTAATAATTTATTTTAAAATAAAAATTGTTATGTTCCTTAATAAAAATAAAATTTTAAATTTTCAATAGACTAATTAATTATTTGATTTTTGAAAATTTTATTATGGCATAATTATTAAAGTATTAATTACTGGAAAAAAGAATTGAAAAATACCTATAGTAAAATATTAAATTTGACCGTGCCATGCGTGCCCCGTCGGGTGCCGCAATCCACCCGCCGGTGGGGCACGTAGAGCATTTTTTTCAGAATTTCTTTTCTGTATTTTATCAATAATTAAAAGAAAATGAAAAAGAAGTTAATAGTTTATTTTATTTTATTTTTTTCTGATCTAATTATTCCGTTTTTGTATATTTTGAAATAATACACGGTTTAGTTGTTATTTTTAATCAAAGTTAGGGTGTCACACGTGCCCCGCCCTCTCCTATATAGATATACCGCGCGATCAGTGCGTTGCGTCGAGGCGGAGTGGGGGAATCGGTAGAAGACGGTTCGGCCGGCGCAACTCACTAAAGTCGGCGGTGCTCGCTCCAAACTGTGTACAACGCGCGATCAGTTCCATGAATTGTTGCGGAGCGGGGGAAATCGAAGGTGCGGCTTGGCCGCCGCTGGCTCGCGCAAATCCACGATGTGCTCGAACTATTAGACGTTTGACACTACCTCTGTGGACATCGAAGAGTGGGGCGGGGGGGGGGGGGGCAACAGCTTGGTTTGGTCGAATCCTCAAGAGCTTGAACATAATGCGGCCGCGCACGAATGCTGCATCGGCGAAGCCGACGCGCCTCGGCGGTGCTCGAAGGGGCTTGGAAGGATTCGCCGAATTGCCGCTGGCTGCAATGTTATAAGGTAAAGTACCCGATACCGGGACAAAATTTGTATGGGACGAAGTTTAAGCATAAACTGTCAATTAGTGATTCATAGCCTTTATATATACTTTGTAATCGAAAGATTGCTCTTTCTCTACCCAAAATGATAAGAAAAAGATCTAAAAAAAAAGTGAAAAATAAAAAATTACTTTTGATTTAAAGAAAAAGTGTTTAGTCGCAATAGCGGGACAATAAGTGGGATCCGAAAGTGGGACAAACACTTTTAATATAGAAAATTAGGTATTATAAACAGATTGACGGGTGAAATTATAGAAAAAACGTTAAACTTTATTACTATAATTAACATTTTACATAGTATTTTTAGAAATCAAATCTTCTTTATATTTTAATTTAGACTGCAAAACTTGTTTATCAATTTCTAATAAAATTTTTTGCAATTCTTGCACTTGTTCTTCTAAGTCACTTTTCTCAATTTCAAAAGCTTTTTTACGTTGTTCATTTGATTCATCTTTAATGGTTTTTTTCATATTTTTAAGTTTTATTAAAAGGTTTTTCTTTCGTTCCATTATATTCTTTTTTTCTTCTTGAAATGTCTTACATCTCTCTTTTTCTTTATCTCTAATTATTTGAAGTCTTTTTCTCTCCTCCTTTTTCAATAGGGTTTCTTGTTGTTTTTCTTGCTTTTGTTTTTCTTTATTTTCTAAGTAACTTATCATTTGCTTATTTGTCATTCCGGACGGAATTTTAGGATTCTTTTTCTTGGACATGTCAATATTTGGATAAATAAAAGTATCCTTAAATGGTTCATCTACAAAATATAAAATAATAAACTGATTAATATTTTTCCAAAATATGATGTGTATTATAAATAAATATTTCTTTTTACAATTATTGTTTTCTTTATTACATGTTGAATTAAGACTGTTATTATCCTCTTTTATAGGATTATCTTGGACACTATTTTGGGTAATCGTTTGGTTTAAATTTTCAACAGCTTTTAAAACAGGTTTATCGTTAGAGATTAAGACAGAATTTGAGTTGCTTATAAGATCCAATGGAAACATATTGGCATCATCATCTGGAAAAAATTGTGATTCAAACACTTTAAAAAGTTTAAATAATTTACAATCTAACATAAAAATAAACAAACCATATAGTTCAGCATTAAGTGAATATTTATAAGTAGGCCTTGCATTATCAGCTTTAGTAATTTTATCATCGAGATTTTGTTGTGTAACATGTTGAAATTCTATCGATGAATGTACACTTGGTGTTCCTTCGCAAGATAATATATCACTCTCAGAATGTGTACATTGTAATTCTTTCGATGAATGGCAACTTAGTGATTGTGATTCTTCGGGGCACAGCATGTCCTTCTCTATCTCAATTGGCATCTGTTCGATATCATGTAGGTCTGAAGTATATATTGATAGGTTGTTTGTATGTGTAATGAAACACGTGGATCCTTTTGAGCAATTAAGTATTTTATTAATTTACTATCAGTCGACGTTTCGGAATCATTGTAGGATTCCCTTTTCCAGAGACTAGAAAACAACGATGTAACTTAATTCGTATCATCTAATTTCGCCACTATAATAACAAACAATACACAGCACAAGTCTTACCTAATTAATTAAATTAACTAACACATACGCCCAATTTCATAGCAATGTAGTTGCTCGTCAATATAAAAAGATTGAACACGTAGCTCTCTCGACATTTTCTTTCTAACGCACGTCATATTTGCACTGTAATTAAATCGAAAAAATTATGATTAGAAGGCTGAATGTGAATTTCAAATAATCATGAACCGCACGAATTATGAAATGAACTTACTAAATAAAAAACGAAACCATGTTGGAAAAATTAAAAACTGACAGGAACTGTGGTACATTGACCCGTTATCAAGCTACTAGTTTTCCCCGGATGGTTGCCAACAGAGCTATCAAAGAAGGACTGCGGATAGGTGACATCGCAGGGGATTATTTATACCCAAAAATCGAGTGGGGGGACACGACAGTACAAGCGGTGCGCCGCTCACAGTGTCCGTGGATCGCCCTGCTACTACAAAGCATCCAAGAACCATAGCGAGTCGAGAGGCTCCTGGCGCTCCTCTTCACCACACACACATGCGCATACGCAGGAACTAAGTAGTGCAACCTCAACATCGCTCATACCATCGTGCTACCCCGACTTCTCAGAATACGAGAACTTGACCCTCTAGGAACTAACTGTTTTTTTCTATCTTTAATTACGTTATTGATAATATCTATGGAAGCCTTATAATCATTTTTCAACTTAATAGTATCAGTGATTCTATTCATATTATTTTTTGTATTATAAATGTGGATCATTTCTGAAAATTCTCTTTACCTTTCTTAATTTCTTTATCCAAAACTTTAATCTTTTCAAAATTAATTCTGTGACGTGTTTCTGTGGCGTGTACGGCTAGTGCAGATTTAGTATCGCTATTTTTTACACTCAATTTATGCTCATTCATGCGAATTTTGAGTTTTCTGCTAGTTTGTCCAACATATGTTAGATCACAATCAGAACAACCTATCTCATAAACAACGTTACTCTGCTGCAAACTATTTAATCTATCTTTACCTAACGTGATGAATCTCGATAACTTGTTAATTGGTTTGTTTACAACCCTGTAACCGTGACTAGATAATATAGATTTTAGTTTAAAGCTTAAATCTTTAATAAATGGTAAAACTATAATTTTGTTGTTGTTGGCAACTGTATTCTTTGTCAGTGAACGATTATTTTTTGAATTATCATGATTGTTGTTTAACTGGAAAATCCTATGTCTCATATTTTCAGAGATAAATTTCATAGGATATCCATTATTTTTAAGAAACTGAGTTGCAATATCTAGATTTTGTCTATGAAATTTTTTATGTGAAAGATTAATAGCACGATCTACAAGATTGTAAACAATTGCTCTTTTATTTTGAATAGGATGATGCGAATCGAAATGAATAAATCGTCCGGAATAAGTACTTTTACGATACCAATTCGTAATTATGTTGTTTTCATCAGTGCGAAATAATGTCATGTCTAAAAAGTTAATTGATTTTTTCTCCTGGTCTTCATTTTCTATCGTAAATTGTAAATAATGGTTAAACTTATTAAAAGTACTTAGGCATCTGTCAATTGCATCATCCTTTACAATCAATAAACAATCATCGACATATCTCTTATATAAAACAATATCCGATTTCATAACATTGAGGCTCTTTTATTTTGAATAGGATGATGCGAATCGAAATGAATAAATCGTCCGGAATAAGTACTTTTACGATACCAATTCGTAATTATGTTGTTTTCATCAGTGCGAAATAATGTCATGTCTAAAAAGTTAATTGATTTTTTCTCCTGGTCTTCATTTTCTATCGTAAATTGTAAATAATGGTTAAACTTATTAAAAGTACTTAGGCATCTGTCAATTGCATCATCCTTTACAATCAATAAACAATCATCGACATATCTCTTATATAAAACAATATCCGATTTCATAACATTGAGGCAATCTCGACATATCTCTTATATAAAACAATATCCGATTTCATAACATTGAGGCAATGTTCTCGAACAAATGGTTCTCGAGACACTCCAAAGCCAGTTCCCCAAATCACGGACTAGAGCATCCGCCCATTGGTGCGCCATGTGTTTGTTTATAGTAACTATTGTCAAAAGAGAAATAAGTAGAATTCATTAAAAAGATAATGCCATCCAAAAATTCGTTCATCGTTAAATTAGTTCTGTTTCTTAAATATTTCCATTTGTTACGGATACCAGTTAAAACAAGATCAATATTTATATTTGTAAATAGAGATACGACATCAAATGAACATAATCTGTATTATCCGGGACATGAATATCTGAGCTAATATCAATTAATTCAGAACTATTTTTCAAAGACGATTTAGGCCGAGGTAAATATTTTGTAAAAAATGTGCAAATAGCTTTGTCCAGATCATGCGTTGGAGAGTTTATCGTCGATACAATGATTCTAGCCGGCTCGTGAAAGTACAGAATGATCCAATTTATCAGTTAAAATGTCAAAACTGGAATCCATATCACACACACCTCTGCTTTTCCATTTTTGTATGAGTTTTTTTGTCGCATTTTTTAAATTGTTGTACGGATCTTTTTCAAGTTTTTTATAATATGTAGTGTCAGACAGAACATCTAAAACTTTTGATTTATAATCTTTAATGTTAATGGCAATTGTTACATTGCCTTTATCAGCTTTTGTGAATAAAATATCTTTATTATTTTTAATAAAAGTTTCAGTTGCAAGCAAGTTATGTTTAATAACAGTGTCAGTGTGTGATATGCGATTCTTACGTTTTGCAAAAGTATTGACTGTTCTAATGAGTTCACAGTGTAAATCCCTGTCTTTTTCATCATGTTTTCTTCAATCTACATAACCATCTATTGATTTGAAAATTTCGAAGAACGTTCTTCTATCGGGAAAACATGTAAAATTAAAATCTCTTCCTAAACGAACTGTATTACGTACCCCTTCTGGGATCGTCACCTCAGTGAGGTTAATGAACCATGGGTCATCTTGTGGTTTGTGTATATTCGAGTTCGTTGGCTTCGCGCTCGCCTCTGTGTATACATATTCGCATTTTCTATTATACCGTTCGTAATACAACTTGTCAAACTTTTTGTTGTGTTTATTTTGCCATTGAGACACAGAGTTTTTTTGTATTGTCTGTTAACAATTTAATTAAACGTTTTGCAGTTTTTAAATTTGTAATTTTTCTGTCTTGATCAAAAAGTAATTTCTTTTCACTGAGCAATCGAGCAATTCACTGTGAGCGGCGCACCGCTTGTACTGTCGTGTCCCCCCACTCGATTTTTGGGTATAAATAATCCCCTGCGATGTCACCTATCCGCAGTCCTTCTTTGATAGCTCTGTTGGCAACCATCCGGGGAAAACTAGTAGCTTGATAACGGGTCAATGTACCACAGTTCCTGTCAGTTTTTAATTTTTCCAACATGGTTTCGTTTTTTATTTAGTAAGTTCATTTCATAATTCGTGCGGTTCATGATTATTTGAAATTCACATTCAGCCTTCTAATCATAATTTTTTCGATTTAATTACAGTGCAAATATGACGTGCGTTAGAAAGAAAATGTCGAGAGAGCTACGTGTTCAATCTTTTTATATTGACGAGCAACTACATTGCTATGAAATTGGGCGTATGTGTTAGTTAATTTAATTAATTAGGTAAGACTTGTGCTGTGTATTGTTTGTTATTATAGTGGCGAAATTAGATGATACGAATTAAGTTACATCGTTGTTTTCTAGTCTCTGGAAAAGGGAATCCTACAATGATTCCGAAACGTCGACTGATAGTAAATTAATAAAATACTTAATTGCTCAAAAGGATCCACGTGATTCATTACACATACAAACAACCTATCAAAGTTGAATTGCGAGCAGTCTGAAAGGACAAAAAACTCATTTGAAGTATATATTGCTACATTAATATAAATCATACAATAAATTATAATAATTAAAAAATTATATATCTAAACTGACCTTGTGCATTAGATATATCAATTACAGGGCAATCAATGAACTTTTGTATTTGATTATCTACGGGTGCATTGGAAATTTCATCAGAACTAATAATAATAAGTACACTATTGTCTAACTCCTGTAAATCTTGAGACGAACAGCTAAAATCACCATCATTAAATAAACTTGAACTCACAGAATGTTGTGAGGTATTTAAACTATGAGACATAATACTTGAAGCACTTTCTACTTCATTATTTTGAATTTCAGTAGATTTGTTTTGCATATTATTATTCATATTATTTTTCCCTATATAAAAATATACAGTTTAAGAAAATGAAATTAAAAATTAAGATAACACATAAAGAAACGTTGACACAAAAATACATAGTAGGACGATACACAAAAAATATAAACAAATTTAAATTCTACCACAACTTCTTCTTAGTGTATTCCAAACTTGAAATAAAGCTTCTTTGCTTATAGTTTGTTCTTCTTCAGAATTAGAGTTTTGTGACAGTTCTTTAAATTCATTCAACATTTTCTTATCAATTAATTGGTTTTCCAGATAATCTAATACTTTTTGGTTTTTGCTAATTTCTTCATCAGCTGTTTCAGATGTATTTTCACTTAAACTAGATTTTTTCTTTCTCTTTTTACCTTTGGAATTATCCAGGATATTAAAATTGACTGCATTGGCGTTAAATGGATATAATCCACATCTTCTGAATCCATTGATAACTATATCAGAAAAATTTATTTGCTCAAGTGCTTCTTTCAATACACTGGCAAACATGTCTTTTCTGAAATTTATAATATTATTCTTTATTCTGTATTGATATAACACCTCTCTGTACTTGTCCTTCAAGGGATGAAACAGTGCAACATCAAGCGGCTGTAACAAATGTGTAGCATTGGGAAACAAAGGTACAAGTTCAATCCCATTGTCTTCACAAAATCTACATAATGGTAATGTATTGTGTGACGAGTGTCCACTGGAAATACGATTTCTAATTTCTTGAGCCACCTGAAGAACACATTAGTAATGTAGCAGTAAAAACTGTCACTGGTCATCCAACCACTGTCTGTCAAGCCGATTCCCCAGTCATCAGGGATCTTTTTTAACAGAGTTTTCTTTGGTAAATTTTTACCTTCAAATAAAATCATTGGTGGAGGCATTGCTCCTGATGCGCTAGCTGTTACTAACACTGTTAAGCACTCCTTTTCACTGGCGCCAACAATATTATACACAGCTCGTGTACCTTTTTCAGCCAGATAACGATCCTTTTCAGGACATAATATAAAGGCAGATTCATCGCAGTTAAATATCCTTGATGGATCTATGTCTAGTAAATTTTGTATTTCCAAATTCTCTTCAACATTCTTGAACCACTCACGAACACTGTCTTCTTGAACAGCAGCTCTAGTGCTTGTTAAATTTTGTGCAATGCGTGAGCTTATATCTGGGTGACGCTGCATAAAGGCTTTGTACCACTGCCTTCCTGGTCTATTATTTGTAAATGGTACTAGCCTTTTTATTTTAAAAATATATTTCTCTATACTATCTAGAAGCTGTCTTTTTTTTACTGGAAATCCCTTCTGTGCACAATATTTAATCCAATGTACGATGTCTTCTTCCTCTTTTGTAGTCAAAGTTGTTGGTGCTCCTTTCTTATCAGTAAGAGTGGAATAGTTTTTGGCTCTGTTGAACAGCGTACTCTTCGGAACTCCAAATTTATTGGCAATCTCCCCGATGGTTTGTCCTTTTCCAATTTCATTCAGAGCTGATTTGAGATCATCTTCAGTGTACTGATACACATTTTTTGGCTTTATTTTACTTCTTAAATTACTTTGAAAGTGTTTTTTTGTAACACTAGCATTCTTTTTTTTATAATTTTATCACTTTTCTTAGTTTTTGCCATGGCTTTAGCTAGAATAAAATTTTATTATATTGCATAATATATAATTTGTAATAAAGCAAATCACACTTTTAATGAAAAATAAACGTTTTTAAAACACTTACATTGTATAAATTCTAAAAAGTAAGGTTAGGTTTACATTTTACGTATTCCGAAGTACGCAAAGCTCAAGCAGCACACTTTCACGCAATAAAAAAACCCTCTAGATAAAACTATACTTTTAAAAAACTTTTTTTTAATGTTTAAAAGGTGTAATTTATAGATATTAATAAATAGTTGTCACGACGTCCGATTCAGGGAGCACATGTCTCGTTAACGATGCATATACGTTTTGGTGACCGTAAAGCTGGGACAAGAATCGTTTTTTGTCCAATTTACGGATCATACAGAAAAAATAGTAGTGCCGGGACGAGTCATAATTATAAACAAAATTATTATCTCGTTATAAATTCATTGAAATTTTCATGTTTAATGTATGTACTATCAATTCATATAATAAATTTCCAGAGATATTGAGATTATCATTATTTTTGACGGATTTGAAAAATTCGTGTCCCAACCTTAAACCGCACAAAATGAATTGAAAAATTAAAGGTAAGCTAAACTATATTTTGAAATTTATTTTTAAAACTAAATAACAGATTCTTTTATAAATATTTGTCAAATTCTATGAGAATATAGTCTCAAATTTCCCATAAAAAAAATTGGTATTTGATACAACACATTTTCTTTTATATTTTTTAAGATTTCCAAGCTTGTCCCAAGATAGGATCTAAATTTGCGCTTGTCCCGGTATCGGGTACTTTACCTTAATATGAGCGCGCGGAGACTTATTGCGCCATTCACGAGCCGTTTTTCAGTTTCTATAGCGATTCTCTATGTCCCAGGCGCCGGAAAATTTGTCGCTTCTGTCTCCCCATGTAGTAACCTGCTGATGCAATTGGAAAAACTAATCATCGCTTTTTATAGTTTTTGATTCGTAGAATCTAAATTTAGATGTTACAATTTAACAAAATTGCAAAAACCTTCATTTAAATGCATTTGTTTATACAAATAAAAACAGTCTTTTGCGAACAGAATAATTCTTTCTTGGAAATTAAGGCAACTTTAAGATTAAAATGATCCTTTCATCATCTACAAAAAACCAAAGAGTTATAAAGAGTTATAAATTTTTAAAATATTAATTTTCAGTATTTGAGAGATTTTTAATAAAAGCCACAAAATTAAACATCACGTAAAAATTATTACCCTTACTTATCATTTTCCATCAAAAAAGGATGTGAATAGTTAAATATACTCAATATTACAAATAATTCACATTAATATACGAGTAAATCTCAGCAACTCTTAACTTTTTGGGAACTCGAAAATAGCAGGCAAATGAACAAAAGCTCGAAATGATTGCCATTCAATAAATAAAAAAAAATAAAAGTAACAATAATAAATAATGACAAATCAGTCCCAAACTGACGAGGAAAGTTTCACACGTCTGGATCACAGATCTGGATAAAACTTCAGGTTGTAATTTTGTGGCTTAAGAATTCACGGAAATTTCACCTTTTTTTAAACGACAAAACATAAAAAAGGAATTTAGCTTTGAAGAAACATATACAAGACAAAGTTTTTCTTAATCGCTCAGCCATCCTGAATATGAAAAAAATTATGTACAAGCTCTATTAAATACTATTCTTTTTGGCGCTACTTACTAATCTAAAAATTAAGGAAAATTTTGTCTTTTTTCTAAACGACGACACTTATAAATATTGCGTCTTCCTATTTGATCTTTGCATGCATAATTATCTAAACTGAAATTATATTACTTTAAAACTTATGGTTTTCAGTGTAGATAATTATTTACGCAAAGATCAAAAATAGACAGTTGTCAATATTTATAAGTCTTGTAGTTTAAATACAAGACAATATTTCCTTAATTTTTAGATTTAAAAGTAGCGCCAAAAAAGGATACCATTCAAAAATGCTTGTAAATAATTTTTTTCACATTCATAAAAAGGAATATTTTATTTCACATTCACAAAACATGAAAGAACAAGAAAAACTTATGAGTGTGACTTCAAAACAATTATATAAGTAAAATTTATAAGTACTTGGTATACTCGGGAAGAAATTTCCGCCATAAAATTGTTAGTAAACTCATAAACGCTGGAGACCGAATTTTCGAAAGGTATTTCTCATTTTGCTCACAATTTTTTTTAAGCTTGTATTATTATACTAAAAATGATATTAAAAATTTGGCGGGGTATAAGACTTCGTTTTCGAGATAGAATTTTTAATGTCCTGGTGTATGTGTTCATGTGTACGCTTTGTGCGCTCATATCGCCCCAATCTCCCCTTTAAAGCAGAGTTTTCCGGACATACGATTTTCTTGTTAATTTTTTTAAGCTTGTATTGTTATACTAAAAAACATATTAAAAATTTGGCGGGGTATAAGATCTCGTTTTCGAGATAGAATTTTCGATAGATCATCCTTTTCACGTATATTCGGTATGCGCTCGTATCGCCCCAATCTCCCCTTCCAAGCAGGGTTTTCCGGACATACGATTTTCTTGTTAATTTTTTTTAAGCTTGTGTTATTATCCTAAAAAACATATTAAAAATTTGGCGGGGTATAAGACTTCGTTTTCGAGATAGAATTTTCGATATGTCATGGTGTATCTGTTCATGTGTACGCGGTGTGCGCTCATATCGCTCCAATCTCCCCTTCAAAGCAGAGCTTTCCGGACGTATCATTTTCTTGTAAATTTTTTTAAGCTTGTATTATTATACTAAAAAAGATATTAAAAATTTGGCGGGGTATAAGATCTCGTTTTCGAGTTAGAATTTTCGATAGATCATCCTTTTCACGTATACTCGCTATCCGCTCGTATCGCACCAATCTCCACTTTAAAGCAGAGTTTTCCGGACATACGATTTTCTTGTTAATTTTTTTTAAGCTTGTATTGTTATACTAAAAAACATATTAAAAATTTGGCGGGGTGTAAGATCTCGTTTTCGAGATAGAATTTTCGATAGATCATCCTTTTCACGTATACTCGCTATCCGCTCGTATCGCACCAATCTCCTCTTCCAAGCAGGGTTTTCCGGACATACGATTTTCTTGTTAATTTTTTTTTAAGTTTATATTGTTATACTAAAAAACATATTAAAAATTTGGGGGGTATAAGACTTCGTTTTTGAGATAGAATTTTCGATATGTCATGGTGTATGTGTTCATGTGTACGCTTTCTGCGCTCATATCGCCCCAATCTCCCCTTTAAAGCAGAGTTTTCCGGACATACGATTTTCTTGTTAATTTTTTTTAAGCTTGTATTATTATACTAAAAAACATATTAAAAATTTGGCGGGGTATAAGATCTCGTTTTCAAGATAGAATTTTCGATAGATCATCCTTTTCACGTATACTCGCTATCCGCTCGTATCGCACCAATCTCCTCTTCCAAGCAGGGTTTTCCGGACATACGATTTTCTTGTTAATTTTTTTTTAAGTTTATATTGTTATACTAAAAAACATATTAAAAATTTGGCGGGGTATAAGACTTCGTTTTCGAGATAGAATTTTCGATATGTCATGGTGTATGTGTTCATGTGTACGCTGTATGCGCTCATATCGCCCCTATCTCCCATTCAAAGCAGGGTTTTCCGGACATACGATTTACGTGTTAATTTTTTTTAAGCTTGTATTGTTACACTATAAAACATATTAAAAATTTAGTGGGGTATAAGACTTCGTTTTGGAGATAGAATTTTCGATAGATCATCGTGTAGGTTCACGCATACGCTGTATGCTCAGGTTTCGCCTCAATCTCTTATTTAAGGGTTGTTTTGTGTATGGGTATGTTCGGGAATTGTTATTTTCAACATTTCTTGTTTTATTCTGCGGTTTTTTACCGAATAGAACACTGAAATAAAAAAAAAAAAAATTTATGAAAGTGCTCGAGTCGGGCGCTGCAAACTTCAAGCCCTTAGTTTATAACGTTTCTAGCTGGTCCACGCACCGGAAAAATTTACATCTATTAAGGCGGTCTTACACCTAAAAATTTTGAAAAAATCAACTTTTTTTTATTGAATTTTTTAATTACATATGTTATTCTGAACCTAACAAAAGTAGTTTGGATCAAAAATTAAAAAAATTAAAAATGATATTGTTAAAAGAGCTTTCTATCTTCAAAATGACAAAAAAATGGTTTCTTTTTATTTTGCCTTTTTTATGCTTTTACGCTTCTGATAGGAAAACGTTTACTTAAATGTGTTTTAAAATATCAAAATACATTATTTAAGCCATGCTAGTATAAGGATAACAAAATAATGAAATTTACATACGGGATTTATTGTAAAAATAAAATAAACCATATTGTGGAATTCGAAATCCAGTGGAATCGTCTTGTGACAATTTTGCACTTCTGTTCTAGTAAAGTGACCATTCGGTGACCAAAATTCGACAGCAATTTACTATATATGAATACTCCCTTTTGTACCTATATATAACTTGTCTCCTAATACCAGTGTAAACACAGTTGCATAGCTGACAGCTCATATAAGCAAAGATACATATATAACCATGTGATTTCAACAGTTTGTTTTGCAGAGTTTTTGCTTTCTGATAGAGAAAGATTTTTTTCTCAGTGCTTAATTATTTGTATTCACAAGTAAATTTAGGACCAAAAATTTAATGTATTGTGTATGTGAAGATATATGGCTGAAAAGTGTAAGTGTAATTATAATACAAGCGTGTAGTGACAGTTTTGTTTAAATTTGGAAAGTAGATTCAGTTCAAGATGGGAATGCTGTATGAAATTTAATACTGAAAAACGTGTGCATTGGTAAGATTGAATTAAGTATTTTAAAGAAGAGACAGTGAGAATTTGTATCGCATAAAAATAAATACATCATTTTTCTAAGAAAGATGAAAATGACATATTAAGTCTAACTCATTATAGGGTATATAATTCAATTCAGAAGATTTGTGAATTGCAATAAGGGTCAAGATGTATCTATACACATAAAAGCGACAAGCCTGCTCACAATAATATATGCTTAAATTCAAGATATATTTAATATTTAATATGTGTAATCAACCCTGGTAGAAATTGTAACCAACCGTACGCCATCCGTTCGCCAAATCGCAAGGATTTGGCCAACTGTTTAACCAACAGTTAGCGATAAATACCGCTTATTTCGTCACGGAATCACCCTTGCGCTTGGTCAATGAATGCTTAATATTAAAAATCTTAAATAAAAATCATTTACACAACTTATTATTTAAATAAAACTCTCAAAATTTGTATTATTCATAGAATAATCAAAACCCACATATTAATAGTATTTTTCTTCAGATAAATATGGTTAAATCGGTAACGTTTTGTTTGTTCAAATTGAGGTTAGGGCATGTTAATGTGTAGTGTGCGTGACTTTTTGACGTAAGTCAGGACATGCACAGGTGGATACTTACATTTTTTTTAATTTAAAAGTATCCTATATTTAAAATTTGAAAGAATCCTACATAAAAGGTATTCTACATTTAAAATTTGAAAGTATCGTACATAAATTCTTCGTACTCGTATTGCTCCTGACCTTTACAGTGAAGCAAAACCACGCGATCCCGGCAATCCCGTCACGTGACTCGTATGAGTCTGCGCAGTTAAATACTTTTACCTATACATAACACATGAACCTGTGATCGCACTCGTGTGTATGTAATATGTGTGTATTTATGTGCATGTGTGCTTGTCTTGCGGAAAGCGGGATGCGGACAGTAATTTCGGAGCATAGCCCACGTGCTACGCTGTCTACTTAACCTTCAAATAAATTTACTCCCAACTTCATTCAAATATTTTTTTAATGCATTACAATAATTTTTATTATTAATGTATCAAAATCTTTTTACATATCTATATTTCTTATTAATTTCTATTATTGTTTTATGAGTTACTCAATGTTTTATTATTGATTGATAGTTCACCAACCGTTGGTTAACCGTTGGTCAATATTTTTCTTATTCGTTAGCCTAAATTATTGGCCAACAGTTAGTAGATAAGCCATCCGAGTTGGTTTATTTTCTACCAGGGAAGTGATCTTGAAAAATGGGATTATCGGCTTTTATGTACTTACGTACTTTTGTCTATGACAGTGATGGCTTCTTAAGTTTCGATTTAGATGATTGGGATTTCATATTTCATAAGACCTGGCGCATATTCTATATTTATCTTAGTATTATAAATAATAATCTAACTGAGTACAATGTGTTAAAAAGTGATTCATCATCAAAAGTGTACATGAATCAAAAGTACAAAAGAAGGACAGATTGAGCAGTAACTTTTAATGGAACGACTACTGCTAGCTTAGCAATAACTTTTAATGGAACGGATGCATGCAAGGTGCCAGAGCTTCTGTTTTAACCATTTTACATGGGAGAACAGATGACAGATATACAGGAAAGTGAGTGACAAGAAGGAAAAGAATGGAGATCAAATGGATGATTATTTTTGGAGTTTTATAGTATTTTTCTTTGCAGACTTATTTTTCTCAAAATGTCATTTTTAAAAGTTTGGCGTCATTTTATAAAAAAGCTACTTGATGGATTTTCATGGGATAAGGCCTGAATTACTTGAAATTCATTGAACTATGGCAAAAAGAGTTGGAAATATTAAAAAAAAATTTTTAAATTATTTTAAAATGCTAAAAATCACTTTTAATTACTTAATTTTAAGAATTTTTGTGATTTTTTGTGATTTTTAGCATTTTAAAATTATTTAAAAATTTTTTTTAATATTTGCAACTCTTCTTGCCATAGTTCAATGAATTTCAAGTAATTCAGACCTTATCCCATGCAAATCCATGGAATAGTTTTTTTACAAAATGACGCCAAATGAAAAAAATTAAAAATGCTATATCTCTGAGTAAAATTGGTCTACAGACTAAGTCTTGGGTCATTTTATCAGAAATAGTGTATATTTTTAGGATATATATTGTATATGGTTTAAATAACATTTTTTTCTTTTTTTATAGATGATTTTGGCCTCTGAAGCCACTAGGTGTAAGACCACCTTAAGCTAGCACGGCCACTCTCGAACGCCCACTCGAAAACTAATTGTTAATTTGTTGCTAATTTGTTATGCTAATCCCGATTTTGTTGCTCCAGTCGTTTCCGAGTTATTCAGGCCGTGTTACCTTAAGATTTAAGCTGGCACGGCCACAGATATAATTTTTGAACGACAAAATATTTTTTGACAGGACAGGTGGCATAATTTGTTTCTACTTTGTTGCTTCAAGATAGGCTAGGTCCCAAATCTTCAAAATCAAAATGGCGGTACCCAGCCATCACCCAACTTACGTAATTTTTTTCAATCTTGAATAATTCAACAAACTACTATGGGATATTTTGTTGCTAATTTGTTGATAAATTGTTACGCTAATCCTGGTTTTGTTGCTCCAGCCGGTTCCGAGAATATTACAGATAAGAAAATGATTTTTGTAACAAAAAGAAAACATTTTTATAGCAACTTTAGAAGTAAATATTGTAAAGAGTATTGTAATTGTTTAAAAAAATATTTAAGCTTTCAGTTAAGTTCTTTGTAGAAAATTGGACAGATGTTGAGAGAAAAATTGTTTGAATAAAAACATTGAATTTTGATTAGTATTTTAAACAGAGAATTTAAAGTTATTAAGAGAAATAATAATATCACAAGGAATAAAAGAAAAAAGTAAAAGTTTTCAGAATGAAAATTCAAATCTCTGATATCACCTGATATCTTGCTTTTATAAAACTAGAAGCTCAAAGTTGGCTAAGAAGTTGAGTTCTCATGTCAACTACCATTTCCATAGCAGCAGGTGGTACAAAGATTTTTACAAAATGCTCTTTCGCATCCATTTTCTCTGAAATCATCTAATCCTCTAGCCTTTACAAAATGCGACTCAAAGTTTGCCAAAAAGTTGAGCTCTCACCTTAACTAACCTTACGTCACACCATCTGATACTAACTTTTTCACAAAACACTCTTGTGCATCTATTTGTTATTATTACATCGTTCTTCTTCATTCTACACAGATACAATAACACTGACATTCACTGATTATAAATTATTATAACCAGGTTCTGGCTTAGTATTACATTGTAATATTCTAAGATTCTTACACTTCTAGATCTGACAGATGGATATAATCGCCTTCATAACTAAAGTCACAGGTCCTGGGCCAACATTGGACGAGTTGCCTTTGGAAGAATTACTAGTTTACCTTTAGAAATCATAGGGACAGTAAAGCATTGATAATTGAAACATCATAAAGTAGAACAAGGCTCTGCTAGCGGGATATCTGCCACAGTATTTCTGCCTCTACTACAGGAGGTTGCGTGCTTTGATAGACTTGAACGTTATCTCTTGATGACAGTAATGCATAATGATTTGATAACACCATCCAAAAAGAAAAATTTATAAAGAATGCACATGTATGCACATGTATGCATATTATTACACTCTTAGTATATATGTAATATAATTGAGCATGATGAAGTTCTAAAATCTGAGAAAACTCACTATTTCCGGGTTTTAATAAGTAAATATCCTCCTTATTTTAAATGTTGTCAGCTGTCACAAATGCTTCACAAATTTTTTTATATGATGATTTTTACTTCCGGAAACATTTTAAAACCAAGAACTTATGAATGAATTAAAAGTTATGTATTTGTTGAATAACTCTTCTATTCTAAATCGCTTTTATAACTAAAGTCACAGGTCCTGGGCCAACTTTGAACGAGTTGCATTTGGAAGACTTGCTAGTTTACTTTTAGAAATCATAGGGCCAGTAAAGTATTGATAGAAACACCATAAAGTAGATCGAGGCTCTGCTAGCGGGATATCTGCCACAGTATTTCTGCCTCCACTACAGGAGGTTGCATGCTTTGACAGACTTGAACGTAATCTTTTGATGCCCGTAATGCATAATGATTTGATAACGCTATCCAACTAGGTCTGAACGAATTAATGTAATTAAAAAAATATTATTACTCTTAGTGTGTGTGTGTGTATAATTGAGCATGATGCACTTCTAAAATCTGAGAAAACTCACTATTTCCAGGTTATAATAAGTGAATATCCTCCTTATTTTAAATGTCGTCAGCTGTCACAAATGCTTCAAAAATTTTTTCACATGATGATTTTTACTTCCGGAACCATTTTTAAACCAATAACTTGTAAATATTATTATGAAAGTTAAGTATTTGTTGAATGATGTGTATTTGTCAAAATAATCCTTACGTGCTAATACTCTGTAATATAAAAAAAATTATTTCTAATAAAAGTTTGCTACTTATTTGAATATATAGTTACGTGTATTTCACACACACACACACATATATACGAGGGTCATTTGACAAGTACCTAGCCTCACCGCCAGATGGTGCCACTATCGCACCAGAAATACACTACAGTGCAGTATCTTCCTGTAAACGGTTACAGACGAAATTTTAGCCGGATCGGAGTTGTAGTTTATTTTTGAGAGCGTGTGAAAGCAAATGTGTCCGTTGATTTTTGAAAAAATGGAGAAAGAACAATATCGGTCGGTGATTCGATTCTTGTTTTTGGAAGGGAAATCGCGCAGTGAAATTAAAGAACGCTTGGATGCAGTGTATGGGGATGCTTCTCCTTCGATGGCGACCGTTAAATTTTGGTATAACGAGTTTCAACGTGGTCGTACGTCGGTTTTTGATGATCCATGCCCAGGTGCTCTGAAAACAGCCACTACGGAGGAGAACGTGACAAAAATACACGATATCGTTTTGTCAGACCGCCGATTAAAGGTGCACGAGATAGCTGCGATAGTAGGCATCTCAGAAGAACGCGTGTGGCATATTCTACATGAGATTTTAGGCATGAGGAAGCTGTCAGCAAGGTGAGTGCCGCGTTTGCTGACTGCAGACAACAAGCGCATCCGTGTGACCAGTTCAGAGCAGTGTTTGGAGCTGTTTAATCGCAATCCAAAAGAGTTTTTGCGTCGTTACGTGACCGTCGACGAAACATGGATTCACTACTACACTCCAGAAACCAAGGAGCAGTCAAAACAGTGGACCTTACCCGGTGAACCTGCTCCGAAGAAGGCGAAGACGGTCCCGTCGGCCGGAAAGGTGATGGCCACTGTTTTCTGGGATTCTCAAGGTGTGATTTTTATTGACTATCTGGAGAAGGGCAAAACGGTCACAGGACAGTACTACGCCGAACTATTGAGCCGATTTGACGCCGTGTTAGAAGAAAAACGGCCCCATTTGTCTAAAAAGAAAGTGCTTTTCCACCACGATAATGCACCGGCTCACACTTCTGCACTCGCCACGGCTAAATTGGTCAAATTACGCTACGAACTGCTGCCCCATCCACCACAAAAATTTTCCTTATAAATAATTACTTCTATGCTGCCATTTTACAAGTAAAAAAATATTATAACACATATAATGTAAGTTCTGGCAATCGCCTTTCATTTAAAACCACGCTGGTCTCGATTGAATGTATAGATCGTGAGATATAAGTCTCCAAAGATGACGAGAGTTTATCGTTAAACTATTTGCTTTTTAAATAACAACAATCAAAATTGATCTTGATAGGATATTACAAGAACTCTTTTTATACAAATTTCTGAATTCACTGGACACGTTCTTTTAGTAATAAAAAAATAATAAACATTGCGAAGTTGGACGTCGGTGCGTGAAAATCAGGTGAAGGAGAGTGCCGAAACCGCGCCTTCAAAATGAACGCGTGATCTAAACTTGTCATATCTCGGCTTCTATAACTCCAAATGAGATCATTCTTTTTTTAAATCGATATGCCGAAATGAGAAGAATACGATTGGGTAGGCTTCGACCCCCAATTATTAAGCGTTATTGTGATATTGTTGTTAAAATAAAAAATTATTTTTAAATGTTGCAAAAAAATTTATATTAATAAAAATATCGCCGAAGAGTGTACATTATTAACTGTTGACATGTATTAGTTTAAATAATTTCGCATTAACTACACTTTTATATATTAAAATTTCATTTTTATTCCCTTTTGTTAATGTATAGTAGGTCTGGTTTTGTAACAGAATTATTTATTAAATTTATATATATATATATATATATATATATATATATATATATATATATATATATATATATATATATATATATATATATATATATATATATATATATTATAACGAGGTTCCAAGATAAAATACGGAGAAGATAAGTATCTCGGTCCTCCGTATTCTATCGAACCCGTTAGGCTCTCGTTCCCGCGAATTCGTATATCTCGAGCGAGTATTGACATCGCTCGGACGATGTATTCGCGTTAGCTACGCGCGGGGCAGGCGCGACTTTGACCGTTGCTAAGTCGCGCCCGATTCTTTTTGAATCAGATTCTCTCGGGCTGTCAAACCGCGCGTACGTGAGTTAATTTGATCGTCCGCGAAGAAAACGGTATCGTTCGTCCTCACCGGTGCAGAGCAGCGCCCGTACACGTACCGACCACGAAGAGCAGCGCACGTGAGCAATCCGAGCCACTCCTGGGGTCTGAAGCGTCTGTAGGTGAACGCTGGACGTTAGGACTCGGCCTGAACACTCCGAAGTCGACCGGAGGATAAGGCCTGACGCAGGAGCGGATTCGTGAGCGAGCGACGAGGGGAGTGCACTCCCCTCCTGGTAAGACTCTTCGAGTATTTTCCGCGCAGCGTTTTATTTGTATTTTCGGCTCGCTGCGACGAGCGGCCGGTGTTGCGTTCACCGGCCCAGCGAGAATAAATACATTGATCCGCCCGCGCCGTCAGCGGATCACATCTTCTTGTCAACGCGTAACGCGTCGAGTTATTTTTCTGTGAAGTCTTTTTTTAGTCCGCCTGTTACAATGGCGCCCTAACGTGTTGGGTTTAAGGAGAAGGTTAGAGGCCGGTACATTCGAAACCGGCCTATTCAAATCGCGTTTCGTTTAAATTCGCCCGCGCGCAAATCACTGCACCGGACTAATCAGCAGACGGCCAGTGGCCATAAGCCGTTACAGCTGATAGGCGCAGTGATTTAAACTCGCCAAGTCGAGGTGCCGGGCGTAAACAAACAGACAAGAAGACTCGCGGCGCGCATAGAAACATAAACACAAAACAGCAGATTGCTTGTTTTTGTAGGTGTTTATGTTTATGCTCGGGCAGTATTGTGTATACTTGTCCCGAGTCTTTTAAACTGCTGTAAAGCCAGGGCGAGAGCATTTAAACGACGATTATCGTTGTTTTCGTCGTCATATGTGGCGAGAATTAAATTCCTTTTTTTGACGCGAGATATAAAGCGATTTTCACGCGATTTTTTTTTTATTTGACCGTGCCTGTGCGTGCAGCTGGTCGAAAGTGAGAATACTTTCATCCTTTTTTTTTGGTTGCGGGAATTATTTAAATCGTTATCGTCGCGAATTTTTTTTTTTGGAATAGCCACGCTCTCTCCCTAGCTAGCTGCATCGAGATACGTCGTTCTCGAGCAGCTTGGGACAATTGTGTGTGGTAGTTAGAATTCTAACATTGTAATTTGCGTAACAGACGGCCAATTTGAGAGAGAATCTCAGCAGTTAGTTGCGCATACACACACAATTCGTCACACAATTTTATACAGTCGGTCTAGCTTCGCAAGATGGAATCATCGACCCCAGAAGAACTAGCCGAAAGGATGGAGCATTGGCGCAAAAATCTAGAGCTGAGCTTTGAAGCTGTAATAGAAGCAAATATAGCTCTAGATTTAAGAAGCACCGGACATCTCGAGGGGGATTCTAAGCGAATCGCTCAGTGGCTAATGGGAAGTTACAACCCAGCCCACTTCACACAAGAAATAAGTGGAAGTGCTTACGAGCAGTTCACAAGGAGGCTCGATTGGAGGAATAAGTTCGTCAACACGACGACCCTCAATGCAAGCGGCGCTCCAGAAGTGAACCGAATCGCCGACCCCTTGACCCACAGCCTGTTTCAGCAACTGATGTCGAATAAAGCAGTAGACAACAACTTGCTGAGTTCCATACGGAGATACGTCTACCAGAATATGGAGCAGAGAGCAGGTAGTCCTCCCGACGTAAGACACAAGGCTCTTAAGTCACTACGGAGCACTCTATCTCCAGAGGGAGGACCGGGTGAAGTCCAGGTACAACTAAGGTGCAGCACAGCTTGGGGGAGGGGAGATTCCACGATCTCATCCCAGTTCGAAGAATCTGAGAACGCGAGTTGCTCGGGGAATGCAGACCACACATGGATTTCGGACAGCTGCGCAGCAACCGCACCATCGCCATCAAATTTAGCTTCCATCCACGAATTCGACGTCGGAGTAAGCACAGCCTGGGGGAGGGGAGATCCTCCAAGCTTCCCCCTGTTCGAGAAGTCTGATACTTCACGTCGCTTGGCGTATACAGACCGCCTGAGGGCACCGAACGGCTGTGCTGAATACTCCCAAGCTCACGACGACGGAGCAAATGCAGCCTGGGGGAAGGGAGATTTTCCAAGCTTCCCCCGATCCGAAGCGTCCGATATGGCCCGTTTATGGAATACATCGGCATCGGACGGCTGTATTACTCATTCCCAGACTCCTGAAGACGAAGAGCAGACAAGCCTTCCAAGGAGCAACGAGGAAGAGATTAATAGTCTGGTGACGACACAACCGGTGGACAGAACGCTGATTACTTCGCAATTTCGCGACGTATCGACACAAGCAGAAGGCGAGCGTCATTGCGAATGCGAATGTAATCAGACGCGTAAATTGGAGGAGGAGAAAGTTAGGCGCCTAAGCGAAGAGGTAAGGCGACTGCACGACGAGCTGCGCCAGCTACGCGCGCAAATGTCGTCGCTTCACAATTCCGCTGTGCCTAACAAGAAACGAGTCGCAGGTGCAACTAAGCGCCATGCCAAGCAACCTCGATCGGACCTAGGGACTAAAGACAGCAAGAAGTCGTCCCGAAGTCCTCAACAGTCCAGCTCTACAGGGAAAAAAGAGGCGTATGCAGCGGCCACGCAACGATCTCCAAAGTTATCTGAAAGAGATAAAGGCAGAAAACCCTCGAGTGGACTGGGTTCGAATCAAGGAACAGGTTCGAATCCTTGGATGACGGTAGCCTCTCGACGTCCCAAACAGCGGTATATCCAGCAGGGGTTGGATAGTCGAGTATACCGCTCGTCAAGATCGAGGAACGCGCTCGGAGCATATAACTCCCCACCACCGAGTCCAACCAGAAAATTGTGTTGGACGTGTAAGTCACCAACGCATCTTCACTGGGCCTGCCCGGAGCGGAAAAAGGGCCCGAAGAGTGAGACAAGAAGAAGGCAAGACGACCTGCCAAGTCAACCTAGGAGGAATGACGGCAGTTGTCGACCGGAGCCCCAGCGCCAGAAGTGCCAACCGTCTCCGGTCCATCAATCGTCATGGGACTGGTCCCGACCGCCGTTGGAATTCAGCGGAATTACGGTGATGAGCGACCCACCGTGTGCGTGCGCGGGACGATCCTCGATGTGGATCGTTTGATCAGCCGTTTAGTGCACGAGCTGATCCGCGCGTATCCGGAACTGTCGTCTCTGCCGCTGATGACGACATAAACTCGAATCGAACGAGAGCCTCAGTATCGAGTTGCTTCTCTTCCGCTACGCAACGTCTGGGAGAGGGGTATAACGAGGTTCCAAGATAAAATACGGAGAAGATAAGTATCTCGGTCCTCCGTATTCTATCGAACCCGTTAGGCTCTCGTTCCCGCGAATTCGTATATCTCGAGCGAGTATTGACATCGCTCGGACGATGTATTCGCGTTAGCTACGCGCGGGGCAGGCGCGACTTTGACCGTTGCTAAGTCGCGCCCGATTCTTTTTGAATCAGATTCTCTCGGGCTCTCAAACCGCGCGTACGCGAGTTAATTTGATCGTCCGCGAAGGAAACGGTATCGTGCGTCCTCGCCGGTGCAGAGCAGCGCCCGTACACGTACCGACCACGAAGAGCAGCGCACGTGAGCAATCCGAGCCACTCCTGGGGTCCGAAGCGTCTGTAGGTGAACGCTGGACGTTAGGACTCGGCCTGAACACTCCGAAGTCGACCGGAGGATAAGGCCTGACGCAGGAGCGGATTCGTGAGCGAGCGACGAGGGGAGTGCACTCCCCTCCCGGTAAGACTCTTCGCCTATTTTCCGCGCAGCGATTGATTTGTATTTTCGGCTCGCAGCGGCGAGCGGCCGGTGTCTTGTTCGCCGGCCCAGCGAAAAACAATCACCTCGATCCGCCCGCGCCGAGCGGCGGATCTCCCGCCTTCTTGTCAACACGCAACGCGACGCGTATTTTGTATAGTATAACTGAGAATAGATCTTGTTATAGTTTTGAATGTAACCAAGACCACTCGTTATTTATTAACCTTCACCTAACCTTCTCCCGGATACCGCCGCCTCCGCGGGATCGTCGAACCGAGACGACGATCATTCTGAGTGGCCGCGCCTCGCGTCTAGCTAGCGCGAGTATTAACCCTTTCCGGCACACGGAAAAGTCGAGTTCAATCGTGGACTCGACATTTGTAAACAGGGATCCAGAGAACATCAACCCCGAGTGCTCGTCGTAGAAGTAGCACTCGACGGCACCGTGTTCTAGGGTTCGGTTCGCGGAATTACAAAAGATTTCCCCAGGCCTCCCGTTACAATATATATATATATACTAGGGGGGCTTCGCCCCCTGCTCGCTCCGCTCGCCAACCCCCATTTTTAGTGTGAATTGTTAAAAAAAAAATATTATAGCAACACCTAATACAACTGAAAATCGTTTTCTAAAATATGTGTAGACTGAATTTTGTTTTTAAAAATGGTTTTTTTCTTAATTTGTTAGATATGCTCGAATATTCATTCAGTGAATAATCACAAAAATTTGGATCAAATAAATATGGAAAGTTATTTAAGTTTTAATTATATATAAAAATTGATTATTTTAAAAAATATAATAATGTAATATAAAATTAATCTTATAATTGTAGTTGCGGATTATATTTCATATGAAAATAAATATTGATAATAATGAATAAGGATAACCCCCTATTAAATAATATCTTGTAACATTTATTTTTTCTTTTAAATTTTCTGTATTGTTTTTTAAAAAAATTATTCTTAACATTTATTAATTTTTAAAATATTAGGTATATTTATATTTAACAAAATAATGCATAATATATATGTAGTTCATTACGTCAGCTCTGATATTATTTGTTATTTATTGATTATAAACTAATTTACAGCAAAATCCAGTAATATTTTAATTCTCGTCCGCCATTTTGAATTTTCAAAATCTGAGTTCAGATTCGTTATCAGCTTATCAAGAAACCTCCTATGTACAATTTTCGGCAAAAACTGGTAATATTTCAATTTTTGGCCGCCATTTTGTATTTACAAAATCTGAGTTCAGATTCCTAATCAGCGAATCCGGAAACCCACAATATAAAATTTTTATCAAATTCCGGTAAAATTTCAAATTTTGGCCGCCATCTTGGGTCCACTATTTTGAATTTTCAAAATCTGAGTTCAGATTCATAATCAGCGAATCCAGAAATTCCGTACATACATTTTTCAGCAAGATCCAGTAATAGTTCAATACTGGGCGCCATCATCGATCCGTCATATTGAATTTTCATAATCTGAATTCAGATTCCTAATCAGCGAATCCAGTAAAACCCTATATACAATTTTCAGCAAAATCCAATAATATTTTAATATTTAGCCGCCATCTTCGATCCCAACTGGCTAAATTTACAGTAAGATTATCAAATTTGAACCTGGTCCTCTGACCTGGCGAAATTACTCGTTCGATTGTCGCCGTAATGACTTTATTGTCCCTACAATACATTCAAATCCCGGTGAAAATTTAAGGTCTTCTCAAATCTTAAGTATGCAAAATGTTATATATCACAATAATAGTTGTCTGTAATTTGTACAAAAGGCCCAATGCGACAAATTATGGGAAATTCAGACATTATCTGCAAACGCAGTATACCACGTGCCATTATTTAAACTAATAGTATGGATAGTGCGAAATTATTTAAACTCATACATATCTGCAGTTAGTAATGTACACTCTTTGGCGATATTTTTATTAATATAAATTTTTTTACAACATTTAAAAATAATTATTTATTTTATCAACAATATCACAATAACGCTTAATAATTGGGGTTCGAGGCCTACCTAATCGTATTCCTCTCATTTCGGCATATCGATTTAAAAAAAGAATGAACTCATTTGGAGTTACAGAAGCCGAGATATGACAAGTTTAGATCACGCATTCATTTTGAAGGCGCGGTTTCAGCACTCTCGTTCACCTGATTTTCACGCACCGACGTCCAACTTCGCAATGTTTATTATTTTTTTATTACTAAGAGAACGTGTCCAGAGAATTCAGAAATTTGTATAAAAAGAGTTCTTGTAATATTCTATCAAGATCAATTTTGATTGTTGTTAAAAAGCAAATAGTTTAACGATAAACCCTCGTCATCTTTGGAGACTTATATCTCACGATCTATACGTTCAATCGAGACCAGCGTGGTTTTAAATGAAAGGCGATTGCAAGAACTTTCATTATATGTGTTATAATATATTTTTACTTGTAAAATGGCAGCGTAGAAGTAATTATTTATAAGGAAAATTTTTTCCGAGCATTTAAAATTGCTTAAAAAATTATTAACAATTATAAAATTGATATTCTGACGATGCCAGATGATAGCTGGAAACATTATGAGTACGTAAAAGATCAGGACCGATTTTAGATAATCGTTTTGGCTCTGGCATTAATGCAACAAAATAGTGATTTTTTCCACCGAGTTTAGTTAACAAATGAAGTGTGCGAAAACTATGCGACTGATCGAAATCAGCTTTGGGGAGTTTATTTATATTGCTTTGAAGTACTTATATACAAATTTTCAAAAGTATAGGACCAGCCCTTAATAATTCTACAAGTGCATAAAAAATACCCTATTTTGCATGCTTTTTTTGCGAGTTTATTGCTATTTTGCTATGCAATTATTGCATTTCCATTTTTTCATTAAACTCTATCTTGTAGAAAATTTCATGGGGAACAAATTTAGTCGTATGAATATTTTCTCTAAAACGTATAGTTAAGAAGTTATTTTCAATAATGTATTAGAAATACCGTGATTTTGACGTATTTTTTCACGTTTCGATTGTTCCTGCAGGTAGCATAATTTTTTTTTTCGTGCACTCCGATATTTTCGTTCTATATGTTATGGAGAAGCTATAGCCAAAAAAGATAATCTATGTCAGAACGCATCCATGTGAAAGTGTACTGCTCCTGGCCTATATATACTCTCGGCACTCCAGTTTATCCATGAAAGGACCACCGGTGCGCCACATAGCGGATGAATTGCCGAAGCTTACGTATCGTAAGCTAACGTATCGTCAGCCGAAGCTAACGTATCGTCAGTCGAAGCTTACGTTCTGATAGCAGAGGCCCCCTCAAGAAATTTTTTTTTAGGTGATAATGAGTTCTATATAGAACAATTTTTAAATGTATACGCTAGCAGGCGGGTAAAACTTTTGCAAAATAAATAACCCTAAGTAGCCGGGGGAGGCAGGCAGGGGCGTCAGGAAGCGTTTCAATGAGGTCTGGATGGACCAGTATATTGTCTGAGGAGCGAAAAAAAAGGTTGTCAATCGTATGTTTAAGTAATCTATTTATTAAATACGTATTACAGCACATATTACATTTTCAATTCAATTTTTAAATCCAAGTAAGAGTCGAAAAAAATTTTTCTAAAAAACTTTAAAGAAAGACTAATGAAAATATTCTATTTTTATTCAAACGAGAATAGTATATTAATATTACGTTTTTACTTTGCGTTTCATTTTTTCTTCAAAAATATTTTATAGCCCATCTATCAGGAGACCCCTCCTTAATGCGGAGGCCCCAGGGGCCCCAGGCCTAGGCCCGGTTGGCCCGATCCTAAAGACGGCACTGATGGTAATGACTGTTGCATAGCCCAGCCGTAAAGATTGTTTACATCGAAATACATGAGATATTTGGACTCCTTTTCTGCATCATAGTCACTGCCTAAGTATTTGTTATTGGCTCGGGCATAACGATTCGAACACTGACTTATTCCACCTCGTATTCCACGCTCAATGAACATAACTTGATCAATATCAGTGAGCAACTCAAGCTGTATTTTGGTATACTTGAGCATGGCATCCCAAGTTAGACCTGGAGTTGTATAATAGTGTGCTGGATCCAAACCATAAGCTTTAAGACAGCTATTGCGAAAAATTTCGAATACTTCCGCTAAGAGTAATACATCTGTTTTTAAGTATAAATCTGAATATTCGCCTAAATTTGATATATTAAATGCTGTCCAAACATTTTTTGCATGTTTGTAATCCTCATCTGATATGTCACAGATATTCAATTTACTATAGAATTCATCTTTCAATGGTAGTTTTGAAACATTAAGTTTTCCTTCAGAGTCTAGATAATAATAAGGAAATACTCCTTTTCGTTTGAGTAATTGAAATTTCTGTTCGATTAGCGGTTCATCTTGAGAAAACTCTTGTCGCAAAATATCAAGTTCACCAAGATAAGATGACAGTTTGTCCAATGTTGAAGCCATGAATCGAAAGGAATAAATAAATCTAAAGTTAATATCACTACCATCAATGTGTTTCGTGAATGAGATGAAGCGCTCTTTGTTTAAAAGTAAAAAATCTACTCGTCTGGGGAAGCTTTGAGAAATATCTTTAATGAAAAAGTGAGAAACATAGCCTGTTAAATTGTGAAAAATAACTGGAATGCTGCGTGAATATTTATAATTTAGATTACAATCTTCGTGAGCTCCACCTCGATATCTGAAACATAAAATACACATTGACTGTAAAGTGTTTATTTGTGCGTGCGATATATATATATATTTTACCTTCCAGTGAGATGACAATGATCTCGAACACGCTTCTTACCTAAGGGTTCCCAACACATGTGACAAATTTTTGTATTTTGAAAAGCATGTTCTTGCTCCAAAGTTAATGGTTCCATTGGTAATGCACATTTAAATGCAGTCTCTACATTCTCAGCTAAATCTTGCAATTCCTTTGCCGACCATTCAGCAGGATTTGGTCCTCTATATCTACGATAATATGATAAAGAGTTATCATAGCTACATTTTAAGTAATATCCCACACTGAATGCCTCATGCTTTTGATAGGCGTTTCCACCTTGTATAGTTTTCAAGAGACACTCAAAATCTGCATAAATGACAAATGGTACTTTCTCTTTATTATTATAATTTTTAAATTTTAAAATTTGATCTCTTGGTGTTGGTAGATTTACTCTACATTTGTTAATTTGTTTACAATCTTGTTCATGATATTCTAATTTAGAGCTATCTCTAAAGTAATGTAGACATCTGTCACAAATAAACTGTTTATGACTTCGTTTTGAAAGTTGTGAAGACACTAAGCGAGATAAGTCTTTGATCCAAACGTGGTGGGATACAACTGAATTATCTTCCTCCAACTCTTCCTCCTCCTCATTTACATAATTATTTTGTATTAGAAGAAGATTAACATGGATTTCTTTTTTACACGATGTAATGTAAAGTGGTGTAACTATGAATTTCCCATTATACTTTTTCAATCTATAAACATTAATAGATATATTATTTTGTTTTTCAAATTTTGGAATTTGTTTTGGTCTCATAGGAAAGTCGATTCTCCTAAAATTCAAGTCATTTTCATAGGCCTTGTATGATGATACTCTATTTGCATGGTGTACTGGATGTAAAGCTGATAGTATAGCACACTTGAAACATTCATCGTCTAAATTGTGTACATTAACACATGCATGTTTTGCTTGTATTTGTGGCGGTAGACTAACGTATGAGCTACCTTGCATCGGATTATACTTGTTGATATTCACAGATAAATTAAGAATTTCACGAAGTGTCCATCCAGAGTCTTTCTCTTGAAACTCCTCTATGTCTCTCTGAATGAGCTGTTGTACATTATCGGTGAACCATTGTTTCAAATGTGTTGTTGGTAAAATCGATTCAGCTTTGGTATTGAAATACTTGATTTCTACTGTCTCTTCATCAGCTTTTTTTATCACATATTCAGCTGATAACACAGTATACACCTTAAGAGCCTTTTCCTTTTTTAAAGCATTATTTATTCTAGATTTAAACAATGATGTAGCATCTTTCATGAATGCAGTAATATCCAAGTTTTTTAAATTTGTGATGACTCCAGATCGAAGCCGTTCATTAAAGGCACACTCCACATCTTGCCATCTTACTCTATCACTACGTCTTTCACGCAAACCCGCACCACTCTTTAATAAACACTTTAGTCTGTCTTGTACACCTTTGAGTAGACCAATAGTGGATATAAATTTTTGTTTTTCAGCGACGCTTGTTGCATTTTTACGCAAAAGGAACCTCAAGAGTCTTCAATTCTTATTTCCAAGTTTAGTCCACTCGATAACTTCCTCAGGATTAACTTGTTTATATGCTAGAAGCCTATAGGCTTCCAACATTATATTGACAACGTTCTTACAGTCGTTTGCAGACATAGTGATCACTTAGAGATTCTGCTTTATACTGAAGGAATAGCAGCAGCAACGTCGTATTTATAGGGTGTATATGACGCAAAAATTGATTGGAATCTCTGATAATCTCGTTCTAGAACCTTCACATAAACTGTTTACAAGATCCCCTTTTAATTTGATATCCTTTGCATACCAGACATTATTATTTCAATTCAAATTCTAAGAAGTGTTGATGAAGATTGCTTTATACCCTATGCAGCAAACACATAAAAATTCTTACAGAGGATTTATTGACAGGAAATGGCTATAATGTTATACCACTTCAATATGATACACTTGTTCATCATTCGAACTGTTGACAAAAGCGTTGATCCTTTGATATACCGCAAAAATTCTTTCCAAAGACTTGTTGACAAGAAAAGGCTGTAATTTGATACTCTTTCGATATGTCACATTGTTACCGTTATAAAATTTCATTTATACGCCTCAATGTATAGTAAATTATTTTAAATCTCAGCAATAAACTCATGCTAAAATCAATTTCATTCTATATCTCGTAAACGGCTCAAGATATCGAAAAAATAATGAAATTTTTGGTTCCTCATGAGACGTGATTATCGGGCCACCCACCCATTGACAGTGTCAAATAAAATTTTTATTAACAAATTAATAATCCTAAATTTTATAAGACGAAACGAAAGAGAGTGGATAAGGAGAGCGCAATGAAAATATTCTCGAGTTCCAAGAATCACGCGGTGTGAATATCGGTACAAAGAGGAGGTGCGATAGATAACGCATTGCATATACGGGGCATCAATATACGATAAACTCATGCTAAAATCAATTTTATTCTATATCTCGTAAACGGCTCAATATATTCAAAAAATAATGAAATTTTTGGTTCCTCACGAGACGTGATTATCGGGCCATCTACCCATTGACATTGTCAAATAAAATTTTTATTAACAAATTAATAATCCTAAATTTTATAAGACAAAACGAAAGAGAGTGGATAAGGAGAGCGCAATTGAAATATTCTCGAGTTCCAAGAATCACGCGGTGCGAATATCGGAACAAAGAGGAGGTGCAATAGATAGCGCATGTACGTGGGCATCAATACACGTTCGCTAGAAGTTAGTGTGTATCAAGATGATGATACATTCTTTTATACACACACACATATGGTGTAATATTTTGCAATATTTAACAGGGTGGCGTAATATTTAATGATGTCATTGCAAATCGGGGGTTCTAGACGTTTCCAATGGGTTATCCGCGTTCACGCAATTGCATCATCGATGCAGGTGTGAGGGATGGGGGCGCCGCACATAAGGTGTCAAATTACAAATAATTAGAGCAGATTTAATATCCTAATCTTGAATTGCTATTTCTTGGATTCTGTAATTTGACACCCATCGTCGCATATTTGCACAATATGACGTCACACGCAAACGTTTCAAAACGTTTTGGATGCTGTTACGTAAGAGCATGCAATCTTCGAGAAGGTTCGATGACGCCACTGTCTCAGCTGTAATTGATTCGCACCTTGTCCGTCTCGATCAATGAGAGCGCTTCTCTGAGTCAGTGGGCGAGTGGTGGGGGGATCCAGAACCGGCCTAGCTTATCTACTCACATATATTTTATTCAATACTATTATGAATTTTTTTTTGCTTATAAGTAACGTTCAGTCTGCAAATAGTTGATGTTGTTTGAATAAGGTTCAGAAGATAGATGGAAAATTTCAAATGAGGAGTCTAACATTAATCGATGGAACAAAATGACATCAAAAACAAATCTGTTGTACTCTGTTCGAAAAAAATATATTCAAATTTGCAAGCTAAAAGTTACCTAGAAAAAAGATCTACCCAGTAGCATATCTTTTTCATACACAATACTTAAAAATATTAATTTTATTTTCTTAGAGCTCCAAAACCTATTGGAACCCAAGATTTACCATTCTGAATATTTTTTACTTGTACGTAATCTTCAGTCTGCAAATCTCGATTGATCCTGCACTGAAAAATGTTTAGCGCATCGGCTGCCCTCTGTAGTACACAGCATTCCCGTTTCAGAGGGCGTCTGATCTCCTAATATTTACGTACGTCTTTTGCCCCGCGTGGTATGTCTGTTGTGCTAACAAGGGAGCGCTCTCGTTCCTTTTCAGGGCGTCTGCTGCGCTATCGCACTTGTGCGGCTCCTGTACCATAAAATAGGACGAAATAGCTCATAATTTAGCGCAACAGACGCATCGCGCGGAATAAGAGACGCACCACGCGGGACGAGAGACACGTGAAATCGAAGGGCGCCCTCTGTCTTCGTGTGGGGACGTCTCGCGTACTAACCTCTTTTCAGTGTGCTCTAACAACTTCAGAAGATAGATGGAAAATTTAAAATATTGAGTCTAACATTACTCGATGGAACAAAAAGATAGAAACAAATTTATTAAACTATGTTTGAGCAAAATATATTGAAATTTGCGAGCTTTAGGTTATCTAGAAACAAAAAAATGTATTAATAAGTAATTTTTATCATTTCATTATCTTTTTTAAAGCTTATAAAAAAGTCTATGATAAAATGGTTTAATGCCTTCAGCAATTCTATGAATTAGCATATTTGATAAAAGAACTAAATATATACAATACAATTTTAACATTGTAAAATTATTAAATGTACATTATTATTCTGACGCAATTGATTTCAGAACGACAAATAAAATTATTATGCATTTTAGGCGCATCATGAATTTACGTTGTTCATTTGATAATAAATGCTAATCCATTATGTACAAAACATTAATTCTCATAAATATGAATTTGATTGAAAACTTATGTTTACATCATCTTAACAACAGTTTCAATGTTTTCAAGAGACTGCTCTCTCTCCGACTGTGCAACATCTTGGCAGCTTTTTTTAGCAACTTTTTTAATCGCAAGACCGACTATTCGCTCATGGCATTTATATGTGCGTTCATTAATAGTCGGTACGTTTGGATCAGCAAATAATTTGTTAATTTGATAACAACCCAATCCAGCGTTAATTGACTCTGAAAGGATTTTAAAATTTAATTCAATAATGAAAAATATTGATATTAATTGTTTAATTGTTACCAGCGTAAAAAAATTTACGTTTGGCACAAGTTTGGGCAATGTTCATGTTTGGCAAAACCTCTTCCAAACTTGCTACACGAGACTTTGCCAAACTTCGAATTTTTCGGCTTATTGTTTAGCTGAAGTTACGCGGAAGTTTCGTAGAAGTTTGTCGAAAGTATTGCATTTTTTAATTTTTCAGCTTATTGTTTAGCTGAAATTACGCGGAAGTTTCGCAAAAGTTTGTCTAAAGTATTGCATTTTTTAATTTTCTAGCTTATTGTTTAGCTGAAGTTACGCGGAGGTATTGCAAAAGTTTGTCTAAATTTTGCATTTTTTAATTTTTCAATTTATTATTTAGCTGAAGTTACGCGGAAGTTTCGCAGAAGTTTGTCTAATGTATTGCTAAACGAGAAATAAAAATTGAGTTAATCCATCAGTACTTGGTGAAAGTTTATCAAAAGTTTTGCCAAACCTCTGCGAAACTTCTGCAAAATTTTTGCGACAGGCGACGAGAGAGAGAGAGAGAAAGAGAGAGAGAGATCGAGCCAAGGCGCCGAGCTTACCGCAGCTAAGGTGATGCGTCATCACTCAGGAAGCGACGAAAGTACTTTGTCGGCGTCAGCGGGATGACCGAGGTGACCTGGCAGTCGGCAAGCCTCCAATCGCCTTCACCAAGGACCGACACGAAAGCGGGCTCGTAATTCTCCGCCTTGGAGCAGAGCGACCGGCAGGCGCGCCAGACCAGCGCGACCGAGCGGTGTTCCCGAGCGACACGAGCCGTCTTGCAAAGCGGACAAGCCCGGCAACCTCTGAGGCGCTCCAAGGCTTACGGCGCCGAGGAACCGACATAGCCATGCAGCTCTCCAAGTCCTGCAGCAGATCCGTCCTCCAAAGCGCTTTGCTCACGGCGGCGCATCGCCGTCGCAGAGAGACCAATAATTCTACTCTAACCCATTCTTTTCATCATCTCTTTCTGCATCAATACCGTGAAAGCAAGGTTAAAATTCCTCTAACCTCTACGTTGTATATTGGTGATCTGCAACAGCAAAATAGAAATTCTCACAAAGTATGTATTTTTTTACACAAAATACAAATCTTGTGTAATTAAAATACTTATCTGATGATCGCCTTGTATCTCAGTTTTCCGTCGATTGGATTTTTCACTCAAAATGACTCAGTATTTCCATGCTGCTGAGATGAAAATGTTTCTAAGTCCAGACGAAATGAACTTGCCGCATAACGTTTTTTGTTAATAACCTGAATGCGCTGTCAATACACTGTATATTAGCTAGTTTCATGTAGTTTGGACTTTGTAAAAAATTTTCACTTAACGACAACATGAAAGTCAAGATTGCTTTTGGTGTAAATACACGATAAATAACAAGGCGATCATCAGATAAGTATTTTAATTACCAAGATTTGTATTTTGTGTAAAAAAAATACATGCTTTATGAGAATTTCTATTTTGCTGTTGCAGATCACCATTATTCAACGTAGAGGTTAGAGGAATTTTAACCTTGCTTTCACGGTATTGATGCAGAAAGAGATGATGAAAAGAATGGGTTAGTATAGAATTGTTGGTCTCTCTGCGACGGCGACGCGCCGCCGTGAGCAAAGCGCTTAGGAGGACGGGTCTGCTGCAGGACTTGGAGAGCTGCTTGGCTACGTCGGTTCCTCGGCACCGTAAGCCTTGGAGCGCCTCAGAGGTTGCCGGGCTTATTCGGTCTGCAAGACGGCTCGTGTCGCTCGGGAACGCCGCTCGGTCGCGCTGGTCTGGCGCGCTTGCCGGTCGCTCTACTCCAAGGCGGAGAATTACGAGCCCGCTTTCGTGTCCGTCCTTGGCGAAGGCGATTGGAGGCTTGCCGACTGCCAGGTCGCCTCGGTCATCCCGCTGTCGCCGACGAAGTACTTTCGTTGCTTCCTGAGTGATGACGCATCACCTTCGCTTCGGTAAGCTCGGCGCCTCGGCGCCTCGGCTCTCTCTCTCTCTCTCTCTCTCTCTCTCTCTCTCTCTCTCTCTCTCTCGTCGCCTGTCGCAAAAATTTTGCAGAAGTTTCACAGAGGTTTGGCGAAACTTTTGACAAACTTTCACCAAGTACTGACGGATTAACTCAATTTTTATTTCTCGTTTAGCAATACATTCGACAAACTTCTGCGAAACTTCCGCGTAACTTCAGCTAAATAATAAATTGAAAAATTAAAAAATGCAAAATTTAGACGAACTTTTGCGATACTTCCGCGTAACTTCAGCTAAACAATAAGCTAGAAAATTAAAAAATACAAACTTTAGACAAACTTTTGCGAAACTTCCGCGTAAATTCAGCTAAACAATAAGATGAAAAATTAAAAAATGCAATACTTTCGACAAAGTTCTTCGAAACTTCCGCGTGACTTCAGCTAAATAATAAGCCGGAAAATTCGAAGTTTGGCAAAGTCTCGTTGGGCAAGTTTGGCAGAGGTTTTGCCAAACATGAACATTGCCCAAACTTGTGCCAAACGTAAATTTTTTTACGCGGGCATTCATTTTATACAGATTTTGTAAATTTAGCTATACAAACTAAGTGCAATCCTGCAATTTATATTGAAAACCTGTCTTTCGTTTTCATCTTTATGATGTTCGCTTGTGTTTACGTCATTGAGATAGAGACAAGCATGGCATTCAATTTCGGAGTGATCAGCTCCTCCGATCTTTCGTGTTCAGTAATGTTGTCCAGCAACAGTGCTTGGCCGCATATTTTGCATTTTAATCCAGCTCTCAAAGTATCGAGATTGACCAAGCGAGTTCCGAGCCTAGCTTTTTTTGGTGATGTAATATTTTCGCAGGATTTTCCTTTTTCTTCCTCCCATTTTCTTTTCATTCGATCTTGAAACTTTATTCGTCTCAGATACGCTGCTTCAGTGATGTTCCGATTTTTCCATCGGAATATTTTTTCTTTCGGGATGCAACTCATTTTGTTGTCACTGCGCTTTGCAGGTTATGAAGGTTCACGCATACGAGTATAGAGCAATACGTCTGGTCTGGGAGAAATGCGCCCGTAACGCTATAAGCATGCGTGTGAGAGAGACAGCGAAGCGGCGTTGCCAAATTTCTCGTTTATCACTTTTGATATTCTTATGATCGAAATCGAAGAAATGTATGTACTAAAATATTAAAGGAAATATTTAATGAATAAAAAATGCAATTGCGTTTCAAGAAAATATGATACTCGCATGAAAAATTAATTAATATCTATAATAATTTTGATCACGCACAGTTGGCAGCGGATTCAAAATACAATGTTAAAGGATAGGGCTTAGTGTCACCACTATCTAAAAACGAAATCATGCTAAGGAACAACCTTAATGTCCTTATTACAGTCAAAATAGACACCGAGATCATTAACAGTGCAACTCTCTCTCTCTCTCTCTCTCTCTCTCTCTCTCTCTCTCTCTCTCTCTCTCTCTCTCTCTCTCTCTCTCTCTCTCTCTCTCTCTCTCTCTCTCTCTCTCTCTCTCTCTCTCTCTCTCTCTCTCTCTCTCTCTCTCTCTCTCTCTCTCTCTCTCTCTCTCTCTCTCTCTCTCTCTCTCTCTCTCTCTCTCTCTCTCTCTCTCTCTCTCTCTCTCTCTCTCTCTCTCTCTCTCTCTCTCTCTCTCTCTCTCTCTCTCTCTCTCTCTCTCTCTCTCTCTCTCTCTCTCTCTCTCTCTCTCTCTCTCTCTCTCTCTCTCTCTCTCTCTCTCTCTCTCTCTCTCTCTCTCTCTCTCTCTCTCTCTCTCTCTCTCTCTCTCTCTCTCTCAAATGTTTATCCAAGTCAGTAGTATACAATATACAAGGCGATTGGTACTATTAAACGAACAAATACACAATCATATATGAACAAGATATAATGAACCAGAGGAGCATGAAAGGTAAATAAATTAGACGCTGTAAAACTAGACAAGATGAAAGAAATAGTGGAAAACCGCGAAAAAGATGAAAATAATTATTATAATGTATGAGAGGCCATTCACGTCAACTGCACCAGTGCCGCCCGCGAGCGCCAAATCGTGCTATTTCTAATTCATGTTTATGATACTAAAATGTAACTAAAAAAATTGTTTCATAAGTGTTTCCGACGTATTTTTTCCTCAGCTTTCCAATGGTGTAGGCAGTTTTTCAGAAATTTTTCATTTTCACCTTCAAAAAGTACAAAATGTCTTATATCTCAAAAAGTGTATTTTTAATATTTTTTTTTTGACCATTTAGATCGAAACCTAAGTATTTTTTACATAGGAAATGATTTTTTTCATAATTTGCTCAGGATGTTTTCTTCATGAAATAGAACGCGAAATAGTAGCGTAACGGCTCTCCTGCGCGCGGCACGTCGCGCGGCACCGCATGATTCATTTTTCTTTCAATAGGTGGCTTTCATATCGGAATTTTCTATCCGTATGTGAATCGTCACGTCGAAAGTATATAATTGCAATGACTTTTTATCTTATTCCTCTTCGAAATCTTTTCGAATTTCTGTCAATACAATCAAACTTGGATTTCATAGTGTCTTTCGTGTATTTGATGATTAAATCATCGATAACTCTTTGTTTCGTTATTTCTTTCGTATATTGTAGCAACTAAAATGGATTCAACTTGGATTACTTAACTTAAAATGCATAAATCCTTTAAATAAAAATGATCACCCTTGATATAAAATAAAAGATTTGATCGACTTTCCAACACTTTTAAGAAGTGAATATCCCTTAGTACCAGAAAAAGCAAAAATTTGTTCTAACTGCCAACGCCAAATTTACAAACATAAATCAAGTTTACCTCCAGCTGATGCTAAAAAAGCTAAAATAGTTTGTAACGATGAGTATCACAAAGCTGATGTTGCAGTTCTTGAACAAATAAAGAACAAATTTTCAGAATCAACAAATAAACAAGAGAGAATTCAGTTACTAACTCTTGCGCCTGATTGTGAGTTTTGGTCTCGTAGAGACTTAATGCGAGAATTCGCTTGCACTGAACGGGAAGCCCGCGAAGCAAAAAATTTAGTAGCTAAAAGTTGAATTTTTTCAATACCTGCTAATAAAAGTGGCAAACCACTTTCAGCTGAAACTGTAAATTCAGTGAAAACATTTTATTAAAAAGATGATGTAAGCCGAATAATGCCAGGTTTAAAAGATTACATATCTGTTAAGCAGAGCAATGGTAAAAGAGAACATGTTCAAAAAAGATTACTGCTTGGTAATTTAAATGAACTGTATAGTTCATATAAAAAAGCAAATGAACACGTTAATGTTGGTTTTACTAAATTTACGCAATTGAGGCCACCCCATTGTATTTTAGCTGGAAGTAGTGGTACGCATAATGTATGCATGTGTGTACATCACGAAAACGTAAAGCTCATGCTAAATGTTATGGATCTAGAAAATTTAACAAAAGATACTAGATTGCCTCTTAAAAACTACCACGATTGCATCCAAGCAATTATGTGTAATGATGTACACGATATATGCTATTTGGGTGACTGTTTAGATTGCCCCAATATGTCCATATTACGTAAACATTTGCTTGAATGTTTTGATGAAAGTGATATTTTTCAAATAGAGTATGAATCATGGTTTGAAACAGATCGGTGTACAATAGCTTCTAAAACTGTAAATGTTCATGAATTTATGGACATACTGGGAGAAAAATTGATAAAATTAAAATCTCACGATTTTTTTGCTAAGAATCAATCACTTTTTGTAAGTGACTTAAAAAACAACCTTGAACAAGGAGAATTTCTTGTGTTTTGTGATTTTGCCGAAAATTATGCATTTGTTATACAAAATTCTACACAATCGTTTCACTGGAACAACCACCAAGCAACTGTTCTTACAGTTGTTGTGTATTATAAAAAAAATGAAGAGCTTAAACATGTAAGCATTGCTGTGATTTCCGACAATCTAAACCATGTTACTGTTGCCGTTTATGAATATCAAAAAGTTATAATATCTTACCTCAAAACTAAATTCATAGTAAAAAAAGTCTATTATTTGACTGATGGAGCAGGTCAGTATTTTAAAAATAAATCTAATTTTCTAAATCTTCTTTTTCATGAGAAAGATTTTGGTATTCCAGCTGAGTGGCATTTTTATGCCACGGCGCATGGCAAAAGTGCATGCGATGGTATAGGCGCCAACCTAAAAAGAGGTGCAAAACGAGCGAGTCTACAAGCTTCTTCTAATAATCATATTTTAACGTCAGAAAAGTTTTATAACTGGGCTAAAGATTATTGCAAAGAAACCAAAGTTTTTTATAGCAGAAAAGAATCATATGAAGATACTGTCTTGAAACTAAAACCAAGACTGGATAAGGCTAAATTCATACCAGGCACATTACAATACCATGCTATTATTCCAGTTAATGAAAGTATATTGAAGCTCAAAAAAACTCTTTAAGTTCTGAATATCAAATCTTCCTGAGAAAAATTGTTAGAAAAAACAAAGAAAAATTATCTGCACTGAGAAAAAAGCGTTAGTATAGTTACTATATTGCTGTTAGCTATGAAACTCTGTTTTTTTTTTTTTTTTTTTTTTTTTTATAAAAAAGCCAATAAAATATTATTCTTACATTACAAAGAATTCGAAAGAACAGGTAAAGATTATGAAAGGTTATTAGGTAGCGAGGCAGGCCTAGTTTACGCGACGTCCTGTGCGACGTCCCGCGCGCAGGAGAACCGTTGCGCTACTCTTTCACGTTCTATTTCTCGAAGAAAACATCCTGAGCAAATTATGAAAAAAATCATTTCCTATGTAAAAAATACTTAGGTTTCGATCTAAATGGTCAAAAAAAAATATTAAAAATACACTTTTTGAGATATAAGACGTTTTGTACTTTTTGAAGGTGAAAATGGAAAATTTCGGATAAACTGCCTACACCATTGGAAAGCTGAGGAAAAAATACGTCGGAAACGCTTATGAAACAATTTTTTTAGTTACATTTTAGTATCATAAACATGAGTTAGAAATAGCACGATTTGGCGCTCGCGGGCGGCGCTGGATCAGTTGACGTGAAACGCCTCATGATTAGTTAACCAATATGATTTTATTAAAAAAAAATGACAAATTATTATATTTCAGCGTATTATAATGTCCATATAGATACAAACGGGGTTTAGCGAGCGCAGCGAGAAGGGGTTGATGCTCCAGTAGTGTGTGTGTGTGTGTGTGTGTATGTGTGTGCGTGCGTGTGTGCGCCTGTGTGTGTATGCGTGTGTGCGTGCGTGTGTAAGTTCATGTCAAGTGTTCAGTTCAAAATTTTAAAATGGCTCAAAATTTTTTTACTCCTCCAAATTAGCCGCAAAACACAACCCTAGAGTTTTAGAGCAAAATATTCAATCGTTCAAAAGTTATATATATATATAAGAGGGGGGGGGGGGTACCCCCCTACTCGCTCCGCTCGTCAACCCCTATATAAAATAAATTTAAAAATTTTATATTTTGGAATAAGAGAACAAATCACCCTGATGTTCATTATTTTAAATTATTACACTTATTTTATTACTTATAAATTATTACTTATTTTATTACTTACTTTATAAATATTGAACAATGTTTTAAATTTAACCAATAACTGTGTTGCGTTAATTCGTTTTATATAAACTTTATTAACTATAAAGATTGGTTGAAGAGACGAACAGTTTTCCACGTCACCCTGGGGGTACTGTTCATGGACCGTTGGATTGTTATTTTATGTGGCATCCTTCGCCAATAGCCCTACATTACCACTATACCTAAAATTTTATGAAATTTTATTAAATATATTTTTATATCATTTATATTACATTTTGAAATTTAGGAAAATAATAAATTAAAAATAAATTATATGATTTATATTATCTTGAATATACCCTTGAATGTTTTTATAAGCTTTTTATTATTTAGAACCATATATATTTATTTGTTCCTTTTATATATATTTTTGCTTTTAAACATTATATTGGATACATGAAAGAATTTAATATAATTTATTGTAAATGATTTTAAAATTAATATAATTTTATTTTCCTTAAATTTCAAATATTCAATTTTCATACTTAATAATAATTTACTTAATAATAATTTTCTTTTATTTCATTGAATTTTTATATTTATTACTTCTATTTAAAATTTACAAAAATATTTATAAAAAAATAATTTTCAAATTTTTAATTAAAATTTCTTTAACATATCCTGTGACGTTTTTGTAAGCTATTTATAATATGGAAATATATATTTTTATTTTTTCTGTTACATATATTTTTGCTTATAAACATTATATTGGATACGTGAAAGAAGTTAATGTAAAATAATAGAATTAAAAATTAATATAACTTAATACTATTTTTGTGAAATTTCAAATATTTTATACTAAAAAATTGAGTTTAAATTGTATATTGAAAATATTATGTTTGCTTTTGATTTATTTTATTTTTCATATTTTTTAATTAAATTTTGTTAATAATTTAAATCATATTCTATAAGAAAATTATTACAATAGTTATTATACTTGTTTTCTTCTTTTTCATGGGTTTCTATTATTTCATTCAATTTGTCTAACTTTGTAGCATCTTTTAAATTATATACTTCTATATATTTATTTTGTGTTGGATCCCAAATTAACGGTGTTTGTATCATAGTAATATTGTTATTATATTCATTGATATAATTATTTAAATGTATTTCACATTCGTTTTGTTCATTTATATGATTCTGTAACTGTTCGTTTAATTCATCTAATTCTCTTGCGTGTTGTATACAATTCAATATACATATTTTGCACAGGATCCGATCTTCATGGACTAGGTTTTGAATTACCTTGTTCAGCCATCTTATATTTTACTAAATAATAGTTAATTACATTAAGAAAAGTAATTTACATTAAATGTATAATTAAAGTAAATTTTAATTATATTATGTAATGAATTATTGTTTTATATTTTTTCTTAAATTATTTTGATCAATTATATTATGTTATTATTCTAATATCGTTAAGAAGATCATAGTATTAAAATATCATATGAATATTTTATTGTATATATTTTATTGTATATTTATTAAATTTTAAAATGTTATTATTTTATTTATACCATTATTAGTTCATTATATTATAACCTTATTATTTAAATTAATTATCTAATATTTCTTTCCAAACAATATTTGTTACTTCTATTTTATTTTCAGATTCATTTTTTATGTGTGTGTGTGTGTGTGTGTGTGTGTGTGTGTGTGTGTATATATATATATATTGTTTGGATTTTTTACATCATGAAAGTGCTACGTACAATTATCCATGGGGAAATAATTGTTTTTTTTTTTTAAATATTCCTACACTATTAAAACTTTGTCCTTGTGATTTATTAATAGTTATAGCAAATGCTAATACAATTAAAAATTGTTTTCTATATAAAATGAATGGTAACGATGATGATTCACAAGTATTTAGTGTAATGCGTGGTATAAATACTTTATTTCCTTTATTTTCTCCAATAATGATTTCAGCTTCAATATTATATTTATATAAATTTGTTATTTTTAATCGTGTTCCATTACATAGTCCATCAACGATGCTAAGATTACGAATTAACATAACAATTGCATTTTTTTTTAATTTTATTTCATATGGAGGTAAACCTTCTCGTATATTATTTAAAATTTCTATCGGAAAATTTAAATGTATATTTTCATCCGTTTGATCTACTCCTTTATGTGTTGCATAATCTATACTATAATATGTTACAGTTTTATGTTCAATTAAGTTCAATATTTTATTATTTAATATATTTACTTGTTCATTATGTGAACTTAATATTACATTTTTTGAAAAATGATAATTTTTATTAATATTTTTATATATTTCATGACAAACATCATTTGTTTTCCATTTATCTGGAATTTTAAAGTGATCAATTTTTCCTTCTCCAATATCTAATAAAAATGATTCAAAAGCATTATCTTGAGTACGAATGTTTATTTTTAAATGGAAAATTTTAAACAAAGGCCAAAGATAAGAATTTTTTAAAAATCTCGAAAATGTTTACGACTCAGCGCCACCTCACCCCCCACGCGTTCCCTCGCCCCCCTCGCGTCCATTCGCCCCCCTCCTCAGCGCCCCCCTCACCCCCCTCAAAATAACGTAAAAATTTGACTGGTCATACGTTTTTTTGAAAGAAATTGTTAGAGGCTTTAAATATTCATTATTACATGTCCGATATATCTTCCATTTCTTCTAAAATGTCCCCGATAACAAAAACTTTTTGTCCTTTGATAATGTGCATTTCTTCAGAACAATGATAAAATTTTTAATAATATAAATATTCAGTGCTACTGACTATAGATTGATATCCTTCTTAAAGTTTATCCAAAGGAGTTATAGAAGTATCCACAACTTTGATATTATTATAATTTTGCACGTGTAAATATAATACATTATTTTGTTATTCTAAAATGTCCCCGATAACAAAAACTTTTTGTCCTTTGATAGTGCCCATTTCTTCAGAACAATGAGATACTATTATGAGAGTGGTTATATATGTCTATTGGCGAAAGATACCACTTAAAATAACAATCCAACGCGTCAATGAACAGTACCTCCAGGGTGACGTGGAAAACTGTTCGTCTCTTCAACCAATCTTTATAGTTAAATCGATTAAAAAAAAAAAATAAATATACAAATAAATAAATATCAATATTATTACATAGAACTTGCGATACTCGACAATTCTTCTAATTAATTATATCATGATTTATAACTGAAACAATTGAGGGGCGGTAAGGGGGGCGCTGAGGAGGGGCTGGGGGGCGAGAGGAGAGGGCGAGGGGGCGCGGGGGGACGAGCCTCTAACAATTTCTTTAAAAAAAAACGTATAACCAGTCACATTTTTATGTTATTTTTAGGGGGGTGGGGCGCTGAGGAGGGGTGAGGAGGCGCGAGGGGGGTGCGAGGGGGGGCGCTGAGTCGTAAACATTTTCTTACAACTACATAATATAGGAAGATATATAAACAATTTTATTTAGATATATGTATATATTTCTGCAGAACTCCTATTACATGTATGATTTGTATTAGCATAAGTCAAGTTGTATGTATAAATCTATCTGCATAAGTTTTTGAGTACAAACGCCATTGCTACCATATTATACTGCAATTTTTATTCGATTATTATATATTTATTCGAAAAAAAGTGAACTTCACGCGATTTTCTTGTATATTTTATCAGTATTTTCCATAAGCTGTTTGCGTTGAGAGATAGAGACAGAGAGAAAGAGGGAGAAGCGATGATTTTGATGACGCTTCGCAGCACGCCTAGTGTATGGTAGTAAATACCAAGCGTGAAATACATTGGAAAGAGTGTAAACGTTTTGAATTGAGCAACAAAGAAATCTATCTATTTTCTTTTTATTCATGATATAGCAGGCCCTTTCTTACAGTTTCTCCCGCGACATTTGGGGAAGAGGTTGTCAAGTTCTCTGAAATCCGTGGATCGGCTGTACACTTGTGGAACTAGATAGATATAGAATGAATTCAAGGGCGATATGAAGTTTTAAGCTGTCAAGCGGAAAGAACCCAGAGGAGTAGCTGCGTCTCTTTCCACGTCCCGTGGTTGCTACCGCAGCTAACGCGTCCCGACTTTCAGTCTGGTCGATACACACTCAGACGCGCGCGGGCCTAGACTACCTGACTACCCCCGCTTGTAATAACCGCGTAAAGGGGAGCGAGCTGAAGAGCGACAGAAAGAGCGAGAGAGATAGTGAGAGTGAGAAAATGGACGCACCTTTCTTGCACATGTACTGTCCCGCTAGCATGTTTCCGCCAGCGTCGCACACATTAATAACTAAAAGGTGAAACGCTCGAAGCCGGTGTTGTATTGGCTCGGCTTACCTAGGCTTTCCTCGCCCTCAGGGACTCGCCGAATCTCGATAGTTTCGAATCGCATGTGCTACGCTCTCGTATGAGCGTCAACCCAGCGTGTTGCTATTTTGAAAGGAAATATGTCGTTTGCTGAATTCTCATCTCTCTCTCTCTCTCTCTCTCTCTCTCTCTCTCTCTCTCTCTCTCTCTCTCTCTCTCTCTCTCTCTCTCTCTCTCTCTCTCTCTCTCTCTCTCTCTCTCTCTCTCTCTCTCTCTCTCTCTCTCTCTCTCTCTCTCTCTCTCTCTCTCTCTCTCTCTCTCTCTCTCTCTCTCTCTCTCTCTCTCTCTCTCTCTCTTTCTCTCTCTCCCCCTGCCTGTCTGCCTGTCTAAATTTAAGTTTTTCCTTTCTACCTTCATAATCTTTTCCTCGTTTTTGAATCATAAATACTTGCAATGTGACAATCAATAGAAGCCCTACTGAAAATAATCACACGCCAAGCTACATGCTAAATCACATGCTAAATCACATGCTAAATCATATGGCAAATTATGTGCCACGTTATGGGCCAAATTATGTTCCGAAGCACATGCCGAATCGTATGATGAAACACATGTTATTATCGAAGCTTTTACACGTGATTCGGCATATGATTCGGCATGTGCCTGGCGCATGACCTATCAAGGTAATTTTATTAAGGTTCCGGTAGGTGATGTTGCACGTGATACCAAACGTGATTCGACATATAATTCAGCATAATATGTCACAGCATGCAGTCCGGCATGTGATTCTGCATGTGATCGAACGACGTAATTTAAGTAGGGTATCGGCATCTGATGTAGCATGTGACAAAGCACGCGACGTAGCAAATGACCTAGCATATAACTTGGTATGTGATTCAGCATATGATCCAACACATGATCCGGCGAGTTAATATGAGTGGAGCTATAGCATGTGACCTGGCACGTTATCAAACATATCTTTTTATGTTTCTTTATTAAAATTATTTCTAGCAGATGTGTATACTCTTAAAAATTATGTGCCTATTTAACACAATGTTGTGTAAAATATGAATGTTCCTATTTAATATAAAAATTTGTGTAAATGATGTACACAAACATTGTGTAAGACACAAAAATTTGTGTAGAATCGTTGTTTTACACAAAATTTTGTGTAAAATCGCTGCTTTACAAATAAACTTGTGTAAACTGACGTTTTACACAAAAATTTGTGGGAGAGGACAGGGAGATCGATTAATGCCCGTGCACGCCGATTTTGGTCCCTTTTCTGGCGATTCTGAGAGACGATGCTAATAGGGCCATCCGGTGTGCTAAGGACGCTTCGATATAAGTCATTACTCTAGTAGAAATTCATCTATACGAAATGGGCAAGAAGTTAGAAAATAGCTAGTAAAACTGGCTAATAAATGACTATGAAGAAGCGCTTTTTCTCCCATTTCTTGCCTATTTCTTAGATTGAGGTAAAAACAAAATATATTTTTGTATTTGATTTACTTACTAATTTTATCTTTGATAAAAGAGCATTAAACTGCATTGGATGGCTTTTCAAAATATAAATAAATAAGATGAACTAATAAATCGTTTATTGTACTCATTCTATGAATAATTCAGCAAAACTTTTATTTCACCATCTGATTCTGTCTCTCTCACTCCTTGTCATAGCAGCAAGCCTTCTAGTAGCCATTTTCAGTCTATAAAAACTGATCAGTTTTAATATCTTTAAAATACTCAAGAACAAGGTTGTGCTTGTCTTCGAAAAACTCATTCTATTTTTCAATCTATTAAATAGCCAAATAATGGGATAAAAAGCGTTTCATCGAGAGCTAGAAACTGGACAACAGAAATTCCTATTTTATAATAGCGAGCTTCTAATATAAATGGTCAGTTATTGGTTATAAAATGTTTTGGATTTCCGCCAGGGTAGTGTAGTCATTAATTTTAGATAATTTATTCGCGGCGCCGCGTAATCGAGTATTTTTTCTTATCTTAGTCGACATGAATGTTGACGTGATTTATTTGTACTAGGGTAAGATCCGTTTGATACTGTTAATAACCACTGTCGATCATACACACTTACACGATGATAATTATTTTACCTGCTTGCGTGCTAATTACAAGAACGCTTGAACACAACAATCCGCATGATTCGTCCACGATTTGAGTACCCCTTTTCAAGCTCGAGGTTATTTCAACGAACTTCGCGTTGGTTCGCCAGAAAAGTTGTAGGTACACATGCGATTTTGTTTTTTGTACTCTGTATTACATTTAACGTCAATCTTTTGTAATTAATACAGCCTGCCTGCGACTCATTTTTTTTAAATAAAAATTCGATCTACTCCCTTGGCTTTGGATTTATTTCAAAATTAAGGGGGTTCTATGAGCAGATATAGTACTTAAATATAAAATATTCTACAATAAATTGTTCTCATACTGCAAAGTGAGAACGCATATAGTATCATAGACCGGTACTTTAAGTTACGGAAAAAAATTTTTTTAACGGAATTTCAGTACTAACAAAGTATATATCGTCAATGTAAAAAAATGATACAACAAATCGCTTTAATCTTTTTCAGTTTTGCTTCAATTTCGATTTTTAAAGGCTCATTTTCATCTTTTTTAGATTTCATTACGAGGTATTGTGGATCAAATTAAAAAATTTTTAAAACCTTAAAAGTTACAGGCAATTGTTTATCAAGTTTTGTACGAATCTGGTATGAATTCGAGCCAAACTTACCATAAATAATTGCCTGTAACTTTTAAGATTTTAAAAATTTTTTAATTTGATCCACAATACCTCGTAATGAAATCCAACAAAGATGAAAATAAGTCTTTAAAAATTGAAATTGAAGCAAAACTGGAAAACATTAAAGCGATTTGTTGCATCATTTTTTTACACTGACGATACTAGTTTCAGTACTAACAAAGTAGATACTACTTTGTTAGTACTGAAATTTCGTTAAAAAAAATTTTTTCCGTAACTTAAAGTATCGATCTATGATATGGGTATATGGGTTCTCACTTTGCAGTATGGGAACAATTTATTGTAGAATATTTTATATTTAAGTACTATATCTGCTCATAGAACCACCGTAATATATATCAGGGAAAAAATGTACTGTACGATTTAGTCGTATTTAAAAACTTTTATTAAAATTTTCTAAACTTACGCAAATATCACGATAGCAAGAAATGTTTTGTAACTATATATGTATTATAATTATTATTTGTATGTAAGTCAAGCGACTTCGTGTATATACAAATTTATATAGTAAATTAAAATAGTTTTTTCTGTCCTCCGGCCGGAAAGCGCCAACTTCCCAGCCGCTGCGCGAAACGAAGTTGCCGCTTTCCGGCGCCGTCGAGCAGAAAAATAGTATACAGACCTTGGCCAGTAAAAAAGAAAGCCTCAGATCACATGTTTGTCAACCTCGGCTTCGCCTCGGCCGACAATTACATGTGATCTGAGACATCTCTTATTTTTACTGCCTCGGTGTGTAATATACTATTAATCAAGCGCTATATATATATCAAGTGATTACATTAAAAGATATAATAACTAAAAAATCTGGTTAGCCCATTTCAATGAATGATAGAAACGCGGTCTCGCTCCTTCAGGCTTCTTCTATACGTGCCTTCGGAGCGCTCCCGCGCTCCTTGATCTTTTACTTTAATTATAATAATATCGCCTTCTGTGTAAACATTGTACGCTGCAGTTTTTTTTTAATTTTAATTCTAGACCATTTTTCAACCACAGCATACATGTAGTCTTGCCACGAAAAAAACTCCAATACTTTTCCAAATACTGGTAAATTTTTTTCAAATTTTATACAAATAAATTTATTTAATTTTAACGAAGCAGTGCAGAATAATACATTGTTTCCTACATATATAATTTTATTATTAGACAAATTGAATTGCTCTGTAATGACTCCTGAATACAAATTTTGACTTATGTACATTTATTTCAAATTCCGCAATTTGAAATTTTACACAAAGTTTGTGTAAATTGAACATATTACACAAAGTTTGTGTAAATTGAATATATTACACAAAATTTGTGTAAATTAAAAATTTTACACACGCTTGTGTACATTTTACACAAATATTGTGTAAAAGTTTACACAAGAAATTTTTACACAAAATTTAGATTATACAGGATTCATATTTTACACAAAATTTTTAACCGTGTAAAATTTGAAATCCCCTATGTAAAGGGGGATACCAGAAACAAGGCAAGCCTTGTAATTCGGACGGTTCGTAAAGAGTCACTTAAACGGTTGAATTACACGACTTATATACTATATCGGTCTTCTAATCCGTGTAAAAGAAATTACTATGGTCCAAATATTGCACATAGTATTATATTAGCCAAGTATGGGCAATATGCGGCCTATAAAAAACAATACATGGGAGAAATATTGGCTTTATAATACCACAGCGCCGGAGCCACACCCGGCCTATCTTTAGATATATCTTGGGCAATTAGGGTAGTTGGGGAACATAACCAACTGAATATTTTATGAAATTATATACAGATTTTAACTTCTTTTCATTAACTTTTTCGATGAAAATGAAAGATAATTATATCTTTTATTTAAAGGTTAAATTTTGCTTTTATATTTATAAAATTATTTAAAAAAGAAATAAAAATATAGAAACTAATCATAGCGGCAATTACTGTGTTGTTGAGCCTCGAAATTTTCAAATACTGTGCGCCAGTTATCGTGTCCGTGCCCTAGATATCGCGTGGTAGTTACTGTTTCTTTCTTTCGATTACTGTGCACAGGATACAGTGTTTTGAGGTATTTACGGTGTGGCAAATAATATGTATAAATATATAAATATTTTTAAGTGATACGGATAAAAAAATATAAATAATTTATGATGTTTGATGAGATGAATGACAGCGACGTGTATTAATGTTGGAAAGATGATAGGAATGGTACAGCTGCCGAAGTGGTTCAAAATGGTTTCCCGAAACGTCGGCAAGAAAACAACTGGTTTATTTTCATTTTGAACCACTTCGACAGCTGGATCATTCCTATCATCTTTCCAACATTAAGGGGACGCCGCAGTTAATGTATTATTATATGAAAGTACTGTAGTATATTTTATTTTCTAAATAAAAAAATATGACAATTTTCCAAAATCCAAGAGTTGTCCGCACTTGATATACAAATTTTGAAGTGATTCCCAAAATTTCAGCTATGTCGGTTAATTCTTTACAGAGAAAACTTTGAAAAACTAGTTCTGTTACTCCGGCATCCCGTTAATACACGTCGCTGTCATTCATCTCATCAAACATCATTCTATACAACGTCTGGGTCCAAAACAACGTTGCCACTCGTCTGTAAGACACTTTCGACGAGTATTGTTACCTTCTTCCACGGATTATGTGATAAGTTAAGGGTTATTTAATGTTTAATTTTTGCTTTCTATAAGAAAATTAGCACTAATTAATACTGTTACTTATTACTTTCAATAAAGAGCCTAGAAGAGGGGCATAAAAATGCCCGAAACGTCGACAAGAAAACATCTGGTTTATTCATTTTGAACCACTTCGACAGCTGGACCATTCCTATCATCTTTCCAACATAAATAATTTATATTTAATAATTTTATTAATGAATAAAATAATAAAATAGTAACATTTTTTTATAATTACAAAAAATTTTTAAATTATTATTACTTCACGTATAATACTTTTCTGTTTTTTAATACTAGAGTAGATGTCCGTATTAGTGTGGGTTTAAGAAACTCTTCAGTTTTGTCGCATAATAATAGACTATTTAAGCTGTATCAGAGATTCCGGGCAGGTTTATATAGATAATAAAAGTAATAATCTACACGAAACAATTTTTTTTTTATAGAAAAATATTAATATTTACGAAAGTAACAAGCAATATAACAAAAAATTGTGTACGCATTTGTGTGCCCTAGCAGACAACAAAGTACATTTTTGTGTGCCCCGTATTAATGTGGGTGTACACGTTTGTGTGCCCCACATTAGTGTGTCTTGATAATATTATAATTGCCAACAAAATTAGTTTGTTAACTGTAGTGCATTTATAATCAATTTCTAACCCTTGTTTACATTGAATGTTAATTAATTCCAATACGGTAAAAACTGCTGAAGGTCGTCAATGCGATATGAAACAACGTTTGTGCGCAGATAACCTAATCTAACTTTTCTGTTCAAGCGCCGATACGAGCATGCTCGTATTGGATTTGTGCACACACAAATCTGGACAAGTCGTTTTTCACTGCCCTATTAGTAGACATCATTAATTAAATATTAAAATAAATTGAAAACCTTTATATTAAGGTTTATTATATAACATAATATTATTTTATGATATAATCAATTGTATCCCACATTAAAATCCTTCCGAAACATTATTTAATGTTAATTTAATTATTTAATGTTAATAAGTAATATTTTTATTGATTATTTAATGTTACTTTTAAAAATGTCATTTTTTAGCAAATTTGGACAAGGAAACACCGTGACACACCGCAAACCGTGAAACATATTTTTGAAAGTTCTTTTTTAATGTTATAGTAAATGAAAACAAATTATGTAATTAATTCTATTTAAACTTAATTAACTATACTTTATGAAAAAAAATATTTTAGTGTTACGTTTTTACTCGTTCATTTCTAGGATATGTTTTAATAATAGGGCACACAAATATGGACAGGCACACTAATATGGACCACTACCCTAGGTAGATATTCATACTTAAACTATTTCGAGAGTCAGTCTCTTAAAGCTTTTTAGTCCGGGCGTTGGTGACACTTGAGCACAAATTTTTAGCTCCCCTCAGTAACTTTGGGTTTTCTGATGATTTTCGGTGCGCTGAATCGAAACTTGTTGGTTACGAAGCTCGAAACCCGTTAGTTTTTTTGTTATAAACAAATTACTGATTTGCAATAAACAAAAAATTGTTTTTTGCAATTAAAAAAAATTGCGTTACGTTTTCTAGGTATTTTTGAATCGAAAGTCTTTTTGTCAAACTCATACTTTTTGAGTTAAAAATTATTAAATTTTCATATTTCATGAGAATGGACGAGAATAAAAGCTCAATCAATCGTATTTTGTGAAAACTTTATCAATTTTTAACTCAAAAAGTATGCGTTTTACGAAAAAACTTCTAAGAACACTTTCGATTCAAAAATACCTAGAGAACGTAGTGCAATTTTTTTTAATTGCAAAAAACGATTTTTTGTTTATTGCAAATCAGTAATTTGTTTATAACAAAAAAACTGACGGGGTTTCGAACTTCGTAACCAATAAATTTCGATTCAGTGCACCGAAAAACATCAGAATATCCCAAGTTACTGAGGGGAGCTAAAAATTTATGCTCAAATGTCACCAGCGCCCGGACTATTTTAAATAACCTAGGTATACGTATATTAGAAACAGTATCTATGATACAACAGGTTAGTGTTTTTATCCAGTAGTCTTTCCTTTGAATAATTTTTGACTTATTTGTGTTTTTTGATTTAGGTTTGAGTGTAGCCTTTGCTTGTTTATTAAGTTTTTTTGTCTTTTTTTCTCCATTCCTTCTTTTTTAATTCTTGCTTTTTCAACTGTAATCTTTTTTTTTTCATTTCTTTATCTTCTTCAATTTTTCTTTTTTTATTTTCTTTTTCTTCAAACCAGTTTTTCGCATGTAAATCTGATAGAATACTAGATGGTCTTTCCTTATTTGGCTGCCTTTTTTTTATCCGTAGAGGCTTTATTTGGTGGCCAATATAAATAATTTGTTATAACAGAAGTTGTTTCGCCCTCTAACTTTGTACTTCCAGATTGTACATCAATTGTATTACTTCCTCCTAGAGGAAGCTTTGTGATAGTAATTTTTTGAGTTATTGTAAAAACATGTTATAATTGTTTTTCGAGGTGTTAGGAATCAAAATATATGATTTTTGAAAAATGTCTGTATGAATGTGCGTGCGTGTGTGTGTGTGCGTGTGTGTGTGTGTGTGTGTGTGTGTGTGTGTGTGTGTGTATGTGTGTGTGTGTGTGCATGGAGAGAAATGTTTATACAAAAATTCATATATTTTTCACGAAAAATTACTATACTATTGCTCAATCGAGCGACAATCTTGCATTATACTTCATTTTAGTGTAACTTTACCAATGTTTACTATACTAGATAGCAAAGTGGAATTCACGATGAAAAAAAATTTTTCGCAACCTACATTACCGACACATTTATTTTCTTAGTCAGTTCGCATTTATGAAACTGACTCAGAAATAATTTTTTTTTTATCTCTGAAAAAAAATGCGGAGACCGGGAATCGAACCCGAACCCGCCGCGCGAGAGCCACAGTCTTACCGCTACGCCACGCCGCACTTTGTTAAAAGATACTTCGTCTCGTATATGCTACACCTCGAACAGCTGATGATCGCTTAATTTTTACTATACTGACTACCAAAAATTGCTATACCTTCTATCAAATTTTAATACACTTATACCAATAATTGCTAATAATCTAAATAATCTGTATAATACGAGTTTGTCACACCATTCGTACAAAGTATAGTAATTTTTACATAAAGATGTCTCTCCGTATGTGTGTGTGTCTGTGTGTGTGTGTGTGTGTGTGTGTGTGTACACCTGGATCTTAGCTTCTACTCGATCGATTTTGACCGGACAGGTCTCATTTTTTTTGTTTTTTTGTGTGATGGCGGGTCGAAAACTCGTTTTTTGATTCGCCGATGCGTTTTTGTTTTATCTCGAATTTTCGATTATCTCAAAATAGATTTTTGCTTTTTTTAATGATAAGATCGAGATATTTGAATTGAATGGATAGCATTCAAAAGAGCATTAAAATACCTATATTTTCTAAAAGAAAAATTTCTCTAGCTATCACGGTTCTTTTGTTATTAACAAAAACGTGTTTCTTTTTTTTTTAACTTATAACTCCTAAACTAAACGGTCAATTTTCTTGAGAAAAATCATGATAATGCAGAATATAAATAGCTATAATCTGTAAAAATCTGATTGTGAATTCATTTTGTCGACTAGTTTTTGAGAAAAAAATTGAAATGTGAAAAAAATGAGTTTTGTATGTCCAACGATTACGGTAGTAAAATTGACTTAATCGCTTTGAAATTCCTTGTAGAGGTAGGTTTTGGATAGCTCTCGGTTGAGTTCTTTGGGCAAAATGATTAGTCCAGAAATTTCAGAAATATTTGAGGTTAAAATTTTTTTAACCTTTTTTCAAATCGTAATTTCACGAAAACTGCTTCATGTATCACCTCCAAATTTATAGATAATTTTGTATGTGATATATATGCGAGTTTTGATCAAGATTGTACGATTACTTTTTGAGATATTTGAATTTGAAAAATTTCGTATTTTACAAAGTTATTTTCTTTATCGCATGATAACTAGAGAAAACAAAAATTTTGTGGAAATGTAGATTCTATATATTATCGTATAAATCCTTTAGATAAAAGAATTGTCTCGTGATTTTTAGAGATATTTAAGGTTAAAATTCTTTTACGGTTTTTTTCAAAATCGTAATTTCTCAATGACGACTTAATGTATCAGCTTGAAATTTATAGACTATTTTGTATGCGATATAGGCCATACCTGTGTAAAATTTCATCCAGATTATATGGTTATTTTTTGAGATGTTTGATATTTAAAATTTTAGTATTTTTGAAAATGACTTTCTTTGTTGTCGCACAATATAACTACATTAAAATTGTTTTAATTTCTTTGAAATTTGGTGGAGATGTAGAGTTTGTATATTATTTATTAAAAGAATTCTTAGGGTAAAAGAATTCGTTTATGAATTTCAGAGATTTTTGAAGTTAAAACTATTTTAGTCTTCTTTTAAAATCGTAATTATTCGAGCACGTATTTATGTATACTATAAAATGGAAATGACATGCGCTATGCGCTTTGCGCCGATGCGCGTGTGTTGTATACCTGCTTTTGTTTTGCAATAGCCATTTATTATTTTTAAGATTAGAACCTTTTTCTTAGATCGGAAATTGCAAAAAGAGCACACAAATACGGACAGCATACTACTAGAGACACGTACCCTATGTGTGAAATTTCACAAAGAAAATATAATTTGAAGTAAAGGTTATTTAGGAATTTTAAAAGGTTTTGACGATAATATTACAATCAATTATTTTATTTATTGTATATTTCACACATAATTTTAAAAAAATCAGACCTATTATTCTATTCATATTTTATACATAATTTAGAAATTAATACTTTTTAATCTTCATAAATGAATTTAATTATAATTATGTCATAAATTGTTGCAAAAATTATAAATTTTGTTATTAAAAATTCATTAAAGGAATAAGCAAATTAAGTTTGAGGAAGCCATGGGCCAATGAATTGGCAGCGGTTTTTTTTATATCAAATAACGCCTTTTTCTTAAAGCTATTATTATCACTGTTGCTGTCCATAATTGCACTTAAGGGGGTCCGAAAGTCAATTAAAAATTCAAATTTCGCGCCACAATATAGCAGACGAAAAAATAAGTAATTTGCCTATAACAAATAGTAAAAACAATATTACGGAAAATCAGGACTGCATTTCCCTCCGTTACATTATTATCTATCATTTTACAAAGTTTGAAGTTTCTATATAAATATTTCGCTGAATGGCATTTGAATAATGTCTCAAAATCAAGTAATTCAAATGCCATTCAGCGAAATATTTATGTAGAAACTGCAAACTTTGTAAAATGATAGATAATAATGTAACGGCCCGCGTAAAAAAATTACGTTTAGCACAAGTTTGGCTGAAGTTTATGTTTGGCAGTACTTGTTTCAAACGTGGCCAAGGAGACTTTGCCAAACCTTTAGTTTTAATATATTTTATTTATCAAAACTTGCGCCAAAGTTTTACTCAAGTTTTGCTGAAGTTTTGCTAATGAAATAAAAAAGGAAACAAGATTATTAAATTCATCTCTCAAAGCTGCGCGAAAGTTTGGCAAAACTTTAGAGGAACATCGGCAAGTCTATAATATGTTTCCCTTACGTTTTAGGAAAGTTGAGAGAAATGACCATTATTTCACTTTTAAGAAACGTTAAGTTTTGCACAAGTTCAGCTAACGTTTAGAAACCGGTAAGAAAAATAAATTTTAAGCTCGCGCAAGTTTTGGAGAAGTTTTCCTAAACTTTATATAGTAGTTCAATAACACAGAATTACAAGTATTTTTTCCTCACACCGGGCCGAAAGTACCTCATTCCCGCCCGGCTCCGAAACGGAAATATGGCATTTTCGGCCTCGATGTGAGGAAAAATAGTATACACACCACGGGAGTAAAATTGGCCAGTCCATAGCTCGTGTAAATTGCCACTCGAGCCGAAGGCAAGGGTTTTCCTTCCATGGTGCGTAATATACTATTTTTTCATTTAACTGGTATCTGTAAGGAAACGCATTCATTGGTGATGTTGTACGAAATAGTTATTAATAAAATACGATGAACGCATACTTCTGTATTTTTAATTTTTAACTTTAGTATTATTTATGACATTAATTACATATGTATTTTTATCTACACATAGATAATAACAAGTATTTACAATGTCGCTTAAACTAATTAACAATAAAATATTAGTTTTTTCGCATGAAAAAATGGTTGATGTAGCATGTTCGATAAAGTTGCACTCAAACTTTTTTTCCGCAATACATTTTAATACAATAGCGTAATTTTTACATTCATTATTACACTCTTCACAAGGAGATTTACAATCACATTTACATACTCTTAAAAACATTTGTATTATACCTGTACATTCAATATTATCGTACATAAATTTAATACAAGTTGAATTACTTTTTTTATTACGTGCATAAAACTCAGTCTCATGATAAACATTATTTTGTAGTAATCTATGGAAAGTATGACATTTACTCTCCTGAATTTCTACCGAATTCTCAGATAAAATATCCAGTATGTGCGGTGGTAGATTTCGATCTTTTATGGCCGAGCCTACTATAAATGCATTTTCGGCAATCTCCTTTATTTTTCTCCTGTGTGTGCCGGATTTTTCAATTTTTTTGCAAAAATTGTAAACTGCGCTGTCTCTTTTTAAAAATCTATCATTCATTTCCGATAAGCATAAAAAACTTGTGACTGCTGAACATACTTGTAGTTCAGGATGATTTGAGCCATGAACATAATTTTTCAAAATTCCATTAAAATTTTCAAAAGGATAGCACGAAAGCACCCATAATGGCCCAAACTTGTTTACGTCATCTGGTAAATGTAGGAGCAAATGCACATTACAAGTCATAAATTTTTGACCGTAAAGGTACTCGAATCTCATAACATACTCAGCCAAAAGACGCTTCGCAGTTTCTACCATTCCATCACTTATACTACTAGAATTTAAAAGAGAAATCGCATGTACTAGTAATATATGGTGTTCAAAGTACCTTTCATTCATAATGTTTCCTAGCACTGGTAAACTGTAAACTAATAAAAACGTTTCCAATTCTGAGGCTTTCCAATAAGAGATTTCAGATACTTTTCGTGGCATTCTATTTATAAATGACGGGGAGTCAAGCGTTTAAGTCTATCGTCAACAATGTGCGTAAAGGGAAGCAAAGATGATGGATGATTGCGATAATCTACGTCAAACCAAATGGTTAATAATTTCTTCGTTACACCTTGAAAAATACAGTGCATTTCGTCGATTGCTGTAGAATTCATATGGTCATAGACTATTAGGCTTAGGGCACTTGGACCTTTAATGCCACGTACAGGTTGTCCCGTTTCTAAGGCTTGTTGGGCGTAGACTGCTGTCGTTTCACTTCTTCTTAAAGTAGAGTTGTTGGAGAATGGATATGTCTGTACATTGTCAATTCGTCTCGTTTCGATTTCGCAATTCGGACATCCAAATTTCCCATTATATTGTTGCATATTTAGAAAAAGTGCTTTCGCAGGTAGATCGCAAGTGCCACTTATAATCATGCCTCGAATCTTTCTATCAGGTTCTTCGCCAAAAACCTTGAAATCCACGCCTCGAAACAATTCTTCCAAGTCGTTTTCGAATGTCGATACAAATAAATTCGCCTGCGGTTTAGTAGGTCCAAACCATAAGCCTGCTAGTAACGTATTTTCTTCTTTTATACGCATATTATAAGGTAGCTCATTTATCATTAAATACAGTGGCCAAATACTTATTTTTGATGATTTGAACAGAGGCAAACCATCAGTATTCCAAGTAAAAGTAATATTGTTCTGATTATTCGTAAAATCGCCAGGAAGCGATTTATAAACATAACCATCGTAAATGTCTTCATAATTATTGTCATTTATTTTATTACGCGTAAAGCGATAGCTTAGAGCCTCTTTAAATCCCTTTCTTTTCAGCATAGAATTCAATTGCTTAATTATCGGAATTTCCAAAATGTAGCTAACTTTTTCACTCTCATTGCATCTCTCACAAAAACGCGATTCTAATTTAGAAAAGCATAAAGTACAATAAAAATGTTTTAGCAAAGGAGTTTCTATAGAAGAAAAAAATTTTTTAAATTTATACAAAGTTTTTGCGCAATAATTTGGCTTTTTGCAATGCCCTTCTATTAATTCTAAAATTCCTGCTAGTAAAGCTCCTGGCATTGGAAAACGAGCACTAAGAGTAAAAATAGCTAAGATACTTTCTGCTACAGTAATGGGGGCATCGGCGTATAACGGTTTGTTCGCATTTGGAAATGATCCATCCTCGTCGTCAATATTGTCGTCTTCCGATGATTCTTCTTCTGTCGAATCATAGTCCGAATTGCTGCTGTTATTAGTAGAACATTCATCGTCAGAACTGGTACAGCCTCCTCTTTCTGAATCTGTTTGACCAAAATACAAGATTTTAGAAAATGAAATTACTTATTTATTAGTAAGAGAAAAGCCCACCTATCTCGGGATAAATTATGGAATGAAAATTAGTAAAACTGTAAAATTCATGTGGTGTCAAAAAATTTATAAAAATTTTCGGCATAGTAGGTGTAATGTACGCAAATATGTGTATGGGTTGCGGGAGTAACGTGAACAATTTTTCACTTTACGGTCACTAAGCGCAAAATTCATTTTGACACAGCAACTCTTAAATATATTCGCGCTTTACTTTTCGCCTACTATAACGAACAATAATTTTCGCAATACGAGCGTAAAGCTTACTGCTCTTACGTTAGTGCGCGACACTCGGGCCAGCTCAGCTGGTCCTCGTGCGCAACGATTACGTGCGGGCGTAACGTTCATCTTTGCGCTCTTGTAACAATAACTAATATTAGTATTCAAAAATAAATTATTTATACAGAGATAGAAAATGGAAGAGTTTTAACTAATTCCATGATTCAGACATATTATTTCCAAACAAACTGCATCGTTTTCCTTTTTTTTTAATTTTGTATTTGGGCAAGCTTTAAATATGAGAATTAGTTTTGGATGTTCATGGGCATCCCCCTTTATGTAATTGATAATCTCCGACTATTTACAAGAATACTAAAAAATATTATAAAAAAAATATTGACATTTTTTTATATTATTATTCTTATTATTATTATGATTATATATCGATTAAATTATTGTATTAAGGTTTTTAGCTGATATAATTTCAAATTTGTAACCATTTGTATGTATAAAACTTTTTTTTGCATTAGCTGTACATTTTATTTTTAAATATAATATAATATGATATATACACACACACAAACACACACACACACACACACACACACACACACACATACACTATGTACCCCATAAGTGATTTCATATAATAAAATGTAAACATTCTTACATATATTCAATATTTATGTGTATCATTTTACATACCTATATTGACGTCAGAAATAATTTCATTATTACTGCACAGGTTAGTTTCTACAGGATTGGAACTCTCATCGCTTCCATCGTCATTTTGCAAAAAAACGTTTTCGTTTTTATTATTTAGTTCGTTTAAATCGTCTGTAAGAACAGTAACTATTAATTTAGAATCAATTTTATTTACAAATATTTACAAATTACATTTACAAATATTTTTATAATAGCTTTCTATTTTATATTAGCTATATATATATAAAAAATTTTTATTTGATAACTTTCATATTTTTTGATAATTTTTTAAATCTTACTGAAAATTAATGTTGTATCTCGCAACGAGCCAAAGTATCCCCGTACATTATACAGTGACAAAGGCGATATAAGCAGTTTGCGTGATATATTCTAGGTTGTAGTTTTGATAAAGTTGATTTCGATGTGTGTGTGTGTATGTGTATACACACACATCGAAATCAACTTTATCAAAACTACAACCTAGAATATATCACGCAAACTGCTTATATCGCCTTTGTCACTGTATAATGTACGGAGATACTTTGGCTCGTTGCGAGATACAACATTAATTTTCAGTAAGATTTAAAAAATTATAAAAAAAATGTGAAAGTTATCAAATAAAAATTTATTCTTTTATACTACTAAAGATTTAATTAGTAGAATCGATACCTTTGGTAATTGAACTTTCGTCACTTTGAAGGCTATCTTCTCTGCAGTCACTACTTGTACTAGAATCACCATCACTTTCATAGCTAACGCTGTCGTCACTTGAGCTTTCGAGATTTGATAAAATTCTATATTTTCTCGACCGGCAATATTCATCTAAATTAGATTTTCGCTTTGGCATAATTGTTTAATATCTTTTTCTTAGTTAAACTTTTGGGAGAAAAATCTTTCTTAAATTTTCTTTAAGATTAGTATGCCAATTGCTAGAAGGTAGCTTTAATTACAATTCTACGAGTATCGATTTTTTTATTTACATTCTTTTTTTCTCATACTAATCGAACCTCAAAATTTTCGTTTCATTCAATCGTTCGATCGCAATCTCGTGAAACTGTATGTGATTTGTTTTACATCTGTCATACTTAACCTTAACCTTAACCTTTCATGTAAGGCAACAAAATGTTTGTACTAGTGCAGTGGGAAGACGCTCATACCATAAGTGTACTGCCGATTGAACAGACAAAGCAAGGCAAAGGAAATAAAACTCTTGCGAAATGGGGTGCCACATGGTATAAAGCAAAGATTTTAAAAACGAGCGGTAAGTTTGAAATGTATTTTATGCTAAAATTAGTTAACATCGATACATACTATAATTCATTTTAAAACCAAATAAAGAAAATAAAGAGTGGCTGGAAACCTTGGAAGTCACTACTGAAGGTTGCGTTGTTTCTGCTGAAAAGAGATCATCGATATCGGAAACGTTACTGTTGAAAAAACGCGAGGTACGACAAAAAGATAAGGACACTGAAAATTTTCAGAAAAGCATTGTTATGGACCAAAATAAAACGATCATGCATAAAGTACCAATTTTTCGACGTGTAATTGCTGAACGTTGTTCTGATGAAGATACGAATCCGTAAGTTTAATTTATTTGATGAAGGTATAAAATGAGTTTAATTGAGAGAGAGGGGGGGCGAGAGCGAGAGAGAGAGAGAGAGAGAGAGAACGAGAGAGAGAGAGCGAGAGAGAATGACGACAAAATTGAGTAAACGAGCGGGAAGACCGAGTACACAAGTTAGACGGAGACCGAGCGAACGAGCGCCGAGCCAAGCAACCGAGTGAGAAGGAGACCGAACGACGAGCGAGGAGACCAAGCAAACGCGTGAGAAGGAGATTCATCGAAGACGCGAGGAGGCCGATCGAACGGACCAGAAGGAGGCTCCCACAGAAAAAAGTCCCCACAACTTCAGATCGAGTCGAGCTCGTTGTCTGTGCCCTCTCCACTGCGAGAAAGCGTGTCGACGGGGGCCCGCGCAGTGATTGTTAGTTCTTCGCGCCGAGCTTGCGGCCATCCTGTCTTTCGATATGATCGCAAGCTCGGCGCGAAGAACTAACAATCACTGCGCCGGCCCCCGTCGACACGCTTTCTCGCAGTGGAGAGGGCACAGACAACGAGCTCGACTTGCGCCGAGCTTGCGATCATATCGAAAGACAGGATGGCCGCAAGCTCGGCGCGAAGGGCTGACAGCCAGTGCGCGGACCGGTGTCATCATGCTCTCTCGCAGGGGGGGGGGGCAGACAGCGAGATAGACTGTAAGCACTGTCTGGAGCTGGGGGGATTTTTCTCCGTGTAGATTCACAACGAGGAGACCGAGGCCCGAGTCAATGAACGATAGGGAGAGGTGCAGGAAAGAACGGAAAATAGACCAACTGGCGAGTAGTGATAGAGCAGCGAGTGCGTGTTTCTGTGCGTGTGCATGTGTGTGCGTGTGTATATATGCGAGAACAGACCGACAGACATAGAAAGAGAAATAGTATAAGTCTGATCATAACTTGCTAGGAAAAATATATTATTGCTTAATAAGGACTTTCGTTAAAATTTACTTTAGTAAAAACAAAAAAACAAAAAGATAAATTGAATTATGAAAATTTCACTTGAGCAGTTAACCTGTAAAAGTAGTATACTTTTATTATTATAAATGCTTTTATAAAACTTTTACTTTATATGCTTACATCTACTGTTATTAATATATTGATATTCATTTCGTTAATGAAATGTTCAGTTTTCGAAGTCAATATCTATCTTATATTTTAATTCATTGCATAATATATTTTTAAATTTTAAAAGAAAAACATATAAAAATATTTTCTGAAACATTAAAAATATATTCATTCTGTTTTTTTAGATTTTTGTACTTTTAGAAATAACTTTACGAATTGTTCAAATTATAGCTTTTAAATAATTTGACATAATATTATTTCGTTATAGAAATAAAGATGATGAAATAGAACCTCCCATTACCTCTAGCTCTAGTGAGGATGAAGAAGAAGAAGAAGGACGAGACAGTTCCATTAATGTCGAAAGTACGCCGACCTCAAATTATGTAATACAGAAAGGACATTGTATTTGTTCAAAATTACCTTCAGGTATGGTTTTTGTTTATTTATTTCGCTTATTTTATTGATATTTGTTTGCTGGCATGTGTAACGAATAGACTTGCAAACTCACACTCCATGTCGAGAATGGGGGAGAGAGAAAAGAGAGAGAGAGAGAGAGAGAGAGAGAGAGAGAGAGAGAGAGAGAGAGAGAGAGAGAGAGAGAGAGAGAGAGACGCCAATACTTTACAGAAGAGATTATGGAAAAGACGCAAGCTCTATTCAAAACCATACTAATTCGCGTCTCGCAGTTGCGCAGGTTCTGATCTGTCTCTTCCTCCCCTTTCTTTCTCGGTATCTCTCACTGTTAGTAGTACTACTACTCTGAATCAGAAAATAAGAACTATCAAAAAATAATTTTCAGGCATCGTATTTATCTAATAATAATCAATAACTTTTAGTTACTACAGAAGATATAGAAAATTTGAGTCAGGTATTGAATTTGGCCAAATTAATACACATCACGCAAAATCAGGTGAATACATAAAATTATATCTTTATTTCATTGCCATTTATACATAGATATACTATTTTTCATTATTTTAATCATATTTAAAGGGCGAGTGTGCGGTGGAAAATCAAAAGGCTACTGTGCTAAGTCAACGAAAAGAAAATGGAGTGGTAAGGCTTTTGTAATAACATCTCTGCTATTCTTACGTCAGATTTATGGATATACGTGTATTGTTGAGATATTTGATTAAGCTATTAATATACACTATTAAAATAGTAGATGCCCACTATTCTGGAGTGTATATTCAGTATTTCGGAACTGTACGACTTTGAACTATTGAGGTAGTGATTTTTCACTACTTTACATTTAAAGAGTACACATTTAACTATATATAATTTTTTTAGTCAGATATCAAAAAATAATAAACATTAAGGTAGCTTATTTTGGAACTTATATTTTGAACGAATACTTTTTACATTTGACGTATGAGTAGCAAGAATCTTGTAATAATGGATCTGTGCAATTTTTACATATTTACATTGAAACTAATTTTAGATGGAGCTTGTGCAAGGATCTGGAATTTATTTAAGTGCATTTAAAGTTAATCAAATTCAACAGTTATATAAGAAAAATCCAAGGGAGCAAGTACGACAACTGATGAGACTGATATTAGGAAATGAAGTTTTAAAAAAAAGTTCTGCGACCGGGAAGAATGGTTGGACACCAATTCCCACGAATATTTTTGATGGAGTTGAAAGTAAATTTTCTATAATCATGTAATTATAATATTGTAGAATTAAAAATAACTATTCTTGTATTGAACTTTTAGGATATGTTAATGAAAACGCAATAAAAGAAAATATAAATTATCGCATAAAAAATACAGGGAAGTGGTTACAGCGATGTGCGCAACACTGAGGAACCCGAAAGAAAGTAGTAAGGCACAAACAACAACAAAAAACCACATTAAGAGAAATGTAGCTGTAGTAATGAAAAAGAGTTTAAAAGAAAGCACAGAGAAAGGCATACCTACGGAACAAGATCTGGAAGAAACAAAACGAAAGGACATAGAAAGCGAAAATGAGAAGGAAATAGAACAAAGCGAAGAAGAAGTATATGAAGAGAAAAAACGAAAAGAAGAAGTACAAGAGAGCAACGAATATAGTAAGAAAAATAAATGGAATAAAGAAATTGAGAATAAAATTACAGGAAAGAACAAAACAATCCTGGAAGAACGAGCAAAGGAAAGCGTACAAATAGAGAGGAGGGGAAAAGGAGTAGACCTAATAGTACCCAATAGAAGTGAACAAAATGAAAACGTGGAGATAGAACAGGATGAAAAAGAAAAAGAAAGGCAAGAAGAAGAACGAAGAAGAAAAAGATAAGAGACTTAAAGAAATAAAACAAATAGAAATAAGATTAAGACAAGAAAAAGAAAAATTACTCGATGAAACAAGAAAAAATGAGATAAAGTTGAGAGAAAATAGTGAAGAAGTTACCATGAAAATCACTCGTTCGATGGAAAAAAAAGATCAAACAAATTATAATAAAATAAAAATAAAATCCGAAAAGATAGAGGCCAAAAAAGTCAAGAAAGACCAAGGGAGAGAAGAGAAAAGAAGAAAGTTAAACAATATTGATAATGCTGCAAAAAAACAAAAATTAAATTAAATTAAAATACTTACCTACTTGTTTAAATATGTTTAAATAATATTTGTTATGAATTAATTTAATACAATAAATACATAGTTTAGTTTATCATAAACGTTTTACTGTGTTTTATTAAACTTATTTTATTAATAATAAATATAATAAATAAATGAACAAAAAAGTAAACATTAAACATTATATAAAGTTTAGGAAAACTTTTCCAAAACTTTCGCGAGCGTAAAATATATTTTTCTTACCAGTTTGTAAACATTAGCTGAACTTGTGCAAAACTTAACGTTTCTTAAAAGTAAAATAATGGTCATTTCTCTCAACTTTCCTAAAACGTAGGGGAAACAAATTATAGACTTGCCGATGTTCCTCTAAAGTTTTGCCAAACTTTCGCGCAGCTTTGAGAGATGAATTTAATAATCTTGTTTCCTTTTTTATTTCATTACCAAAACTTCATCAAAACTTGAGCAAAACTTTGGCGCAAGTTTTGACAAATAAAATATATTAAAACTAAAGGTTTGGCAAAGTCTCCTTGGCCACGTTTGACACAAGTACTGCCAAACATAAACTTCAGCCAAACTTGTCCTAAACGTAATTTTTTTACGCGGGGGAGGGCAATGCAGTCCTGGTTTTCCGTAATATTGTTTTTACTAATTGTTATAGGCAAATTACTTATTTTTTTGTCTGCTATATTGTGGCGCGAAATTTGAATTTTTAATTGACTTTCGGACCCCCTTAAGAGAGCACCGTTCTCTGAGGCTCTTTGTTTGTTATTGTTGTTACCTAGACCCTTAAAACTATCTTCAATATTTTGGATATTTACATTAAGACTGGTATCACAATTTGGTAACAATAAAGTACTGTTTATTTTCTGCATTGTTTCTTTAAAAATAACATTGTCATGATTGTCAACAACTAATTCTAAAGATGTAGAAGTATTAATATTCGTATCTGTATCACAAGCTAGTATAATTATCATCTGAAAAATAGTTGTAAATTAATATTTTATTATTTAATTGTATTTTATAAATAGTGTATTTTATTTAATTCAATATTATAAATTTAGGATTTACATAAGTTTTGTTTCCATGTAAAAATAGAGTGAACATGATATACAAGGCGTCTCATTTTAATCGCCCCAGGCAAATATCTCGAAAAGTAAGGGAGATGGAAAAAAACTTTAAATACAAAAGTTGTAGGGTTCAAAGGGGATCAGCTAATGGTAACAACGAACTTGACCTTGAACTCTATTTTCAAGGTTATTTCAAGGTCAAAGTAATTTTTTTAAATGGGAACCCCTAGTTTTGACCCCGGAAATGGAAAGAGCGGAAAATTTTACGTTCAGAAAGGTCTGATATATTGGGGTTTCAAAGACATTTTAAGGTCAACCAACCAATTTAATGAGGTCGATCTGGGAATACCTCTAGGAAGTACAAAATTGACCTTGACGTTCAAGATCATTTTAAGCTAAGTCGATTTTATAAAATGGAACCCCTTATTTTTGACCCCGGAAATGGAAAGAGCGGAAGATTTTCCGTCCGTATATGACCTTGACCTTGACTTTAACCGTGATCTGGAAGGTTATTTATTTTTTTTTTTAAATCCCCTTATTTTTTACCTCGGAAGTGGAAAGAGAAGAAAATTTTACGTTCAGATATGTATCGTCATATGGTATCAAAATTGGTCCTTTGGGGTCAATTAAGGGGGTTTTTTTAAAAATCGACTTAACCTTAAAATAACCTTCAAGGTCACGGTTGAGGTCAGGGTCGAGGTCAAGGTCATATTCGGATGTAAAATCTACCGCTCTTTCCATTTCCGGGGTCAAAAATAAGGGGTTCCATTTTATAAAATCGACTTACCTTAAACTGACCTTGAACGTTAAGGTTAATTTTGTCCTTCCTAGAGGTATTCCCAGGTCGACCTCATTAAATTGGCTGGTTGACCTTAAAATGACTTTGACACTCCAACATATCAGACCTTTCTGAACGTAAAATTTTCCGTTCTTTCCATTTCCGCGGTCAAAAGTAGGAGTTCCCATTTAAAAAAAATCACTTTGACCTTGAAATAACCTTGAAAATAGAGTTCAAGGTCAAGGTCGTTGTTATCATTAGCTGACCCCCTTTGAACCCTACAACTTTTGTATTTAAAGTTTTTTTCCATCTCCCTTACTTTTTAAGATATTTGCCTGGGGCGATTAAAATGAGACACCTTGTATATATAGTTTTAGAAAAAAATAATGGAAATTGAACAAAATAGAATTCACTAGATATTGAATAGGGATAAATGAACTAACAGATAAATCTGTCAGAATATGGGCGCTATAGTACATTTATATTAGAGAGATAGAAAGTGCATGCGCAGCGCCATCACGCGAGTAAAAGTTGTAATCATATAGAGAGAGCGAGCGGAAGCATCACTTGGTTGTCGTCCTTCGCCCGAGACGGTTGTAAAGAAGAGAGAGAGAGTTGTACCAGTAGTTTAATAAAGATTGTTACTGTTTGTACTTATATTAATTGGCAGTGGTTTATTTGAACAAACCCTTTGATCATTCAACATGGCAGCAGTCTGTGGTTAATGTTTAGTGTGGTTATGAAAGTGCTAGTGTAAGCTGAAACGGGCAATCTGAGTTTTGCGTAATATCCACGTGTGCCGTTCTAGCAATTTTCGACTGAGCTGTACCGAATAAAGGAACACGCATGGGCAAGAGAGAAAAGTTAAGCAAAACTGAAAGTGAAGAAGAGTTTTTTGATATTGAAAATAAAGAAGTAAAAAAGGGAGAAAACATGCAGGAAATTATTAAGATACCGATTTTTGATGGACAAGAGTACAGCAGTTGGAAGAAACGCATAATTATACTATATTATATTTGAAAATGTATATTTGAAAATGAAAAAGTGTGATATTGTAGTTACACGTGCAAAAATGGAAGGGGATAAAGTTGACTGGGATGAGAAAGACTTACAAGCCATAAATTATATTGTATATATAGTGCGATTTCAAACAAAAATGGAATTGATAAGTGACAAAGAAACGGCTTTTGAAATAATGAAAAAGTTTGATAGTACTTATATTAAGGAATCGACAGCTCTCCAGATAATGTGTAGAAATAAATTGGAAAAGATGAAATTCAAAGATTTTAGCAACTCGATGGAATTCTTTAACGAATTTGAAAAATCAGTGAACGATTTGAAAGTAGTTGGTGCAAACGTGACAGAGAAAGAGAAGATGAATTGTATGTTGAGGACACTGCCGGATTCGATGAGCCATATAGGAGATTTAATTGATGTGTTGAAAGAAGAAGAACAAAACGTGGAATATGCGAAAAACAAGATTAAAATGGCTGAACTAAAAAAACAAAGTGAAAGTGGAAATTCAAAATCGAACGCCTTTATGTTCGAAAAAAAAAGAAAGAAGAAAAGAAAAGGATTTGTTATGTATGTGGTGGTGAAGGACACATACAGTACGATTGCCCAACGTACAAGAGTTCGTGGAGTCGAGGGACGCCGCACCGAGGAGGCGCTAGCGGGCGAGGGGCCAGTCAACAGCGAGGATCGAGGTTGAACCGGCGTGTAATGAGCCCCTGTTAAAAAAATCCTATGACAATCACTTGATGAATCACGCCAAAAAGTCAAGTGATTTTCATATGATTGTCATATGATTGTCATATGATTCTCATGCGACTCTCATGTCCACAATTTATTAAATATATATTCAAATTATTTTGTATAATTAGTCAATAGAAGATTAGGGAAATAAAATCAATGGAATAGTACATTTCGCACCAAAGGAGAAAAAAACTTGGATAGTCCAGAGTTCGTGTGGCAAACATGAGCTGGCGGCTGGCCAATTTTACTCTCGTATTGCGCATACTATTTTTCCTCACACCGGGCCGAAAGTGTCTCATTCCCGCCCGGCTCCGAAACGGAAATATAGCATTTTTGGCCTCGATGTGAGGAAAAATAGTATACGCACCACGGGAGTAAAATTGGCCAGCCCCCAACTCGTGTTTGCCACCCTCGCCTTCAGCTCGGGTGGAAATTTACACGAGCTGTGGACTGTCCAAGTTTTTTCCTCCGATGGTGCGTAATATACTATTTCGCCATACCCGGGCCGAAAACACCACATTCCCGTTTTTGAGCCGGGCGGAAATGTGGCACTTTCGGCCAGAGTATGGCGAAAATGATTTATTTAAATCTGCTGTTATACAGAATTCAAGAGCGGCCGGTCTTAAATACCAAGGAAAAGAATTTAACGGAAACAAATGCCATAAAAGGCTTAAAGGTTAAAGGAAATATCCAAAACAGGTAGGTAAAAGCAGGAATAGGTCAAGTCATCATAAAGCACATGCAACAAAACAAAATTTTTATACATTGAATACCGTGGGGAAGGGTGTTTAATTGAGGTAGAACCATGTCCACCTTATGTGCATGAGTTAAACGGTACCGCTGAAAGGTACAATAGGACAATTATGGATAGTGCTAGGTGTTTATTAGCTGAATCTAAAGTGGAGAAAAGGTACTGGTCAGAAGTAGTATGCGCCGGGGCATATTTATAGAACAGGACCATAGCTAATATAGTTGAAAGGAATAAATCTCCCTATGAGATATTTTTTAATGAAAACCCGGATGCAAAATATTTGAAATTATATGGTAGTAAAGTATTTTTACGAGTACCTGAATAAAAAAGAAATTCAAAATGGGATAGAAAAGCTGATTTAGGAATCTTGATAGGCTATGATGTGATTGAGGAACATGTAAAGTGCATTGGCTTAAGTGATAATGATTTTGATAATGAGGATTTAAATGAGAATTTTGAAAAGGAAAAGATTGAAAATGTAAAGGTTAAAGATAATGAAAGTTTAGAAAATCTAAATGAAAATGATAAAAACGAAGTACAAGAAGTACCTGTAGTAAGAAAGTCTCAAAGAAATATTAAAAAGCGTAGTAGATTTGATGATAACTTTGTATATAATGGATGTATATATGTGAATTATTATAGTGCCGACAGTCCAGTAAATTTTAAAGAGGCTATTGAAAGTAATGAGTCTAGTTTTTGGGTAGATGCAATGAATAAAGAAATGAATAGTTTAAAGAAAAATTTAACTTGGGAATTAGTCGAAAAACCAAAGAACGAAAAAGTATTAGATTTGAAATGGATTTATACTAACAAGGAAAGTACCCGTACTGTCAAATTCAAAAAAATTCGAAACCCATATTAAAAGGTAGTCCTCCATGCGAGATTCGCGAAACCATTTTTTTTTATCGGCTGAGAAGCGCTTTATAAGGGTTAAAATCACCCCTAAAGTTTACCCCCAAGAAATGTTTTTTTGATATATCTCGGCTTCTACTTAACTTTTTTTAACGAAACAAAATGGAAAGAGTTTCTTATTAAAAAGTCAAGAAATCCGTGGTAGTATGAACATTAGGGTTGCATCCCTTATTTTTTAGAGGGTGAAATTGTGTTTTTTTAAAAATAATTTTTGTTGTGAGAATTCATAAAATAATTAAAAATAGGTCAAAACATTATTTTTGCCAACTACAATAAATAACAGTTGGTGTGTTTGGGCATTCTTCGCGAAACAACCCCTTAAGAGGTGGTAAACCACCCCTAACATAAATGAATTAGGTATATTTTTTTGGCCATTATTTTTTTCCTTAAAATGGGTTCTTGAAGTCGTTAATCGGAATCCACAGTTAGATCCACAATAAAAATTTGAAAATAGTGAATTCAATGTGTCGAAAAATTTTTTAGAAATATTTTAAATTCCACGAAAAATAGTATGTAGATCCCCTAGCGGAAATTATATTATTTAAATAAGTGTATAATAATGTAACAATGTTTTGTTATGTTATTCTATTATTTATTATTTTTTTTATCATACACTTGTTTATCGTACGATAAATAAGTGTATGATAATGTAGTTGTTTGTAAAAAAGTGTAAGAAAACGTAACAAATTGTACTTTTCTACTGGATTTCGGACGCTTTTATATTTTACCACAGTTTATACCATTTTTTAATAATTTCTTACTTTTCCTTACATTTGTCTACGTTTTATTACTTTTTAATTTGTACTCTTAATTCAAATTTTATAGGCATTCTTACACTTTCGTACATAGTTTTACATTTTATTATATATTTGTACTTTTAATTACATCTTTTTACGTTTATATACAAATTTTGATACACATTTTACATCGTATCACATATTTGTACACTTTTTTCAAATAGTTCATAATTATACTTTTATAATAATTTATAATTGTACTTTTATTTAAATAAAGCTATAAATAAAATATTTTCGAAGATGTAAAGAAAAAATACTAAAACGTAATAAAATGTAAATTATTATGTATTAGAAATATAATTAATATATGTTACAAAATGTAAGTTACTGTATAAAAGTTTAAATTTTTACAAATTCTTACAGATTTTTCTAACAAATTAATTCTTACAGATTTTTCTAACAAATACTTCCTTATAATTTCATAAAAATAAGCTACACAAGGAAATATTTAGAAAACGTAAGGAATTGAAAGAAAATGTAAGAAACTTTAACAACTTGTTAAATATGCCCGAAATCCAGTATCGTATGATTTCTTACATTTTTCGACAATTTATTCCATTTTATAAGTATTTTCTTATTTTCTTTCATATTTTATAATTTCAGCTAGGAAAGATTTTCATGCTTGTTGAAATTATGATAGGTTTTAATAAGAAAAGTTTATTTATGATTTATTAATATAAATTAATATGAACAAAATTTTTAATATAATGATAATTATAGCAATTCATGGTTATTGCGCAATATACAAGATTACGTACACTTGCATTGATATGGCTTATCTCCCGATTCCTCCTCTTTTATTCATAAATAAGTGAAACATCGGTGAGTCGAAAACAAATATACGTTACTGAACGTTTTTCTACACTCGTGTTAAATTAATATTCAATGTCAACATTATTTTATGGGTATTAATTGAAAATATAAGTGTCTGGAGGTACTTGCATCATATTTTTTAATGGCAAGTAAACATTTTACGAGTACGAAATCCTATTTGAATTGAATGATAACAATAATAATAGTCGTAAGTAACCAAATAATTAAAATTTCTTTCTTCTACATAATTATTCAAAATATTTCTAATAGAAGGATATAATAGATATAATATTGAAAAGTTAAATAAAATGCAGCATTTTTAAATATAAAACTCGTCAAAATATACAATAAATTTTGAACAAGTGGCCGAAGTTAAGAAAGTCAAATTCAGTAAAAATCTATTATAGAATCTTTATTGTACCAATTGTAAATATTTTGATAGTGAAACTTTACTCTTAATACATGCATTGAATTATTTTATGATAGTAAAAATTATGTTTTGATTTTAATTTTTAGAATTACTGTTACATTACTGTTATTCTAATATATAAAATATGACATACTGACGATTTAATCAGTTAAGTTAAGTGTAAAAAAATATTCATACGAGTGAATAGGAGTAGTACTTTATTTATAATAATAACGTTTAGCAACTATTTAATGCTAATAAAATAGTGTATCTTGTAAACAAAACATTGACAAACAATAACGAATTCCCATGCACTTACAAAGGAATTTAGTAAAATGTTTTCCTCAAAAGTTTTGGATGTCTGAATACTTTTTACACTTACTGTACATTCATACTATTGTACATTCCTATACTGTTATGGCTACAAAAAGGCTATAATAACTAAAACTTTTACAGGTTTACACTGCGACTCAACGTATCTAAAAGAAGAAAGAAAATATTTTCCATAAATATGAATTTGGTAAATGCGATGAATGTTTTATTTATTTTAAACAGTATGTTTCAAGATCAAGAAAAGAAATTACCTGTTAATGACGCTGAAAGAAATGTTGCTAATATAGTGTATAATATTATAATATCAAGTATAAATGATCGTAGTATTTACGAAGAAACGGAAGAATTTCTATATTATGATGATACCTAGGAACCTTACGATGACATACCTGCAGATGATTTACATTACGTTTTAGTATTTTTTCTTTACATCTTTGAAAATATTTTATTTATAGCTTTATTTAAATAAAAGTACAATTATAAATTATTATAAAAGTATAATTATGAACTATTTGAAAGAAGTGTACAAATATGTGATACGATGTAAAATGTGTATCAAAATTTGTATATAAACGTAAAAAGATGTAATTAAAAGTACAAATATATAATAAAATGTAAAAAGATGTACGAAAGTGTAAGAATGCCTATAAAATTTGAATTAAGAGTACAAATTAAAAAGTAATAAAACGTAGTAAGGAAAAGTAAGAAATTATTAAAAAATGGTATAAACTGTGGTAAAATGTAAAAGCGTCCGAAATCCAGTAGAAAAGTACAATTTGTTACGTTTTCTTACACTTTTTTACAAACAACTACATTATCATACACTTGTTTATCGTACGATAAACAAGTGTATGATAAAAAATAATAAATAATAGAATAACATAACAAAACATTGTTACATTATTATACACTTATTTACATAATATACTTTCCGCTAGAGGGTCTACATACTATTTTTCGTGGAATTTAAAATATTTCTAAAAAATTTTTCGCTATATTGAATTCACTATTTTCAAATTTTTATTGTGGATCTAACTGTGGATTCCGATTAACGACTTCAAGAACCCATTTTAAGGAAAAAAATAATTGTCAAAAAAATATACCTAATTCATTTGTATTAGGGGTGGTTTACCACCTCTTAAGGGGTTGTTTCGCGAAGAATGCCCAAAAACACCAACTGTTATTTATTGTAGTTGGTAAAAATAATGTTTTGACCTATTTTTAATTATTTTATGAATTCTCACAACAAATATTATTCTTAAAAAAATACAATTTCACCCTCTAAAAAATAAGGGATGCAACCCTTAATGTTCATACTACCACGGATTTCTTGGCTTTTTAATAAGAAACTCTTTCCATTTTGTTTCGTTAAAAAAAGTTAAGTAGAAGCCGAGATATATCAAAAAAACGTTTCTTGGGGGTAAACTTTAGGGGTGATTTTAACCCTTATAAAGCGCTTCTCAGTCGATAAAAAAAATGGTTTCGTGAATCTCGCATGGAGGTCTACTTTTTAATATGGGTTTGGAATTTTTTTGAATTTGACAGTTCGGGTACTTTCCTTGTAAGAAAGCTGAAAATGTGTATAAAGCGAGAATAGTGGTAAGAGGTTACCAACAAATTGATGTGTTAGATGATATCTACTCACCTGTTGCGTAAACTCAAACTTTGAAAGTGTTATTGTCGTATAGTTGTCGGAACGGATTGTTAATAGAGCAGATGGATGTAGAGACAGCGTTTTTAAATGGAAAAATTAAGTCAAGACTGTTTGTAAAACAGCCTGAAGGATATGAAGATGGTACAGAAAGAGTGTGTATGTTAAGTAAAGAATTGTATGGTTTGAGAGAGAGTCCAAGAGATTGGTATGAGTGTCTCGATAGATATTTAAGATCATTAGGATTTGTAAGAAGCGAATATGATTATTGTTTGTATACATTAAGAGTAAGATATGAGATTATTTATTTTATTATATTTGTGGATGATCTATTGATTTGTTGTAAGAATTAACAGAATTTGAATTTCATAATAAGTATGTTAAAAGAAAGATTTCAAATAAAAGATTTAGGTACGTATTTAGGAATAAATATTGAATATGACGAAAATAAAAATGAGCTGTCTTTAAGTGAGGAAAAATATATTGAATCATTAGCTAGGAAATATCAGATTGAATAAGCGAAATTGTATGAGACGCCAATGGAGCAGAATTTAAAGTTAGAACCTGCGGAAGAATCGAATAAAAATTTAAAATATAGAAACCTTATAGGAGTACTCTTGTATATAAGTTCAGGAACAAGATTAGATGTAAATTATAGCGTTAATTATTTGAGTAGGTTTCAGAATCGTTACAATGAATCACTTATAAATATGCTTTGAGAATTTTAAAATATTTGTATTTAACAAAAGATTTAAAATTAAGATATATAAGAAATGATAAAGTAGATATTCTTGAATGTTACGTTCATGCGGATTGGGTAGGAGACTGTGTAGACAGAAAGTCCACAACTGGATATATTATAAAGTTGTACGGGAATGTGATTCATTGGAAATCAAGAAAACAGGGTAGTGTGACAAAGTCTTCAACAGCTGCAGAATACGTTGCACTGTCAGAAGCAGTAAGCGGGATACTGTCAGTAAAAGATTTGTTAAGTAGCTTTATGGTAGAAATTAAGAAACCTGTAAATATTTTTGAGGATAATTCTGGCGCTGTGAGTATAGCAAAATACAGAAACTTTACCAAGAGATCAAATTACATTGAAGTACATTATCATTTTGTAAATGAGAATTATGAAAAGGGTTTGATAGACATTGTAAAAGTAAGTTCTGAAAAAAATGTAGCGGATATATTAACAAAGACTCTTGGGAAATTAAGATTTAAAAAATTGCGAAAACTATTGAACTTAGTTTAAAGAATATTGTAACTGCGAGAGATATAAATGTAAGGAGGCGTGTCAGAATATGAGAGCTATAGTACATTTATATTAGAGAGATAGAAAGTTCATGCGCAGCGCCATCACGCGAGTAAAAGTTGTAATTATGTAGAGAGAGTGAGCGGGAGCTCATTTGGCTGTCGTCCTCCGCCTGAGACGGTTGTAAAGAAGACAGAGAGCTGTACCAGTAGTTTAATAAAGATTGTTACTGTTTGTATATAAATTGACAGTGGTTTATTTGAACAAACCCTTTGACCATTCAACAAAATCATTTTTGTAACACAGGCACGAATTTCGCGTTTTTTAAACCTAAAAGTAGGGCCAAAAGTGAACGGTTATAGACCTACGGGCGCAAAAGTAGCTAAGCGGGCGCAAAATTAGGTAAGTGGGCGCAAAAGTAGGTAAGCGGGCGCAAAAGTAGCCGAAGCGGGCGCAAATGTAGGTAAGCGGGCGCAAAAGTAGCCGAAGCAGGCGCAAAAGTAACCGTTTTCAATAATCGTTCTTCTATTTTTTTTTCTTTATCCGCGTGTCTTACTTTTACTAATTACATGTTTTAATGTACTTTTTATGTTTTTAATAATTACAAATTTTAGTTTTTTTTAGATTAATTTAATATTTTACTATCTAATTTGTAACGTATAAATAATACACAACTTAATGATAAAATATAATGTTATAAGCTAGCAATATACATTCATATAAGAAACAATCTTATTACATTAATCAGATTTTCCATGATAATTAATGGTTATACTTGAGCAATTATCAAAATTAAAAAATTTCTTCTCATTTGAAGTCTGCATTTGTACTGAAGACATACTCGTACTACTAGTACTAGTTACAATAGAGTCTAATCTTAACTGCTTTGTCGGAGGCTCTTCGGATTTATTTGAATTATTAGAATCAGTTACCGAGAGATTGACTGCTGAAGATATTATATTTCCTATTTTTTATTTATTCGTTATAGATTCCTCGATATAATCTTCTGCAACCGCACTTGACTTCCACCCTCCGTGTCTCTTCAATGTAGTAATGTTCGCTCCAGAATCTGCAAGTATGGTTGCAGAAGTACGGCGAAAACAGTTCCCAGTATATAAATCAATATCTGGAAGCTGTAAGTACGAAGCAATCTCTTTGGGCATCGAACCAAACTTGTTTTTACCGACGGGTTGTACAGTACATTTGGCATTCCTATAGTTTATAAAGAATCTGTCCGTACTAGTTTTAGGTGGACGAAAACTTTGATATTGTTTTACTATCGGACTAAAATTAGCAGGAATAGTAAAAGAACGCGGTTTTGATGTTTTAGTGTCTCGTATTTCTATAAGCATTATTTTTCTCCATGAATTTCAATATCCTTTAATGTTATTTTTGTTAACTCATCTTTACGACATGCACTGCAAATTCCAAAAATTAATACAACCTAAAATTTACACCAGTAATTATTATTTTGAATTGTATATAAATAAATTTTAAAAAGGTTAATAATAGTACTCGCTTTAGTAAGAAGATATTTATCATCAGGCGCTTCTGTTAAAAATGTATTGATTTCCTCAGTCGTAAAAACTTTAGATTTTTTTTAAATGTATCCAGTGGAAAACTTTTTCAAAAAAGCAGTTAGAGAATAGTTATTTTCGATACAAGTGTGCGAAGTGGGTCATTCTCGCACGGGTGTAGTTTGTCGCCCGAGCGAAGCGAGGGTGACAAAAACACCCGTGCAATGATGACCCTTTTCGGTCACGTGTATCGAACTCTATTTTTTTTAACGGAGTGTGTGAAACTAGCCTTGTTGTTTGTTTTGCGTGCGCGAAGTAGCTGTTTCTCGCACGGCGTGCACGAAAGTAAATTGATCTGCGCATGCGCGACTTTCGCGCACGCCGTATGTAAAACAGCTACTTCGCGCACGCAAAACAAGTATGAGAAGGCGAGTTTCGCACACTCCGTTAAAAATAGTACATTTCGATACTAGTGCGAGGATTTGATTTTCCCCTCGTGTGACTGTTTGCACCCGAGCGAAGCGAGGGTGAAAAGGTCACACGAGGAGAAAATCAACTTCTCACACAAGTGTCGAACCGTATTTTTTGACACGACGTGCGAGAAGTGAGATTTTTGCACGCATCGTTTAACGCAGCGTGCGAGAAATCGAACTTCTCGCACGAAGTTTCAAAAAAGATATTTGCTAATATCTACTTTTTCATATAATTTTATGGTTGTCTTTAGCATGGAATTTTGCGACCAGAGAGTTGATTAACACTCTTTCTGATGACGACTCTACTTTTGATACTTCTTTCCATTCCACAAAATCGTTGTAAGATTTTTCATAAAGAACTTTAGATTTAGTTGGTAATAAATCCAACGATACGATTTCTGCGAGATTACAAATTTCAGGCGGCGTGCACTGCGCGTATTCTTCAATATCACTTTCACTCATCGTTCAGGAAAAATTAAAACTTTTAAATACTAAATACTAATTACTAATTTAAATAGTACTTTACTCTTATAATAATATTCTAATACTGTCGAATTATATACGTCGCTAGTACGCGTCCGCTCAACTATATTTTTGAACTAAAGAAAAGCAGCGCATTCGAGCGCAACGGTCCAACGGTCAGTTGGTATGAAAAACATGAAGATGGCGCCACCGTCCGCGCCGAAAACATAGATAACCGATTTTAAATATGTTGAAATAAATTGAAACCAAAATGTAAGTGTCATTCAATTCTCAGGTGGATAGTTGGTGTAACAGAAATTCGTTGATGTTGTTTCCCGTTTTAAGTGGAAAAACGCGAAAATCAATACCTGTGTCACAAAAAATATGGTGTGCACCAAGGGCTTAGTGGGCCTTTTGACCTCGTGTGATTGCAGTACTTGTCTACGGCTCGCGGACGCAGTCGCCTTCGGCTCGTGCTGCTCGCCTTCGACTCGTACTGCAAACTTCCCACTAGGTCTAAAAAGGCCCACTTTACGCCCTTGGTACACAATATATTATTTCAGCAATCTCACTTTTACAGAGTGAATCTTGCGGAGACTTTTGCTTTCACAAAGAGAAAGCTTGGTTCCGTGAAATTTTTCGACCTCGAGATTTCGATGATTTTCGATATTTCTAAGCTCCCTGAGTCGAAATATGCATTTTCTAGACAATGTCTGTGTGTGTCGGTTCACGCGTGTGTGAGGTGGAGCGAGCGCTACTGCTATGTACGAGCGCTACGAGTATTAGAGTGTCTTTTGGCGGCAGGAGACTTTTTCCGTTATTCCCGCAAAGCAGAAGTTCGCCTTTACCTAATAATTAATTGATTCATATAATATAGAAGAAACTACTCCTCCTCAATCGAATCAAAGACAAAAATTTGCAACAATTTTTGTGTTGCTATTAAACGTTTTATTGATTGTACCGGATATTGAAGCAGGAGGTCGGAGCAAGTTTTCCTTTTATTAGATTTTGGAGCAGGAGGTCGAAGCAAGTTTTCCTTTTAGTAGAAAATTCTTTTCATTGACAGATCAGATTTATTCAGGTAATAATACTTAAATCATACTAAATTATAAATTATGCGGTTTTATTATTATTATACTTAATAAAATGGTAATAATGCTAAAATTTTCTAACCTTCATTAAGTTGGAATAAAATTAATATGCTATAATAATTATTTTATAATTTTAATTTTTAGATTTAGATTTTTATTATAAAATAAGCACCGCAAATGGATTTAGAAAAGTTAATAGTTCATTATTTCAATAAAAACTGCTCATACCAAGAGATTTTATATTTTTTATTAAAGAAACACACAATGAAAATATCTATCAGTACCTTAAAACGGATATTATCTACTCTAGGATTGAAAAGGAAATATTTTAAAGAAAGTGATCTCAAAGATATATGCTTTGCAGTGGTTGAAGAACTGTTTTCCTGTGGGTATAACCTTGGATATAGAGGTTTATGGCAAAAACTTAAATCTAAATATGGTCAAAGTGAAGAGAGAAACTGTGTACAGAATTTTAAAGGTTGCTGATCCAGATGGTATAGCTGGGAGGTACGGTAACAAATTGAAAAGAAGAGTTTATCTCAGCCCTGGGCCAAATTTTTTATGGCATCTTGATGGGTATACGATAAACTTAAGCAATTTGGTTTTGCTATCCATGGGTGTACTGATGGGTTTTCCAGGTATGTTATTTAATTTATTGACAAACTACTTAGTTATTTGTAAGGCTTATTATAAATTTATTTTACAGGTATATTATTTGGCTGGAAGTTGCCACAACCAACAATAATCCTAAAGTTACAGCTAATTATTATCTAGAAGCGGTGAAAAAACTTGAACTTCTACCTACAGTAATAAGATGCGACAAAGGAACAGAGAATGTGCTTATAGGTAATCTGCATATCTGTTTGAGAAATCATGGTGATGACTTTTGTAGAGACCGCTGTTTCACACAAGGAAAGAGTGTCCGTAATCAACGCATCGAATCTTTTTGGGGAAGAATGAGGAACCATTCTATGGATTTTTATATCTAACTGTTTAAAACTATGCAAAAGAAAAATATCTTCGATGGTTCGAACCTCTATATTAAGTGCCTTCAGTTCTGCTTTGGACCTTTGATCACATACAATCTATGCACAACCAGACAATTGTGGAATGAACATCGGATCAGAAAACAAGCTGTCAGGAATAATTTATGTGGTAAACCGTTTGTTTTATTCAATTTACCTCATAATTATGGATCCAAGGATTATAAAAAAGAAGTTGATGTAAGTGTAGTACAGAAACTTATTGACAAATTTACTACACAACCACAATTAATGGATTCACTCTTTCAAGAACTTGTAAAATTGTTGTTACCAGAAGTAAAAGTCGCGAGTGATCCTGATGAGGCTTTGACATTATACACAACTATTTTATACTTAATAAAAAAGGAAAATGATGACAAGTAATAAGCGTGGCAAATAATAGAAAGGACATTGATGGTAAGCCAAAGCTGTATTATCTTTTTAAAAATAAATTTAGCATCAATTTGTAATGAAATTGATTTATTTATATTTTAGGAAACCTTGATGCTACTGCTTGGTCTAACAGGATTCTATCGAAAAAGAATAATTCAAATATAAAATACAAAATAAAAAATAAAAGTATATAATCTATTTTATAAACAATAGTGTGTGTGTATTCAATTAAAATGTGGAATTGAGGTTATGTTATATTTTGTACAAGGTATATGAAAATACAGAAAAGTTTGTTATAACTTCTATTATCAATAAATAACAAACATACCTATATTTAATAGAATTTTTTATTTGTAATTAGCATATCATTCTTACATATTTTCAAAGTAAGCTAACACTTTTGTATTTTCTCATCACAACGCAATATTATTATGAATGCATTTTTAATACTTTTTAAACAGTTCAAAAGCACTTAACATCTTTACAACAATTCATTAATATCATGAAATTATCATTCTAATAAAAACTAAATAAATTATTGTTTTTTTTTTATCACAGTGCTTAAATGCATCACTTAGTAAAGAAAATAATACTAATAGTAAATTTGAATTATGCTTCTTCTTCCGTTAATTGATATTATCTTAATTTTTCCATGTTATAACTTAAACCTTCTTAATTTTCATTTGTAGAAGCAACATCTTCATCACCACTATAATCCTTTCTTTTTAATTCTACCAACTTAATAAGTCCTTTAACTTCTTCTTTCATACATTGTAATCCAAAGTCAGATGGGTCAAATGGATAGTTATATTTCTTATTGAACCACGAGTATCTAAAAAAAAGTTAAATAAGTACCATCAGATCTGTTGCTTTTATTCTATCCCTGTTCATATTACATAAAACTAAACGATGAGGAATTTCACCAGTTCTTTCAGATTCTTTATCAAATTCTCCCCAATTTTATTCAATTTTATATTCTTCCTCATATTTGAGCTTTCTTTTGATGAACTATCTGATACTAAAACACCTTCACCTCTAGCATAATCTATACTTCAATCTTTAACGTTTTCTCATCATCTTTGATGATTTCCTTTTTTGTTTTCGATTGTGCAGATTTCTTTTTTAAGCTGTTCTTCTACGTCTTATTACCTTCAGCAGTAGAATCTAATTCTTCATTAGATGAGTCTTCTTCACGGCTAAAAATGTCATAATATTTTTTTGGAGTCTCCGTAGAAGTTTGACTAATAGATCTCCCTCTTTTGTCAATAGTGTACTTTACAGTAAACTTTTTAGCTATGCCTCAGTTGATCTAGTAGCGTTATTTCTCTCAATATGTACTTGTTATTATCACTTAAATCCAATCGTTTTACAGCAACAGTAGTACCTAACCATACTGCTTTTTTAACAACCCCATACGATCCGTGACCTAAAACACTAAATGATATGTCCAAATCTTCTGGATCAATAACTGGAATAGATACTTTCAAGTCTAATAATTTATTTCTATTTAAAGCGTAGTCACTGGTAGCATTTGTAACTATTTTTATTTTTTTCAATAGCGTGTCGTAATCCTCATAATATTTAATTGAATTGTCACTGATCTTGCACGAATTATTAACAAAAACTGATTGGTTTATCTTGTCAATTTTATTTTTGTATCTAAGGCATCCAGATGATGACTCTTCTATCATGCTATCACTAACTCTGGGTTTTGAGATCTTTGCTTGACTTCCTTCAACCAATTTAGAATCTGATTTTATCTTAGAATTTTCTTTACCACAATTCTTTGTTGCTTGACAAGATATTTTTTTGTTTATGCTATCTCTTGGTTGAATCGTATTTAGTATTTTTCTAAGTTCATTTGAATCATGTATCACTGTGTTTTTATTACTACTAACTTGTTGCTCTTTGGTTGTCGATAGAAGGCACATTCTAATTTGTCTATTATTGGATTTGATTTTTTTTGAAAATTTCCAAAAATCACTAAAATGTTCAAAACTCTCATTTTGAAAATTTCCTAATTCAACAGTACAATCAATAATAATTGTTGATTTTTTTCATTTGCCATCTTCTTAATAGCTACTCTAAGCAGATCATCATATGAATAAACAACATTTCTATCTAATTCTAAGATCTTGATTCCCCCAATCGGTTCTTTCATTTGTTGAAAGAGTAGTTTATTAAATCTTTGTGTTTCCATCCAATATAAATTTTCCTGGACAACATTCTTCTCCCAAAATTCTGTAAAAAAAAACATTTTTTAAAATTACACTTACAAATAATATTATTTAACAAAAATATATAGTTGAGTGAATTATTGTCTTACGATAAACTCATTAATATTATCTTTATCTGCATCTTCTTCAATATCTTTGTCACTTTTGTTAATAACAGATAAATCTCTTCAATTTTACGCTTTCTTACATCATTTTGAAATCCTGATTTTGTTGACTTGCTTTTAAACACATTATACTCGCTGATATCAGGCATGAGATTAACGGTTTCTCCATTAATTTGCACAACACGCGTGTCTCCATTGAAACCATACGTCAATCCACATACATTAGGAAAATAAGTTTCAATCAGCGTTAATGAAATGGTATTACTTTCTACCGGTAAACTCAAAACCTGCTCACCATCTCTAATTTTAATATAATTCATTGTGATAAATCTGAAAAATAATAATAAAAAAATATGTATACCTCTTATGTAATGGGTTAATAATTTTCTTAATTAAGGTTATAAAATTCTTTTTGGTGTGCTTTTATATAGAAAGTTTACATTTCATTTTTTTCACTCTGCAAATAATATTATGACCTCAATTATACACAGACATATCGAATGTAATAACATTGTAATTTATTACCTGAATAAATTCCAGATATAGCCATTAAAAATCTGAAATTTAAACTTTAAACTTACTGCGACCTCCTGCTCCAAAATCTAATAAAAGGAAAACTTGCTCCGACCTCCTGCTTCAATATCCGGTACAATCAATAAAACGTTTAATAGCAACACAAAAATTGTTGCAAATTTTTGTCTTTGATTCGATTGAGGATTAGTTTCTTCTATACTATATAAATCAATTAATTATTAGGTAAAGGCGAACTTCTGCTTTGCGGGAATAACGGAAAAAGTCTCCTGCCGCCAGAAGACACTCTAGTACTCGTAGCGCTCGCACGTAGCAGTAGCGCTCGCTCCACCTCACACACGCGTGAACCGACCGGGCTTCCGTATGCGTGCCGTGCGTGCATGCGTGCGTGCGTGCGCGCGCGCTCGCGTGTGTGTGTGTGTGTGTGTGTGTGTGTATGGGTGTTATAAATTTGTCCGCAGCATAACTTGAAACTGGTCGGAGATATCAAGTTTATCTTTGGCAGATATTTAAAACTTATTTTGAAGTTGTGCAAGTTCAATTATATAGTTTATCAGATAACATTAAGTCGGTTAAAAAAAATAAAGCAAAATAATGAAAAATCGAAAATTTTTTTTCGTCGCCAAATTTGGATATCGGTGGGCAGTAGGCCCATTTTCTGAAAGGCTTTGAAATTACCTTTCAATCCATATTTTTGTCGGCCCGATTGGATATTATTAAGTCGATTAAAAAGAATAAAGAAAAATATCGAAAAATCGAAAATAATTTTTTTCGGCTCTGGGTTTGGATATCGGTAGGAATTAGGCCTATTTACTGAAAGGTCTTGAAATTTCCTATCTATCCATATTTTTTTTGGCCCGATCGGATATTATTAAGTCGGTTAAAAAAAAATAAAGAAAAATATGGAAAAATCGAAAATGATTTTTTTCGGCTCTGGGTTTGGATATCGGTCGTAGTAGGCCCATTTTCTTAAAGGTTTTGAAATTATCTATCAATCCATGTTTTTGTTGGCCCAATCGGATAATATTAAGTCGGTTAAAAAAAAAATAAAGAAAAATATGGAAACCTCGAAAATAATTTTTTTCGTCGCTGGGTTTGGATGTCGGTCGTAAATAGGCCAATTTTCTGAAAGGCCTTAAAATTCCCTATCGATCAATATTTTTGTCGGCCCAATCGGATAATATTAAGTCGGTTAAGAAAAATAAAGAATAATATGGAAAAATTGAAAATAAATTTTTTTCTCTAGGGGGTTTGGATATCGGTCGGAAGTGGGCCTATTTTCTGAAAGGTCTATTTTGATTTTACTAAAAGGTTTATTTACATTTTCTATCTACCCATATTTTTGTCGGCCCGATCGAATAATATTAATTAAAAAAAAAAGAAAAATATGAAAAAATCGAAAATATTTTTTTACGGCGTTGGGTTTGGATATCCGTTGGAAGTAGTCACATTTTCTTAAAAGTCTTGAAATTACCTATCCATCCATATTTTTGTCCGTCGAAACGGATAATATTGAGTCAGTAAAAAAAAAAGAAAAATTTGGAAAAATCGTAAATAATTTTTTTCATTGCTTATACAGAAATTGTACTTTAACATTCTAGAACTACCACTACAAAATTAAAGAAAAAAAAAACGCCTGAGTTAGAGGATATTTGAAACCTTCGCCGAGTTATATGGTTTTTGAAACCACTTGTTACGAGAGAGGTTAGAAATACCTCTCCGTAACAATAATAAAATTCGGTCGTCGCCCAAGGACGTCTCTCATTCCTTACCTCTATTTCTCACGTCAATGTCACCAAAATAAAGATAGAGTCTAATGAAAATTATACTCCGTTCAAATTCTCATACTAAACAACATGTATCTAACGTTAATATTAATATGGGAAAATAGATAAGGGTTTAGACATAAAAAAAATGTGGTTATCATAATAATTGGAAGTACATATATATATATATGTATATGTGTGTGCGTATGTGTCAAGTAGTATTAGGTCAAAATTACTATAAAGATTCTAAATAAATGCTCTAGCTGAAATAATTTCTCTTTGTAGAAAATAATGTTAGATTTAGTTGGGAAGACTATAAACTATTAGGGTAACGGGCTCGATCCTTGGGTTTTCTAGAAGCCTAAAGTTAGATGATACAAGAATTGGAGATATAAGAACACTAATAGATCCGAATTAACGATTATATAGGGTAACTCAGTCTTCATATCATTAAGGAAAACCCCTTAAAAGCGTGTTTACGATTTGTATCACAATAGATTAAGGAAATAGTGACAATTCTTAATATACTTAAAATTTATTAATCCCTCAAAACAATAAGGATATTTCTACTAGCGACAGTTTTATAAGGTTTAAATTTGTTTATTAAGACAATCACTAGATTATTAATAATACTAAATAAATAAATAAATAATTGATAATTCTTACGTTAAAAATATAAAATGTTAATTGTTCAACGAAACGTGTATAAGAAAAACCTTTGACTTTAATGATATCCCGTAATGCGTTTTTCCAAGAGAGTTTAGTTTTCAGATAAAGATTTCGTGGCTCGGATTAATTACAATATAAATTTCCACAATTATTTATCCTTATTTGGAATGCTTTATGAAGGCTCTTTGATTAAAATAACCCTTTTCCCAAATATTGAATTTAATCGATTCCCAACGCAGATAATTATTACTTCCGGGGATAATAAGAATGAATAAAATTTAATCAAAAATAATGTATAGTTATCTACATATAGTTATATCTATATATTTCCGAATAATCTGGTTGTATGTGTATACGTGTTTAATTAAAATAGTAACATAAAGTCTTACCTGAATAATATTGGAGGGAAGGATTTAGGAGAAATCAAATTCCTGAATAATGTATTAATTTCCTTTTATTTCCTCAGTTATACACTTGCTTCAATCTCTCTTTTTCGTCTCGACTTGGCTCAATATCTAATTCTTTATTATTATTATTATTATAAAACAATAAAATTCGATCTTTCTTTCTTTCGATATCGTTTACGCGGGTTTACTGAATACGCAAATAAGTACAATAATTATCTCAATTGAACTCGTGCTATATAAATATAATACAAGACTTTACACTCTTCGTCGCACACGTTATACCGATCTTTCTCTCTTAATTGGTTTTTCCACTCTACCCAATAAATTAATTTCCTTTTCACACCTTCGTATTGTCCACGTTTTCTCTTCCCCCCCTACATCATTCTTCGGTCGCTCTCTCTCTCTCTCTCTCTCGCACTCATACTATTTTCCAGCGTCGGTAACGCGGTGCTCGCGCAATAGATCCGCGACGTGCTGCCCTCGCTGCAACGCGGTGGCTCCAGGCGTCGCGACTCACCACGTTCCGGCAGCCAGCGCGTTGCTGCGCGGTCAGCACTTGAAATTTCAGTAACGAAACAGCGGACGTTCACCTGGAATATCACTGCTTGCTATTGAAATTCTTGAAATTCGTTGCATTTTCGCTATTTCCTCATTCAGTTGTATTAAGTTATATTCAATACATTTCGTTTTTAACACATAAAATTTAGATTATTTTTGAACAAAAATACATAACGTAACACCACTCTATGAGTTGGTGGATTTTCGAAGTCTTCGCTGAATTGGCGGAGTTTTGAAGCTAACACCAAGTTAGCAGATTTTCGAAGAAAACGCCGAAGAAATTTGGAAGAAATGTAATTAATTTATAAATTCAATAAATAGCATGTGATAATACCTTAAACTTTTTAATTTTCAATTTAATAATTACTACATAACTATTTTAAATATAATTTTCTTGATCATTTTGAATAATTGTATTTATAGAAAATCAGATATGCAGAAAGAACGAAATTTTATATTAAAATGTACATTTAAAAAATTATTTGATGTAATTTATCAATTCTCTTTGAGAAAGCATTCTGCTAAAGCAGTTAGCAGTAGTTTTCTTCGCTTTGTGTAAGAACTTATTTTACACTATTTGAAACAACATGACTAGGTTCAACATCTTCTTCGAAGCCTTGCTTGCTACTATATTGCCCTTCATTAGTCGAAGAAGACTGACTATAAGGTCTTCTTCGGAGTCTTGGATGTAGCTTTTCATTTGTCGAATGAGGCTGATAATTACATGCTGGATCTTGCTCATTGTTAGAGTTTAAATTTTCACTGCTATCATTGTTACACGTAGATATTTCAGCACAAGAATTTAGAGAATCAGCTTTTATTGATTTGAACAAATCATTCCATAAATAAAATAAATTAGTAGATTCAGTCCCACTAGTTCATTTATTTGACACATTAGCAGATTTGAAATTTATTAAAGTAGAGGGCTCAATTTTATTTTCAATATACTCTAAAATTGGTTTTTGACTTGAAACAATACTATTTGGTATAATCTTATTTACTTCTTCCACTGATCTTTGCGTACTATTTGGTTTACTCAAAATTTTGGAATAATCAACTGCATTTGCATAAAAAGGATACAATTCACAAATTCTGAAACCATTTGATAATATTTTCTTCAAGTCCATTTCTTCTAATACACTTTTTAAAAGTAGTCCAAAATCTACTCGACTAACAGATAAAGTTTCATGCTCTATTCTATATTGGTTAACTTTTTTCTCATAACAAGCTTTGAAGCTACAGAAGAATGCAACATCAAGTGGTTGATAAATATGAGTTGAATTAGGCTGAAGTAAAATCAAATTAATTTTTTTATCTATACAGAAATGTGTAAGCGGTTGTGATATATGTGAAGCGTGGTTTCTTTATATTTTTTTATGTAAGCCATCCCTAGTGGAAATATCATTTGTTCAAAACTGTTTAAAATTGTTTAAAAGTACGTATTTTTGGACGTTTAAAACAGTTTTGAATAGTTTTGAACAGTTTGGAACAGATTTAAACAGTTTTGAACAGTTTTAAACTGTTTTTAACAGTTTTAAACAGTTTTTAACTTTTGTATGAAAATAGTATTCATCAACAAGAATTTATTTAGAACAGTTTAAAACATTTTTTAACAGTTATGACAATTTTAAACAGTTTTGAACGGTTTTAAACAGTTTTAAACGGGTTTGAACATTTATGAACAGTTTTAAACTGTTTTGAACAGTTTGAAATGGCTTTAAACAGTTTTAAACAGTTTTAAATGGTTTTAAACAGTTTTGAACAGTTGAAATTCTTAATTATTAATACTATTAATACTATTTTACAAAATTGTTCAAAACCGTTTAAAACTGTTTAAAACCATTCATAATTGTTCAAAACTGTTTAAAACTGTTTAAAACCGTTCATAATTGTTCAAAACTGTTTTAAACTGTTCCAAACAAATTCTTATTGATTAATACTATTTTAACACAAATGTTCAAAACTTTTCAAAACTGTTTCTAAACTGTTTTAAATGTCCAAAAATACGTACTTTTGAATAGTTTTAAACAGTTTTAAACAGACTTGAACAGTTATGAATAGTTTTAAATAGTTTTAAATAGTTTTGAACAAATAATATTTCCACTAGGGATTGATCAAATATATTTTCAATGTATTTAAAAAAATTTTCTGCAAACAACCACCCCGTATCTGACTTGCCGTAACTCTAATCTTTAGGCATGGTAGAGAAAATATATGCAGGTATTCTTTTATATGGAAACATAGTAAAGGGAGGGGCAAGCTCGCCTTAAGCACTAGCTGTGATTAAAAGTGTTAAGTTTTGTTTTTCATTATTTTCCGCAGTATTATTGTTGGAATTAGGTGAGGTGGCAAGGTTATTCAAATAAAAACTACACAACACAGTACTAAGATAACTCGTTCTTTATTCGCTCTCTTCGATACACGTCCGCACTCCTCGGCTCATCGTAACGGTCTGACGCCGGCGGCAACCGCGCTCCCCCTCCTCACGCGCTCGCCGCGCTACCAATGCTCACACGCACACACACACACATGGCTCCGTCGTTGGCCACACTCATACATATATGGGAGCGTTCAGCAGAAACGGGCCACCGAGCGCGCGCGGTGCCTTTTTTCGCGTAAAAGGCGCTCTGTTTAACTCGTTCATAATCGTATGCTGCGTCTTTGAAAAAAAACCCAAGGACCTATATCGATAGATTTATTCCTGCTCTTTCCAATGGTGCCATTGTTTTTATTGCGAAACGCTTTCTTCCGGACGAAAACTCGAGTTGAATATTGAAAGCCATTTTTCTCAAAGTATATCATGTTTTTTTTCAAAATAAACTACACCATTGGAAAGTACAACTCTTAAGCTTCAAGACCCTATCTTGGAGAAGTTGGAGAAATAAAGGGTTTAAAAGTAACAACATGAAAAAGACAGCGCCGAGGATCCGCGCGATCCCCTCGCGCCCGTGCGTACGGCACGTTTAAGGTAATGTGTACTTACCGACAAATTTTAGAATGTATATTTCTTTTGCAAATAATAATAGAATTACTAACCAAAAAAAATGAGTATAGTATTTACATATACGGAGCGCCTGAAAGAGCTGTTTTTCCAAAAATTTACTCAGAATTTATTTAATTAAATAAAAGCCGCGATGCCGATAAGTAGGGATCTGTATACTTCGAATTTTGCCAGTTTTAAAAAGTGTTTATCTCATGGAAATGCTGATAGAATCGTACAAAAAAAAATCTGAGCATAGTATTTACATACACGGAGCGCCTGAAAGAATTGCTTTTCCAAATAAACGTTCGAAGGTTTATTAATTAAATAATGAAATTGGATTGATTTTGAGGTTCACATCGCCTTAAGTGCACGCTCTATTCAATTCGCTAATAATCGTGTACCAAGTCTCTGAAAAAAGAACTAAGGACATATATCGATAGATTTTTTCCTGCTCTTTCCAATGGTGCTATTATTTTTATTCTGAATTTCACTGCTTTCAGTGCGTTCATGGATATTTTTATGTTTAATATATTATGTTTTTCAAATTTTGTTATATAAATGAACAAAGTTCATTGTAATATTATACTAACTGTTACAACTAGATCCACAAAATTATATCCACGCATTGGCATTGTAAGTTACAAAACATTTTATATTTACAAAAAAGAAAGGGCGAAATAGCACATCGCGTGTATTAATCCGCCCTTGAGCATAGCGTAAAAAGTTCGGACAGCCGCTGTTTTTTTGATCTTACTATTTTTGAACTTTTCATGATTCAACTTAAAAATATAATATTTTATAGTTTAAGATTGGTACTTTTGAAGAATATAATTCATTTTGAAGAAAAGACTGATATTTTATTGAAAAAATAGAGTTTAAACATTCAAATGGAATTTTCAACTAGAAGGAAGCATTTCGAAATAAAAATAATAGCACCATTGGAAAGAGCAGGAAAAAATCTATCGATATACGAGTATGTCCTTAGTTCTTTTTTCAGAGACTTGGTACACGATTATTAGCGAATTGAATAGAGCGTGCACTTAAACGTGCCGTACGCACGGGCGCGAGGGGCTCGCGCGGACCCTCGGCGCTGTCTTTTTCATGTTGTTACTTTTAAACCCTTTATTTCTCCAACTTCTCCAAGATAGGGTTTTGAAGCTTAAGAGTTGTACTTTCCAATGGTGTAGTTTATTTTGAAAAAAAACATGATATACTTTGAGAAAAATGGCTTTCAATATTCAACTCGAGTTTTCGTCCGGAAGGACGCGTTTCGCAATAAAAACAATGGCGCAATTGGAAAGAGCAGAAAAAAATCTATCGATATAGGTCCTTGGTTTTTTTTTTCAAAGACGCAGCATACGATTATGAGCGAGTTAAACAGAGCGCCTTTTACGCGAAAAAGGCACCGCGCGCGCTCAGTGGCCCGTTTATGCTGAACGCTCCCATATATATATATATATATATATATATATATATATATATATATATATATATATATATATATATATATATATATATATATATATATATATATATATGTATATATATATATATATATATGTGTGTATAACATCCAACACTCCCTCTCCAACAAGGGGCCTTAAACCTAGGATACTTTCAATCGCATGACTTTCTTTTTGGCCATTGGTGCAGGTACTTCGTTTTTTTTTTTTTTTTTATGCTGAGATCTCAGTTGACTGTCTTTACTCATGTGACTAGTCGTCCCAGCTCTCATATTCTCCTGTGAACAAAGAAAAAAAAGATTAATCCCCTTTCTTATTAAGTATTTTGTATGTTAATTTGTAATGAGCATTTTTCTCCAATGCTTTTGTGAAAATATCGGCTAGTTGTTCTTTTGATTCTAACCAATATATTTCAACATAGTTTTTATTAACACATTCTTTAACATAATGATGCTTTCTCTCTACCATGTGTCTTAGTTTATTTCCACCATTCGTTTTCGTACTTACTTGAGCTGCCCTATTATCACAGTACAATGTCAGAGGATACAAGTTCTGTCTAACTATAAAATTTACAGAATTATGTAAAGACATAAATTCTTGACTAGCCTCGCTCATTGCAACATACTCCGCTTGACAAGTGGACAAACCTACACATGATTGCTTATGTGTTCTCCAAGCTACAGAGTCTCCAAAGAATTTAATCACAAAACCACAAGTTGTTAGCGAGTTTCTGCAGTCAGCCAGACTTGCATCCGAATATCCTACTGTTCCCTCTGATTCTGCTCTAAATGTCAGAGTGTATTTTTTAGTCCCTGATAAGTATTGTAACACTCTCTTAGCCATATTCCATTCAATAATCGTGGGCTCTATTTGGTGCCTACTTAGTACATTTACTGCATATGATACATCTGGTCGTGTGCAATTAGCTAAGTATAGCAGCGATCCAACGACCTCTCTATACAACTTATTTGGAACTAGGGTCAAGCTTCTTTTCTCGTCTTCCTCCCGATCTTCCCTCTCTCTGTTGTTTACCTGACTTGTCACCATAGGAGTAGAAACAGGATGAGTTTGTCCAAATCCAAATTTCTCAAGCATATTGTTTATAAATTTCTCCTGACTCAATTTTAAAATTTGGTTGTTAAAATCTCTCTCAATTTTAATTCCTAAGAATTTCTTTGGCTGTCCCATATCTTTAATGGCAAATATTTTACTCAGACTCCTAACTGTCTGTTCTATCTCGTAACTATTGTGTCCCATCAACAGTACGTCATCTACATATAATAAGGCAGCTAAATAACCTTTAGAAGCCAATTTCAAAAATAAGCAAGGGTCAAAATCCTTTGATTTGAATCCTAAAGTTTCTATCACCTGAGTAAATTTATCATTCCACCCTTTGGGACTTATTTTAAGACCATACAAAGATTTACATAATTTCCACAAATTATTGTTCTTAATCTCGCCATCGCCATCGCCAAGATGGCGGACGAGGGTGTGCTGCTTAAGCAGACCCCTCCGCCAGAAATTTATTACAAATGTCATCCCGGGACGCCAGTGGGAGTTGTGATATGTGTAGTGTGTAACAATGTCTACCATAAAAGTGATTATAACAGAAAAAGAACACAAAACTACTTATCTGCCATAGAAATAATATGTGAAGAACATAATATAGATGACATAACCTCTAAAGACCCACGTGTTGCAGTAGTGCTACTACGGAGGAAACTAGAAAATCTGAGAAACCAAAATGATCTGATAATGACAAGGAACGAAATACTAATAAAAACTAATGCACAGACAGAACAAAAATTAAAACAAGCTGAAGAAGAATTGCTACTAATAAAAGCTAAGGAAATCAAAGGAAATCAAGAATTGACAAGTTTTCCTGAAGAAGAAAAAATCTATTAAAACAAATAAGTACAGAAGTACACAAGAATAATCTCATGCTAAACCAAATTTTAGACAAAGAAAACTATACCAAAAACAAAAAAACATTTGCAGAAGTGGTAGTAAGTGATAAGCAATTATAAGCAATTAGAAAAGAAGATACAAAAACTAATAGTGAAAAGATTACAGAATGATAATAAAGGAACAAATGTGCCAGATATAAAACCATATATAGCTCACTATATAAATAAAAATTCATCTATACAAGCAAAAAGTATAAAAATCAAGAACAAAGATGAAGCAATAATAAGCTTTATAAATGAGGAGAGTTTGATACAAACTGAGAATATACTAAAACAAAAGTATTCTGCCTACTACAAAATAACAAGAGAATCTATTAAAAATCCCAAGATGAAAATAACAGGCTTCGACAATTTTGAAGACATGGAGATTAAAGAAATAGAGCAAGATATTAACAAAAGGAACTTCAAACACCTAAACAGCAAATGCAAAGTTTTACATATATTTGAAAACATTAAAACAAAAATTAACACTATATTAATTGAAACACCAGGGGAAGTATATAATCAAATTGTGAGTAATAAATATAGAGTTCATATTGGTTATGAAAATTGCAGAGCATTCGATGACTTGAATCTAACCCCGTGTTTTAACTGTGGTCGATTTGGTCATAGTGGTAAAAAGTGTAAGAATACGAAAATCTCCCTACGTTGTGCTGGAAAACATAACACGATCAACTGTACTACCCCAAACGAACACAATTGTGTTAATTGTATGTACAGTAATCATCAATATAAAACAAATTATAATACTAAACACGTGGTAAATGATACCGAAAAATGCGAGGTTATGTTTCACAAGATAAAGAAGTTAATTGCTGAAACAGATTATCCAGTGAGACCGCACATTCCAAAATATGTAGGTAAAGTAAATTTTCAATCACAGTTACACAACACTGATACAGCTACCGGTAAATCACCGGCCGTAACGACACCAAGAAGACAAAGTAGAATTTTTATCAGTCCGGCAACATCAGCTGGTAATTTATCGGCCACAACCTCACCAATAAATTTAAACAGAACCATATCACAAATTTATTACCCAACAGACTCAGCAACTTCTGAACTTCTGAATTTTGAACATGGATCAACAACAACTAAATTTTGAAGTTATTTCACAAAAAGAACAAGCTTTTGGTAATGTACAAACACTCAATAAAAGTATCGATAAAGGTAAAAATTGGATTTTATGTGTAAATATTAGAAGTATAAAACAAAACTTTGAAAAACTTGAAACTTTTATTGAATGTTTAGCCGTAAGACCAAGTGTCATTATATGTACTGAATCTTGGAATGTGCAATATAGTCCATTGTACAACATATCAGGTTACAAAAGTTACTATAGTGAGAGTAAAATGAATAAATCAGATGGAGTTATGATGTATATAAAGGATGAACTATCTGAACACACAGAAATTATAGTGGTCGACAACATACGTATCTTAAGCTCGGTTATAAAACTAATTGGCACCGAAACTGTAAGAATCTCAGCGATCTATAGATCACACAATATAAAAAAGTATGAATTTGTTCATAGCCTGAAAAAATTCCTAAGAGACCAATTAAATACTAAGAACCATTGTATAATCGGGGATTTTAACATTGATATGTTAGATGAAAATTTTAGTAAGACTGACTCAACAGATAACCTTATAACACAACAATTTTTAAATGATCTCTTGGAACATAAATTTACGCCATGCTTTACTGGAATAACAAGGCCTTCATCTGATAATAAAAGAGGTACCTGCATCGACAATTTCTATATAAAAACTAAAAATATAAATATTAATTCATTTAAAATAACGAATCCGTTTAATGATCACTACCCATTATTTATAACTATAGATAAATTAGAAATAAATCAGCCGAACAAATTCAATATGAAATCAATTAATTACAACAAGTTAAAACATGTTGCAAATAATTCAAACTGGTACTCAATATTGTCTATGCAGGATCCTAATCTTGCAGTTAACGCATTAATTATTGACATGATAAATAATTGTATTGATGCGTCCACTACCAAAAAACAATTTAAAAATAAACTTCCGAGAAAAAATTGGATTGCTAGTGCTATTATAGTCTCGTGTACTACTAAAGAGACACTGTATATCTTATTGAAAAACAATCCCACTTCTGAAGCCCTAAAAAAAGAGTATACAAATTACACTAAGATATTGAACAAAGTTATTAAAGAAGCAAAATTTAAATATGAAAAGGAAATGGTAAAACGAAATAGCGGAAACTCTAGGGAATTATGGAACATAATTAAAACTAAATTAGGGAGAAATAGTGTGCATGATAATCCAATAAAATATATATATATAGGAAAACAATCAAAAAATCGAAAATAAAACTGATATAGCAAATGCTATGAACACCTATTTTTGCAAAATAGGACCAAATTTGAGTGCTCAATTTGCTAATATAAATAATAATAACCTGAAACTTCCAGATAGGAATCCTGAATCCATTTTCTTTCGTCCGACAGATTTTGCTGAGATATACAAAATAATCAATACATTGAAAAATAAATCTGGTGGTGTAGATAATATTAACGCTAAATCATTGAAAATTCTCTCTGAATATATATGTGTGCCCTTAGAATATATCTTCAATTTATGTATTGTGAAATCTATCTGGCCTGACGCGCTCAAAAATGCTGAGGTAGTCCCTATTTACAAGGCTGGTGAAAAATCTAATATCAGTAATTACAGACCAATCTCTTTAATATCGAAAATTGCAAAAATTTTTGAAAAAATAATTTATAATAGATTATACCACTTTTTTGAAAAGCATAACATAATATCAGAAAAACAATACGGTTTCGTTAAAAATAGGAAACTACTGACGCATTAAATTATATATCAAATATCATATACGAAAACTTAGATAAAAGTAAACCAATAATTGTTGCTTTTCTAGACTTAGCCAAAGCATTTGACACTGTTAATCATAGAGTTCTTTTAGATAAGCTTGAACGATACGGAGTAAGGGGTAGTGCCTTAAAACTGATGACTAGCTATCTCACAGATCGGCGGCAAAGAGTAAAAATTCAAGACTGTAAAAGTGAATATAAAGAATTTACTACGGGTATTCCCCAAGGAACTATATTAGGACCATTACTTTTTATACTTTATGTCAATGACTTACTAGGAAGTATGCAAAATGACACAATCATGTCCTATGCTGATGACACGGTTATCATATCAAGTGACAACATGTGGTCCTTAGCTCAGGAAAAAATGTGTGCTTACCTTAATCATGTGGCCAAATGGCTTGCACAAAATAAACTGTCGCTAAATATAGATAAAACGGTCTATATGACTCTCGGAAACTACTGTGATAGTGTCCCTGACACACTAAACATCAAAATAGGAACGCAATTAATAAAAAGAGTTGGAAGTCATAAATACTTAGGGCTGTATTTCGACTACAATATGAAATGGGATAAGCATATAAGATATATCATTAAAAAAACCAAATACCTAATTTTTGTCTTTGCCAAGATAAAAAATATGATGGATACAAAAACATTAATGATAATATATTATGCTTTTTTTCATAGTCTAATCAATTATGGGGTAATTGCCTGGGGTGGTGCGTACGATAATAATATGAAACTAATACAATCAACACAAAACAAAATATTGAAAATCATAAATAAAAATAAATTCTCTCAAACTAATCCACCTCTTGAAATAAAAAAATTATTCCAGTTAGAGTCAATATCCTTACATTATTCTACATTAAGAAATAAATATATAAACAGTGCGAGCAAGGCCAGAAACAAAACAATTCAATTACCTAAATGTGATAAAAGAATTAGTGATAAAAATAGCTACAATGAAGCTATAAGGGTCTTTAATGGGCTATCTAAGGATCTCAAAGTTATGAATTTAAGTAGACAATTAATGAAGAAAAAATAAAAAATGTTTATAGTAAAAGATGCAATATAATTTCAAAAAAATAATTAAATCTTAACCAATATATCTAACAAATTATTTAACTGTTATTTATGTACTACAATGGATTTTATCGATGTTAACAAACACTACGCACATACCATTATATAGTTTTTAAGAATTTTGTAGTTTGTAATATTTTTTTTTAGTTTGTAAGTTTTCTATGTACCAGATCTACACACAGGCAATAATATTTGCCTCAGTAGGATTTACTTACTTATGCATATTTCGTATATAATAATGTAATGCAAATATTTTCTGGAAATAAATAAAAAAAAAAACTAAAATCTCTCTCTCTTTCACCACTCCCTCTGGAATCTCCATGTATATGTCCTCGTCTATTTCTCCATAAAGAAAAGCTGTCTCTACATCCAGCTGTCTCAGATTCAATTTGTACTTATTCGCTATGGATAAAAAGGATCTTACTAAGGGTAACCTTGATACCGGTGCATAAGTTTCTCTCAAATCGTAGTTGTTTTTGTCCTTGAACCCACGAATTACTAATCTAGCTTTGAATTTAATATTTCCGGATTCGTCCATTTTTCGTTTGAAAATCCATCTAGAGTCCAGTACATTTCGACTTGACTGTTGAGTTAGCAAACTTTTCTTTGCTACTACTTCAAATACTCCTTTTTCTTTCAGTGAGTTAAGCTCAGATTCTATAGCTTTCCTCCAGTTTTCACCCTCTGGAGAATTAATTGCTTCCTTGTACGTCTGAGGATCTCCTTGAATTTTAGCCAACAGAGCATGATAGGCTAAATCTTTTTCTCCTGTCTCTGACTCAGCATTTTCTTCTGACGATTCCTCCTCTTCATTCATGAAATAGGTCATCAACGCTTTATTTTTCCGAGGCCTCCCACGCTTCAGTCTGTTTTCTGACACCACTTTTTCTCCCTCTGTTTCCATGACCTTTAGTGACTCCAGAGATTCCTTCTTTTCTGGTGTTTCAGACTCTCTGAATTCAATACTCTCTGTTGAAACTTTTTCTCCTTTTGGATACTGATCTTTGTACACCTTATTTTCGACAAACCTGACATGTCTGCTTTCGAATAACTTCTTTTGTTCTGGCACATAAATTATGTACCCTGCGGAAGTATATCCAACTAGAAAACCTGTCAATGCTTGCTCTCCAAATTTAGTGTTGGTATTTCTCGGTATTTTGAAAAAACTAGCACATCCAAAACGTTTTAACTGTTCAATGTTGTGACTATGATTGGGAGCAATTTTTCTCATAGGCGTGTCCATCTCTACGGATTTGTGAGGAGTCCTATTGTACGTATACACAGCTGCTTTGACCGCCAAGTCCCACATGCTCGACGGCAAACCTGAATCGTGCATCATTGATCTTACTTTCGTTTCCAGTGTTCGATTGAACCTCTCTGCCATACCATTGTGTTCAGGCATGTCCGGACACGCCATCTGCAGTTCGGCTCCAGCAGTTTCATGGTCATTTATGTTTTTGAGAACTTCTCTGGTCTCCTTTCCAGTAAATTCTGTTCCTTGGTCGCATCTCAAAAGGCATATTTTTTGTCAGATCCTATAACATTACGCATGCTAACAGCACATTCTCTCAAACACCATGATACTTCAGATTTTTGTCTAATAGGATATGTCAAAGCAGTTCTTGAGTAATGATCTATAAAAACAACTACAAATTTAAATCTACTGGGGTGTGACACTGGGCTTATCGGTCCCATCGTGTCTGCATGAATTATCTGTAGTGGTTTTTCCGCCCTGTTACGCAGTTTGCCAAACGGCAACTTTGTGCTCTTGGATACGAGACACGTCTCGCATTCTACAATGTTTCTGCCACTCATAAATTCTCTTTTGTTTGACAAATTTGGATAAATATTCGTTAGTTCACTCAAATATGTATTTGACAGATGTCCTAGCCTCAAATGCCACAGCATGGTATCACTCAATTTTACGCTCGAACTTGGATCATTTTCTTTCTTGTCTCTAAGCTCCATATTGTCGTTTTCTAATCTACTATCTGTAGTATGAATTTTTCTATTATTAATCGTCGTTAGCAAGTCTGATTTTTTAGTTAATTTATTCTCTAAGTTGCTCTTTCCTACTTCATTTAAACTATTTTCCTTTTCCAATTCTCCTCCTTTCATTAATTCGAAATTCAATTTCTTTTTACTTCTGGTGTTATGAATTGTTTCAGTGCTTCGCTCTACTGCTAATGCACTCGGACTAATGTGATTTTGTCTATCATCTCTCTCTTTGATCACTTTTAATTTTACTATCCAAAATGGGCTTTTATAAATCCCAGATATTATTTTCTCTTTAGTTTTTGGATCGTAAATATTTATCCTCCGATTGTCTAAGAAAATTTGCAACCCTTGATCTACAAATTGTCTGAGTGACAATAAATTCTCTGATAACTCCGTAGAATACAAAACATTATTTAGAGTAAACTCTCCACCTCTTACCGAGTTGATTTTTACTTCTCCTGATCCGTCAATGTTTAGTCCTACTCCTTTATTAGCGCATTTGATAACATGGTTATCTTCCTTATCTATCGTTTCAAACATTAATTTGGTATTGCTTAAATGCTCAGTTGCGCCTGAGTCAGCTATGAATTTAAATATTGAATTTCTCGATTTAATGTTATTCTCGCCAACAGAAAATTTCATTCTCTTACCTTCTCTCTCTTCTCCTTCTTCCTCCTGCTCCTCTTCAGCCATCATTGCTCTGCCCGAAGGCCCAGCACGGTTACGGCCACCGCCGCCACGGCCTCTCCCTCCTCGCCCACGCACAGCACCCCTGCCATGTGCATACGTTCGGATAGTATGTGTACCAGCGCCTCTGGCCCTCTCTAGCTTCATTTCCTCCCATTTGGCTTGCTTCGCAGGCCTCCACTCCTACTCTTCTGCTTGGCGTTTGCCATGCAGGCAATTTTTGGCCACATGCCCAGGCAACCTGCAGGTGTAGCATATGGGTTCGCTCGGCGTAGGACAGTCCGGACTCATGTGTCCAAACAGACCGCACGAGTAGCACCTTGTCCCTTCAAGTCGTCTGGCTCCCCCAGCTTGGCCTCTGCCACGACTGCTCCCAGACCTAATTGCTCTCTGTGCCATCATGGCACTCTTTGCCGGCTCCTTCGGCGCCATTGTAGTTGCTGATTCAACCTGTAACAGATAATCTTTTAATCCGGTGTATGTCACATCCTTTCCTGTAGTCTATCTGCTCAAACAGTTAAATACTTCTACTCCAGGAACAGACTCAACTACTGCATGCATGAAAATGTCTCGTTTCTCGTTCTCTGTCATTTTGCCAGCTTCTGGTACATTTTCATACATTTTCACTTTCTCCTCAAATTTATCCCAAAACTCTGCAGTTCTCTCTTTTTTAGGATTAAATTTCATAGCATACAGGTCCTTTCTAGCGGACACGCTGGTCACTCTAGTTTACAGACTTTTGTACTTCTTTAATTTACCCAAGATCTCGTGTGGTTCTCTCAATTCCACTATCTTAGTATAATATTTTAAGTCAATGTGATTTATTATAATATCCCTGACTGTTTTTGTCATCTGTCAACTTAATTTCAGTAACACTAGTGTGTTTGTCTTTATCTAAAATATACTCCAGTCTTTTTGTTTTGAGTTCTGACCTCAAATAGTCCTCAAACATTTCAAACTTTAAATTTGCTGTTAATTTGTATTGTCTATTAGTGCCAGACATTTTTTCGGACACTTCAACTTGAATTTTCTCTGTCAAATTAATTAGTGAATTTGTACTTTCATTTAGTTTACTCCTTTCTTTTAAAATCGAGTCTACTTTCTCATTTATGAATTTTGTGATCTCTTTCTCTCCAAATTTGTTATTTTCAATTTTAATATTGGTTGTATCACTTACCCCTTTTTCTGATCTCACCCTTTTCGGTCTGTCGCCCTCCGGCAGATCCCAATCCTCTACAGTCTCCACTATCTCCCCATCCTCCGGGGAAGATGCTCGCTCTTTGGGTGAGCTAGCAGTGATTATGGGAGCCCATCTGGGACCCGGCACCTCCTTCTCCTCCAACTCACTCTCTCTCATGTTTGGCAGAGCCTCTGCCTTTTCCTCGGTGAAGGCGAGGTGCTCTCTCTCTGGTCTCACCAAAGGAACAAACTTCCTTGATTTGGAAATGAATGGGCTATTTTTAAACGTCACATCAGAGATTATTTTGTGTTTCTCCTTTTTCCCTTTCTCCTTTATCTCTCCGCCTTCTTGGTCTTCTTTCAGTATTTCCTGGTTTTCTTCTGCAGGAAGTTGTCTAATCTCCTTAATTTTTAAACTTTCTATGCTCTGACGCATGATAGTTGCTTGGAGCATTTTTCCAAGTTTGTCTACCAGTCCTTCCACCAACTGCCGATTCATTTCTTTTTGTTTTTCCATTAAGTCCTCTTTGGTTGTTTCCATATTGGTCAACATCTCCGTTTGTATTTCAGCCCTCTGTTGCTCCAACATTTTCTGGACAATCTCTAGAGTCACTGGCTCCTTTGCTACCTCGGCTTCTGCTTTGCCTCCCTCCGGAGATTGAGGTACATTAAACGGAATCACCTTTTCTAACTCTATCCAATTTTCAAAGGCCTGCTGATACTCCTGGACAGTGAGATGATGGTCACTCTCATCAACTTTTTATCCGAGAAAATAAAGTAAAATTTTCCATTTTCCTTTCTGACGAGAAACACCTTTTCTCCTTGATACTCCTTGTGAAGTTCTTGTTTTCTCCACACTGCCTCAAACACCCCTTGAAGCACCGCCAGTTTCTCTGTAAATTCAATTTTATTTTAGTATATATAAACCTTCTAGTTTTATTTTTTTTTTTATATTTATTTTCTCCAATGTCATAACATATTCTCACTCTGTGCGCGCGACTTTTACTGTCTATTTACACTCGATATGGATCCATTTTAGAACTGTCAATTGCGTGCTTACACTCCATTTATATAGCTAAACCTGTCTCAATGACAGATCCGATTCGAATCGTGACGTCCTCCTGGCACGTTCTTACTGTCAAAAATCTCGTCAAAAAGCACGACTTTATACTCCAACAGAAGGCGATATTCAGACTATGTTTTGACGTCATTTACTCCAATACGCGCGTTTTTACTCCGTGTGTGCACACTTTATCTCCAACTCCTATAGTCTGAATCTGTCTATTAAATTTTAGCTACACCCTCCCGCATTGACGTAGTGCAGCTAGTATGCTCCGCGTCGCGTTTCAGGGGCGCTACATATATGTGTGTATATATATATATATATATAATTATCCCTCCATCCGTTTATGGAGCCCATCCCTGTATATTAGTACCTACAGCCCAGAGATCCCTATGGCAAGTGACTAAAGAAATAATGGACCCTGGGGTTATAGACTCTAGATCGGGCTCCATAAACGCCCGAGAAAAATATTTTATGGGACCCGGGCTCCATAAAAGAAAACGGGCTCCATAAATATGCTCATGTGTATAAAAGGGCTCCATAAATCTGTTAAAACAAATGTGTGTGTGTGTGTGTGTGTGTGTGTGTGTGTGTGTGTATGTGTATATATGTATATATGCACTACAGAGGATCGTGCGCGCCTCTCCGCCGCGCGACTATAGTCTCTCTCTATATCACTCACCCTCTCGCGCCACGCGTTCCTTGATCGTGCGACTGCCGAGTTTTTCTCTCTCTCCCACTCTATGGCGCCGCGCGCCTATCGAGAAGCATGCGCCGCGTACTCCTTCTCCGCGCGGGTCGAGTCTCTCTCTCTCTCTGCGCGCCCCTCTACCGTGCGCCTATCTTTTCGCGCACACTCTCTGTCTCTCCGCGCGACTATCGATACTCTCGCGCGCGCTCCTTCTCCGCGCGACTATCGATACTCTCGCGCGCGCTCCTTCTCCGCGCGACTATCGATGCTCTCTCTCGGCGTGCGCGTCACGGCTGCGCGCGAACTCCCTTTCCGACTCCGCGCACCGTCGTCTCTCCCATGCTCGCGCTGCCTCTCCCTTTCCTCCTCCCGCAGCACCCACCAAGCTCTCCCAACATGGCGCACCGCACGCTCTCGTCGGGGAGAAGACTCGGCCCTGCGAAGACACGGCGGGACGGCCATCTTGGCCCGCTGCGCGCGCAGCACACGTGCGCGTTCCCGCGCGAACTTGTTGCGCGTCCATGCCGGTTCGAGGAATTCGCCGGTACAGACTCGCAACAACCCGTTTTAAACCTTCTTTCTCGCGCATGAAAGGCCACATTATGCACACTGGCACAAATCGCGCACCTCCTACACTCGCACACCGCGATCAATTACCAATCAATCAAAAACAACCACATACCTTTGCCGGCGTCTCCTTCAGCCATGGTGTTCCTGCTTTGGTGAACTCCCTCACCTCGCTCTTCCAACTCCCGGCGCCCTCCCCTTGCCCCGAGATGCGAGCGGAGACTCCTCTCACGCTCTTAAGTCCCTTTTCTTATCTCAAGACACTCACTTCACTACACTTTTAGTTAGAGACACTCCTTGCGCGGTGAAAGCATTGCCAGAACCTCACAGGCCCATAACCTGTTGGAATTAGGCGAGGTGGCAAGGTTATTCAAATAAAAACTACACAACACAGTACTAAGATAACTCGTTCTTTATTCGCCCTCTTCGATACACGTCCGCACTCCTCGGCTCACCGTAACGGTCTGACGCCCGCAGCAACCGCGCTCCCCCTCCTCACGCGCTCGCCGCGCTACCAATGCTCACACGCACACACACACACACACATGGCTCCGCCGTTGGCCGCACTCATATATATAAAATTATCACTTAACCCCTTTATGGAGCCCATCCCTGTATATTAGTTCCTACGCCCAGAGTTCCCGTATACAAGTGACTAAAGAAATAATCCCTCTCTGGGTATAGAAACTCTAGATCGGGCTCCATAAACACCGTATAAGAATATTTTATGGGACCCGGGCTCCATAAAAGAAAACGGGCTCCATAAATATGCTCATGTGTATAAAAGGGCTCCATAAATCTGGTAAAAGAAATGTGTGTGTGTGTGTGTGTGTGTGTGTGTGTGTGTGTGTGTGTGTGTGTGTGTGTGTGTGTATGTGTATATATATATATCTTTGTATGGTATTTTGAGGATTTCATAAAGAATTTGTACAATAGTGGTGACACAAATATAAACATTGTTATAAACAACCAATAAACAAGCGCGTGACTAAAGAAATAATGACCCTAAGGTTATTGACTAACACCACGACGCCTGCGGCGCCCGCTTTTACGGAAAAATATCACGGAATTTCCGAAATCGATGTATTAACACACTATTGTGGAAACCGCTGAAAAATCCTCAAAATGCCTCTCGAGTGCTTTGGACTTTTGAGGAGACTCCTCAAAATGCCTACAAAATCCTCAAAATTCGGTATATATGACGTATATAATCCTCAAAATGCGTCCCAGATGTGAATATGTATATATATATATATATATATATGTGTATAACATCCAACAATTATAAATATTCTTATTTCCTTTACTTGTCAAAACTTTCATTTTTTTAGGGTTCAGTGGAACAGCAGTCTCATCTGAATTAAATATTCTTGATGCATCAATATGTAGTAAATTTTGCTCTTGTGAATATAATTCAATAAGCGAAAACTACTTTTTCAAACCTATGTTTCAGTCACAGAAGCTCGAGTTTGAGTAACGTTATCACTCATTCTATCTCTTAAACATTCATGTCGCTTAAGAAACCTCTTAAACCAAGTTCTTCCTGAGACACTTTCGCTGTAAGGATGCTCTATTCCCATTTTATCAACAATAATTTTAACACTGCTGATAAGATGATATTTTGTGATGGGATATCCACGCTCACTACACCAAAGAATCCATTTAACTAAAGTTTCTTCTTCAGCTGGTGGCAAAATGTTTGGTGAGCCAGGTTTCTTATCAGCATATTTACCTTCTAATTTTCAATGCAAAGTTGAACAAGGTATTTTGTATCTCACACTAGCAGCATTTGTAGGCATGCCACTATTTACTGCTTTCATTGCTGCCTCCGAATTTTCGTTTGGATAAGTCATTCTCTTCAATTTTGGAGCTTCCATTTTTATAACACGGAAAAAAATATAGTAATATAACAATAAGAGAAGTAATATATTTTAAAATAAAAGTTTGTTTCATGCTAGGAGTGTAAAAGGAGGTTATGGTTGCTATAGTGCTTGCACGCGAAGGGGGCGCAGTGACTACAATTTTGGTTATAAGATGCGTAGTTACTGCGCGCCGTAATTATAAACTATGCGAAATGCTGTTTAATTACTGGATTTTGTTAAAATAATAAAAAAGGTATTGTAAATCATACAATTTTTTATTTGAATGAAATCTTTATGTATTTCTCTACAATTATATCTTTTTCTATATTCCTAAAGCTTTTTCTTTTTATTAGGCACGACCGCTGCTCGGAAGAGCCTTATAGTTTCGTCAGGGCGAAAATTATAACAATTCAAATTCTGAAAATTTACAACATAAAAACTATTTTCCACCCAAAATGAGTCCATTTTAAGCGTTTTCCGAGATGTATGTATGTCTGTACGTATGTATGTAAGCAAGTTTCCAGATTATCTCAACGAATTTTTCATAGATCCAAACGAGCTTTGGCGCAGATACTCGTCTAATTATAAGTAACTGACAGTTCTCAACCAGGCCTAATCGATCGACAAATAAAAAAATGCCAGAGGAAACAAAATTTTGAAAAAATCGATTTTTGGACATACACAATTAACTTTAAGTCAAAAACAACAATTACATCTGCTAAAACTAATTAAAACACGATTTTTTTACATCGAACATTTTTTTCTACGAACAATATTTGGCAATAGAATAGCGAAAAAACCGCTAAAAACATAAAAAATCGTAGTTTTTTTGTTATTACTTTACAGTATTTGACTTTACACAAAAATGTTAAAGGTAAAAGTTATATATAATATTAAAACAAAACTTTTTCCTATTCAACATTTTTTTGTACAACGAATTCCTGACGAGTTAAATCCAAAAAATTGATTTTTAACGCCTGAATGTACGTAAAATGGTCGATTTTCGTTTATAACTTAGCAGGATTTGATTTTATACAAAAATGTTAAATACAAAAGTTGTAGATAATATTTAAACAAAACTTTTTCCCATTTAATATTTTCATCAAAAATCAATACCTGACGAGTTAGACCTATAAAAACGATTTTAAACGTCTAAATACACATAGCGTGTGTGTGTGTGTGCGCGCGTGTGTGTGTGTGTGTGTTTTTTCCGAAGAGTTGGAGAAATGCTTAAGGGGGTGTCAAACTCAATTTTTACCGACCGAGCAAAAAATATATTGTTTTTAATAGAAAAAAAAAATATAACGATATATGAAAAATAATGAGTGCATTGCCCTCCGTAATTACATTATTAATCATTCTGCAAAATGACAAGTCAATATTCAAAAGCGTCTAAGAATGGCATTTGAACGAAAATTTCGTTCAAATGCCATTCTCAGATGCCTTAAAATATCGACGTGAAACTTTGCAGAATGATTCATAATGTCATTACGGAGGGCAATGCACTCATGATTATGCATAATATTAAAAAAAATAGATTATTGTACCATATGGGTAATATGTAGCATCGCGAGATTCGCGAGTCGGCGACGGCAGCGCCGGCAGAGGCCAGCGGCGCGGCCTTGCCCGTGTGTGTGTACACGCATGCGCTGCTGGCTGCAGCACAGCTGAGCTGTCCATCGCCGATGCCTGGGCCTAGGCCCTCCGGGAGGCGGTCCCGTGTTGCCGCCACCACCTCCGCCGCCACCTTCGCCACCTGTGCCCTCCTCTATCCATTGATGCTTATCGGCGTGTCATCGGTGTGCCTGCCGCCTGGACCGCTCGCAGACGGCGCAGCCTGGAGCGCCGCATCAGCCGCCCACCTCGCAGACCGTAGCGTCCGTACCGCACCGTGTGCGTGCACACCCAACGGACCGTGCCGCTTGGACTTGGCCCCGCCGTAAACAGAAAAGTAAGTCATTCAAGAATTTATTTATTTTACGGCGTTGTTATTTGTACGACAGATCTGTCGTACAAATAACCTATAACCCACTTAGAAACGTGTAAAAATCACTGTTTTGAAAGTCTGACATGGAAGGGACTATTATTTCTTTAGTCAAGCGTCAATCCTTGCCTATTTTTTTCTTTAATCAAGCGTCAATTCTTCGGCTAAAGAAAATTGAAGGTTAGGTTTTACATATATATATAGGTATACCTATCTAGCAATCTGGCGTATAAATAACAACGGCCAACTGTAGATTTGATGCGCTTTTTCGACTTTTCCAAAGATTACAGATCTTAATAATCAGCAAGTGTGGAGATACTGCATTTTCTGTGTATTTTTCAAAATATTTTCAAGAAAAGTCATTTCCTCCAAACTGGCTGATTGAGTAGATCTGAAATCTAATATACAATGCCTCAGCATGTACTGGATTGTGTGTAAACATTCTCATAAACATTAAGCGAGGATGAGGAGGTCTACCTTGGAAATGCACACGCGCTTTTTCGACTTTTCATTTCAAAGATCCCTTTCCATTCTCTACAAATATTTCAAACTTTACACACACTATGTAACACATGCTGAGGTATTGTTTATCAAGTTTCAGATCTAAATAATTAGCAAGTGTGGAGATATTGCAATTTGTATGCTCTTTTTAAGAAATGTTCAAGAAAAAAAGTTATTTCCCGTACACTGGCTGATTGAAAAGATCTAAAATTTAATATACAATGCCTTAACATGTATTGGATTGCGTGTTAACATTCTGGTAAGCTTTGAGCAATGGTCAGGAGGTCTCAGTTGGAAATGCACTTGCGCTTTTTCGACTTTTCAGTCCAAAGATCCCTTTCCATTCTCTCAACATATCTTAAACTTTACACACACCGTGCAATACATGCTGAGGGACAGTTTATCAAGTTTCAGATCTACATAAATAGCAAATCTGGAGATATTGCAATTTTTGTGCTTTTTCAGGAAATTTTTAAGAAAGAAAAGTCATTTCCTCCAAACTGGCTGATGGAGTATATCTGAAACTCAATATGCAATGCCTCAGCATGCATTGCATTGTGTGAGAACATTCTGGTAAACTATGAGAAAGTGTGAGGAGGTTTTTGTCGCAAATGCACATGCGGCTTTTCGACAATTCGTTCCAAAGATCCCGTTCCATTCCCTACAAGTATCTTAAACTTTCCATACATAATGGCATACATGCTGAGGGACGGTTTATCAAGTTTCAGATCTACATAATTAGCAAGTCTGGAGATATTGCAATTTTTGTGCTTTTTCAGGAAATTTTTAAGAAAGAAAAGTAATTTCCTCCAAACTGGCTGATTGAGTAGATCTGAAACCTAATATACAATGCCTCAGCATGTACTGGATTGTGTGTAAACATTCTCATAAACTTTAAGCGAGGGTAAGGAGGTCTACATTGGAAATGCACACGCGCTTTTTCGACTTTTCATTTCAAAGATCCCTTTCCATTCTCTACAAATATTTCAAACTTTACACACACTATGTAATACATGCTGAGGGATATTGTTTATCAAGTTTCAAATCTAAATAATTAGCAAGTGTGGAGATATTGCAATTTGTATGCTCTTTTTATGAAATGTTCAAGAAAAAAAGTTATTTCGCCTACAGTGGCTGATTGAAAAGATCTAAAATTTAATATACAATGCCTCAACATGTATTGGATTGTGTGTTAACATTCTGGTAAACTTTAAGCGAGGGTGATGAGGTCTTAGTTGGAAATGCACATGCACTTTTTCGACTTTTCATTCCAAAGACCCTTTCCATTTTCTACAGATATCTTAACTTTCCATCTATCTACTCCCTCTGTTTCTGGCAGGTCGATACTGCTATCCTCATTCCTATACATTATTAATATATTTTGTATTGTCCTAGGTGAAGAGCTCCTGTAGAAGACAACAAGTCTTCATATAATTCTACTCTTCTCGAGGACAGCCAACGCAACTACCACTTCCCGAGGACATCACCTAGGCGAACACAACGGAGAAGGGAGGGCGAAGGTGTAGTTGAATGTAGTTCGCGCTTCCGTGACAGACTCGAGTAAGTACTTCACTTCGGATTTGGACTTTATCCTGTAGTATAGCCGAACCTAGCCTCCAACTTTCCATCTGTCTACTCCTCTGTTCCTGGCAGTTTGATACTGCTCTCCTCATCCCCACTGCCTAAAACATTATTAATATATTTTGTTTTGCTCTAGGCGAAGAGCTCCTGCAGAAGACAACAGGTCTTCATATCATTCGTATTCATAGACTCGAGATGTAGTCTAGGCGCCAGGGGGGTTTCCGTGGCCGATGGATGTCCACACTTCCACCAAAGCTTTTCTTACGTATTTTTGACTGCTGATTCTGAATTTCGAATGTGGAACGTCGCCAGACTGTTAGTTTTTTGTTATTAACAATTTAATTGTTTAAATTGCTGCCAAATCAATATGATTAATTATAACTGAATCCTAACTGCCTAAAACTGTAGTAAATTGATCTAGAATATGCTCGTTTTTTCAGAATTGAAAAATTTTGATTAGAACCCGAATTATTGCAAATTTAGTGCAATAAGTCGCGAATTCGAGCGCAAACGTGCATAATTCTAGATCAATTTACTACAGTTTTAGACAGTTAGGATTCAGTTATAATTAATCATATTGATTTGGCCGCAGTTTAAACAATTAAATTGTTAATAACAAAAAACTAACATTCTGGCGACTGTCCACCTTCGAAATTCAGAATCAGCAGACAAAAGTACGTAAGAAAAGCTTTGGTGGAGGCGTGGACATCCATCGGCCACGGAAACCCCCCTGGTGCCTAGACTAATGTCAGTATTTAGGGCACACCTGATTTTTAGGTACGAATTATATCTCCCCAAAAAGTAACAGTTTTCTGCGGGTGCACACGGAAAGAAAACTCTTACTGCTACAGTTAAAACGGCTTACTCGTGGAGTATAGGAGTTCCTTTACTATATAAGTAAGGTGGTTTTAGCAATCTTAGTAAGGGACCCATACTTTTACGGTATATTGCTTTTCATACTACAACAGTTACAAAATTATACGATCGTTGGATCAGCGGCATATACCGACGTAACAGCGTCACACGATTTTAGTATACATTGCTTCCACCTTCAATTGTAAGGGAGAAATACTATAGCGGTAACGGTTGCTACCTGCTAATACGGAAATGACAACTATTATAAGGAAGTGTGACTTATCGATAATTGAAAGCATCGAATGCGTCGTCTAGGTCTTTGAGGTGGTCAATGATGGAGTCGAGGTGATGCGCTCCGAAGTTTTTTGCGTTTAGATCCCAGGACGCATCTAATACGTAGTCAAAGTGTTCGGGGTATCCGATGATGATGTCTAGGTCGTGCGCTCCGTAGTTTTTTGTCTTTAGATGTTGGAACGTATCAATGCGTGGTTTAGGTCTTTGTGGTAGCCGATGATGGAGTCTAGGTTTTTTGCATTAAAATATCAGGGCGCATCTAATACGCAGTGCAGGTGTTCAGGGTAGCCGATGACGAGGTCTAGGTGGTGCGCTTTGTAGTCTTTTGCGTTTGGATATCATGGCGCATCTAATACGTGGTCCAGGTCTTCGGGGAAGCCGGTGACGATATTTAGGTGGTGCGCTCCGTAGTTTTTGGCTAATAGGTGTTGGACATGTCAAAACTTAAAGTATTACTAATCACGTAATTTTATACTATAAGTAAAAATCGTGATTATAAATAAATACTTATTCGAACGTAATTACGTTCAAATTGACATGTGTTTGTAATAAAAAAATAGTAAATATTAAAATGCGTATAGGCGAAATACGCACAATTATTCATAATAAATAATGCGTATATGCGAAATGCGCACAATTATTTATCATACAAAAATGCGTATAGGCGAAATACGCACAATTATTTATAATAAAAAATTCGTACAAGCGAAATACGCACAATTATTTACAATATCAAAAATATGTATAAGCGAAATACGCACAGTTGTTTATAATGCAAAAATGCGTATAGACGAAATACGCACAATTATTAGTTATAAGGAAAGGTGTATGGGCGAACATATTTAATTATAACAGAAAAGAATTACAATTACATGAGTTTATTTAGTTATCTATTTATAAGAAACTAGATGTCTTGACATAAAATTAATTCTTTTCCGTTTTTTTTCAACAAAACTCATAAAATTTGAAAAGAAGCTAAAGAAACTTATGAGCCTAGCTCAATGAAATTATAGTAGCTCTACTTTTGCCAATCATTCAGTAGCATGACAAGTATAATGCAAAGTAATTATTAATGACAATACTTTTAATAATACAAATTTTGTTAAAATGTTCAATTTGCAGTTATGCGTTAATATGATGGAAGGTGTATATTTTAAAATGCGGATAAACTTATATACCATACTCAGGTTCATTTGAAGTTCAACCCTTGGTCTCAAATTTTGTTACACCCTCCTGTTGTTTCAGGTATATGGGATATTTCACGTGAAGTCAGCAGCTCAAAATTTTAAAATCCCTCAAAACTCGTTTTCTTTTAGTTTTTATGAACAAAAAATGTTCCTCAAATTTTAGGTCGATATTTGCAAAAATAAAAAAGCTATGCAATATTGAAAATTCAATTTTTTTGCAATTTTTGGTTAAAATCCAAGTTTATTCATTTTTTAACTGAAAATCTTGAAACTTTTTGTATAGTACATTGATTGGCAAAAGGTTTGAATTTTTTCTGTAGAATGTGCCAGTATTTATTTTATGACCCTTTTTGAAAGTCTCTGATTGGCTGCTTCTTAGTATACCTTCATCAAAGGATATTGAAGCTGCGGCCAAATATTCTTTATTCGACAAATTTTTTTTTGTATTCTTCTTCGAAAACCCTTCAAAATGCTTTTTTATCAATACTGGCCGAGCATAGGGAAAAAAGTTACAATTTTTTGAAATATCAAGAAAAATCCATAATTTCAATTTTTGATAACATGATTAATGAAACTGAATATTATTCATACATCTTATGGCATGGACCGTACCACTGAATTTTGTTAGAGCATCAAATAAAACATTAGAAATATCTATTTTCAATAATATTAGGCTTACACAATAAGCGATACCTAATTATGAATGAAATTATCAGTCTGTTGCCTGATTTCATTTTGACAGCTTTATAGTAATTAACCTCTATAGCTTAATTTATTATTAATTCATAATTAGGTATTGCTTATTGTGTAAGCCTAATATTATTGAAAATAGATATTTCTAATGTTCTATTTGATGCTCTAATAAAAATCAGTGGTACGATCCATGCCATAAGATGTATGAATAATATTCAGTTTCATTAATAATATTAATCATGTTATCAAAAATTGAAATTATGGATTTTTCTTGATATTTCAAAAAATTGTCACTTTTTTCCCTTTGCTCGGCCAGTATTGATCAAAAAAAGCATTTTGAAGGGTTTTCGAAGAAGAATACAAAAAAAATTTGTCGAATAAAGAATATTTGGCCGCAGCCTCAATATCCTTTGATGAAGGTATACTAAGAAGCAGCCAATCAGAGACTTTCAAAAAGGGTCATAAAATAAATACTGGCACATTCTACAGAAAAAATTCAAACCTTTTGCCAATCAATGTACTGTACAAAAAGTTTCAAGATTTTCAGTTAAAAAATGAATAAACTTGGATTTTAACCAAAAATTGCAAAAAAATTGAATTTTCAATATTGCATAGCTTTTTTATTTTTGCAAATATCGACCTAAAATTTGAGGAACATTTTTTGTTCATAAAAACTAAATAGATTGAAATTTGTTTAAATTTCAATAAACAATTAAACCCTCAACCAAAAAATAAAAACCAAATCTAAACTATCTCTTGGTAGAAATTTTGTAAACTATATCCAGAATATGTACAAAAAAGTGCAGTACCGTGCCACAAAATTTCAGATGCAGGTAATATTTTGAAAATCATAATATTAAATTGGACTCCATCATCGGTCATCTAAACACCTAGACCTCGCATCCGACCTGTCCCTTCACCTGGACACAAAAACCTACGGAGCGCACTACCCGGACTCATCGACCATCTGGAACACCTAGACCTCGCATTCGATTTGTCCGGGCCTCTGGACACAAAAACCTACGGAGCGCGTCACGTAAACTCCATCATCGGCTACCTGGAACGCCTAAACCTCGCATCCGATCTGTCCCGACACCTGGACACAAAAACCTTCAAAGCACATCACCCGGATTACATCATCGACCATCTGCAACACCTAGACCTCGCATCCGACCTGTCCCTTCACCTGGACACAAAAACCTACGAAGCGCACTACCCGAACTGCATCATTGGCCGTCTGGAACACCTAGACCTCGCATCCGATCTGTCAAAACACCTGGACACAAAAGTCTACGAAGCGTATCATCAGCCGCCTGGAACAGCTAGACCTCGCATTCGAGCTGTCCCGACACCTGGACTCAAAAACCTACGAAGCGCACTACCCGGACTCCATCATCGGCCATCTGAAACACCTAGACCTCGCATTCGATTTGTCTTGGTCTCTAGACACAAAAACCTACGGAGCGCATCACGTAAACTTCATCATCGTCCACCTGGAACGCTCAGATCTCGCATACGATCTGTTCCGACATCTAGACACAAAAATCTTCGGACGCATCACTGCACTCTATCACCGGCCACCTGGAACAGCTAGACCTCGTAATCGAGCTGTCTCAACGCCTGGGTACAAAAACCTATGTAGCGCATAACCCGGACTCCATCATCGGTCATCTAAACACCTAGACCTCGCATCCGATTTGTCCCTTCACCGGGACACAAAAACCTACGAAGCGCACTACAATTTTTAAGAAAGCAGTTGCAATCATGCGAGGCGACGTCCTGAATTTTGAAATGTCAATAATAACTGAGACTATATAATAAAGTGACGAATCTGCATCTCATTATTATAAGAAATGTGTATAGGCGAAATGCGCACATTTTTTTATAATAGAACATGTGTATAGTCGAAATACACAAAATGATTTATTATAAAATGTGTGTAGGCAAAATGCACACGATTACTAACACTGAAACGTGCGTATAAGCGAAATACGCATAATTATTTATAATAAAACATGTGTATAGGCGAAATACACCAAATTATTTATTATAAAATGCGTATAGGCGAAATGCGCACAATTAATAACACTGAAAAGTGCGTATAAGCGAAATACGCATAATTATTTATAATAAAACATGTGTATAGGCGAAATACACCAAATTATTTATTATAAAATGCGTATAGGCGAAATGCGCACAATTTATAACACTGAAAAGTGCGTATAAGCGAAATACGCATAATTATTTAGAATAAAATATGTGTATCGGCGAAATACACCAAATTATTTATTATAAAATGCGTATAGGCGAAATACGCAAAATTATTTGTAATAAATATGCGTATATATGTGAAATACGCACTATTATTAACAATAAAAATGCTTATACGCAAAATACGGATAATTAATTATAAAAAGAAATACGTATACGCGAAATACGTACAATTGTTTAGAAAAAAAGAACGCGTATCTTTAATATTTTTGAAATATGTAGCGCCATCTATGTTAAAATCTATTACGATTTTCCAGAGATGGCGCTTGTGTCATATTTCATCAATAGCATGTACTTCCTACCTTACCGACCTATGGGTCGGTCAAATCGCAGAATGGAGTTTGACACCCCCTTAATGCACTGATAGGAGCCGTACGGGTCTCCCCTCGTGTGGGACTCCCCTGGCACGGGCCAGCGCCAGGTATACCCACTAAAACTCCACCTCTTATCTTCTTAGCTCAGTATCCGCGCGGTACAGCCGCAAAGCAATCCTTCGCGGGGGAGCGTATGGCTTCTGCCTACTCTTGTTGCATGAGGTCGTCATTTCTTGCATCTTGCAGCCCTTCCTGTACCTTTACTTCTTCCGTCTACTTCTTACCGCATCGTCCGGTAGTCAGCTTCGTGCCGCATCTCTCGTCTTCTTCCTTCCTCGTCTTTCCTGACCTTTTTGAGTATGCTCGCAGCATAATTACTGACAGCGCTCCATCCATCCTCTGAAGTCAGCATCGTCGTCATAATAGACTCGGGAGTCACTCTGATCTGGAGATAACTCTCGAGTTCTTCTCGCTCCTGTCGGTATCGCGAGCAGTCACAGAAGACGTGCTCTGCATCTTCGTTAGCATCCAAACATACTGGGCAGCTTGGAGAGTCTTCTAGCTTAAATCGGTACAGGTAAGCTCGAAAGCATCCATGTCCGGTGAGAAGTTGTGTGAGGTAGTAATTAACTTCCCCGTGTCTCCTGTCAATCCAGTCCTCTAACTTTGGTATGAGACGGTGTGTCCATCGCCCCTTTTCGTTGGCATCCCATCTTGCTTGCCATACAGTCATCGTCTTCTTTCTTGCGACCTCCCAGATTTCCCTCCGGATCTTGCCGTTTGCACATCTTCTTGCTTCGTACACGTCCTTTCTCTCCATAGCTAAGAGGTCAATGGGCGGTGCACCTGCTATGATGCACACCGCCTCGTCCGATACCGTACGATAAGCCGACGCCACCCTTAACGCCATTCGCCTATACACGGTAGCCATCGCTCGTGCATAGGTTTTTACCAGCATGGCATCAGCCCATACTGGGGCCCCGTACAGCATAATCGATGTGGTTACACTGGCTAAGAGTAACCTTCGATTTTGACTTGCCCCTCCTACATTTGGCATCAATCGTGATAGAGCGGCGCCCACTTTCGCTACCTTATCGCTGACAATTTCAAGGTGCTGTTTGAATGTCAATCTTGCATCAATGGTGATGCCTAAGTACTTGATGGTCGGTTGAGATACAATCTCATGTCCATCCACCATCAGTGTTACCATCTCTAGCTTCTTCCTACTCGAAATCAGGATAACTTCTGTCTTGTGGCTGGCTAATTCCAGCCCTGTTTCTGTTAGCCAATCATGTATTATACAAATTGCCCCGTCTGCTATTGTTTTAACATCTTCTATGTGTTTCGCTACCACGACATTATAGCTATGTCGTCTGCAAATCCTATTACGGTTGCCCCTTCAGGTAGTCGTAGTCTAAGTACTCCATCGTATATGATATTCCAAGTCGTTGGACCAAGCACTGAGCCTTGGGGAACGCCTCCTGTGACTTCATAACTCTCGGTGCCATTCTCAGTGTCATATAGTAAGATTCTGTCCTTCAAATAGTCGGAAATCATCCTCCTTATGTAGAGAGGCACATTTCGCTTTCGGAGCTCCTCATGTATTTTACTCCATTTGGCTGAGTTAAATTCATTTTTTACATCCAGTGTAACAATAGCGCAGTACTTCTTTGTTCCTTCTTTCTATCTGTCTCCATTTATCGCTGTTCGCGCAGTGTCAATTACCAGACCAGTTGCGTCCAGGGTAGAACGCTCCTTGCGAAAACCATACTGGTGTTCCGCCAGTCCTCCTGCGCCTTCAATAGCCTGGTCCATTCTAACGCAGAGTATGCGTTCTAGGATCTTCCCCGGTGTGTCCAGCATGCAGAGTGGTCTGTACGAGGCTGAGTCATCAGGCGGCTTCTTTCCTTTTGGCAGTAGCACCAAGCGCTGTGTCTTCCAAATAGTGGGGAATTTTCCTTCTTCGAGACATGAGTTGTACAAGTCTACAAAAACCTCTGGGTGTGCGCAGATAGCATGTTTCAATACCATATTGGGAAAGCCATCTGGGCCCGAAGCCTTCTTGTTTCCTACCTTTTTGCATGCAGCTAGCAGTTCCTCCTTTGTGATTTGGGGAGAGGCGTCCTCACTTATCCCCGCTTCGATAACACATGGTTCCTCCAGCTGTCTGGGGAACAGAGTAGTGACAATCCGGGTAATAGTTCCGGGCACTTGGGAGGGGGTACATAGCTTCCCTTTATTTTCTTCATCACGACCTTGTACGGTCGACCCCAGTGATCCAACTCTACCTCGTCCTGTAATTCTTTAACACACCGTCGTTTGCTGTCCCGGATTTTCTTCTTGAGTTTCCGTTTAGCGTCTTTCATTTTCTGATTTCGGGCTTCCACTATTTCCTGACCTCGACCAGTCTTGCTTACGGCGGTGTGACGCGTCGCCTTCGCAGAGAGACGCCAAAAATTCTGCTTTAACCTCCTCGTCGCATGATGATCTCCAACTAGAAAATGGAAATTATCACAAAGTATGCAGTTGTTAAGCAAAATAAAAATCTTTTCTAATTAAAATACGTATCTGATTGCCTTTGATCGCAGTTTTCCGTTGATATTTTACACCGAAAACCATTCAGCATTTCCACCCGCTGCAGAGATGAAAATATTTCTAAGTCCAGTCGAAATGAATTTGCCGCATAACGTATTTGGTTAACAACCTGAAGCGTTGCCAATACACTGTATATTAGCTAGTTTCATGCGGGTGCGAGCTTAGTCAAATTTTCACTTAACGATAGCATGGAAATGCAAAGTTTCTTTTGGTGATACACGATAAATAAGTGAAAAAATTAATTGAAGGGAAACTGCCATTTTTATGGGTATTTTCACCAAAAGAAACTTTGCGTTTCCATGCTATCGTTAAGTGAAAATTTGACTAAGCTCGCACCCGCATGAAACTAGCTAATATACAGTGTATTGACAACGCTTCAGGTTGTTAACCAAATACGTTATGCGGCAAATTCATTTCGACTGGACTTAGAAATATTTTCATCTCTGCAGCGCGTGGAAATGCTGAATGGTTTTCGGTGTAAAATATCAACGGAAAACTGCGATCCAGGGCAATCAGATACGTATTTTAATTAGAAAAGATTTTTATTTTGCTTAACAACTGCATACTTTGTGATAATTTCCATTTTCTAGTTGGAGATCATCATGCGACGAGGAGGTTAAAGCAGAAGTTTTGGCGTCTCTCTGCGAAGGCGACGCGTCACACCGCCGTAAGCAACGCACTTAGGAGGACGGGTCTGCTACAGGGCCTGAAGAGCTACGTGTCTGCATCGGTGCCCCGCGTTGTAAACCTTGCGCCTCAGAGGTTGCCGGGCTCGTTCGCTCTGCAAGACGGCTCGTGTCGCTCGGGAACGCCGCCCGGTGATCGTGCTGCTCGGTGACGAAGACCTGCGAGTCCGCTTCCGTGTATTTCACCAATGAAGGCGATGGGAGACCCGCCAACTGCCAGATCGCGTCAGTTAGACCGATGTCGGAGTAGTCTCGTCGCCTCCAGGATGATGATGGGTCATCTCCGCTTAGGCTTGATTTTCGCCGCGCGCTTTCGGTAAGCATGGCACTGCCTTGATCGTTGTCCTCTCTCTCTCTCTCTCTCTCTCTCTCTCTCTCTCTCTCTCTCTCTCTCTCTCTCTCTCTCTCTCTCTCTCTCTCTCTCTCTCTCTCTCTCTCTCTCTCTCTCTCTCTCTCTCTCTCTCTCTCTCTCTCTCTCTCTCTCTCTCTCTCTCTCTCTCTCTCTCTCTCTCTCTCTCTCTCTCTCTCTCTCTCTCTCTCTCTCTCTCTCTCTCTCTCTCTCTCTCTCTCTCTCTCTCTCTCTCTCTCTCTCTCTCTCTCTCTCTCTTCAGCATTTTCCTTTCTCTCTCTCTCACTCTGTCTCCCTCTCTCTATATATCTTCTATCTGTCTCTCTCTCTGTCTATCTGTCTCTCTTTGTCTCCCTCTCTCTGTCTCTCTCTGCCTCGCTCTGGCTCTCTTTCTCTCTCTCTTGAAATTTTGATTCTGATTCTAATTCTAATTCTCTTCCATGCCTACCTATTTTTGTATAGATTGTGTGTGAACTATGCATAGATTATGCATATTCAATTCCATACATATTCTATGCACAGCGTATTGTGCATAATTTATGTATAGTCTATACATATTTTTTTTACATGGGATACGACACGCAGTGAGCCAGTTACCTCAATACGACGGCAACCCAGCTAGCGCCGCATATTTCTGTAACGCGGTAAGAGAGGTCCTTAGGAACTATGGAGAATACACCGACCAAGCGATACTCAACGCCTTCAGCGTAAAGCTGAAGGGTAAGGCGCTAGAGAATTTTCTCAATGATGCCAGTCAACACACCTCCGTCGAGCGGACGCTCGAATTCATAGCCGATCGGTATAAATATCGCGACGGGGCAGATCACGTTCTGGCCGAAATAAAGGTTATGAGCCAAGGGCCAGAGAAAAGTGCGGGAGACTTTGGAGAAAGGATGGAGGCGCTACTGAACAAGTTAAGGAACTTATATGATACGGATAGTACGCTAGGCGGGAGCCAGAAGTTAACATACCCGGAAAATGGGGAAGCAGAAGCATTGGAACAATTTCTGTTTGGCCTACGCGGGGATTTACAGCATCAGGTTAGGGCAAGGTTCCCAAGAAATTTGACCGGAGCAATTACGGAGGCAATACGCATCGAGCAAAAGATTAGCGCACGGCGTGGCGAGCCAAGGGTCAAGGAAGTATTTACTGCGAGTCCACCGACGTCAACCGATGCTTTGCTAAAGGACCTGGCTACAAAGATCTCCGCGATGGCCACGGTAAACACACAGAATGCTACAGTCAGGTTGGCCCCGGTGAAAATAGGGTGTGACTATTGCAAAGGTACCTCTCACAGAGAAAATGAATGCCGGAAGAAAAACTTCGATACAAAGGTATGCGAGTACTGTAATATCAGAGGGCATCTGCTAGGTGAATGCTTTGCACTGGAGAAAGCCGTAAGGGAAGGTCGAGTCAGGAAGGAGAGGGTGGATAACACGGTGGTCCAAACCGCGCCAGTGAGTCAGCAGCCAGTAGTATACACAGCATACCAAGCAACGGAGCCGGCGGCAGTAGCTTACTCAGCGCCGCCACCAAGGCCGTATGACGCAAGAGGATCGCGTAACCCGAACGCGGCCGGGCGCCCGTCACGTTATTATGAAGATAGGGGACGAGTGAACGGATATCAAAGAGGAAATGGTTACGGCTACCCAAACAGGAGTTATAACCGATACGAAAGAGATAAGAGAGACCGAGGGCCCAACTATGGGCGCGGTAGCAGCCCCGACTACCACAGAGGAGGAGGTTACCGTCGAGGAGGTAATAATAGACCGTTCAATAACGGCTGAGAGAATCGCTAGAGACAAGATAACCCCACAAATTGGAACGTTCGAAATCAACAAAATAACAGCCGCCGGGATAACAACGAATACCGTGGGGATAGAGATCGAACAAGTAACAGCCAAGAGTCGGGAAGCAATACGGCTCATTTAAACTCCCAAGATGCTCGGCACCAGTCCTGCCGGACCGAGCAACTAGAAGCGACGGCAATAAAATTTAAACCTAAGTATAAGATAAGGTTTGCCCAGGCAAGACGGAGGCCGCCTATAGTGAATTTAAGAAGCCCGCAGCTAGAGCGGAATTGCGGCCGATTTTACATAGACACAGGAGCGGATGTGTCACTGGTTAAGAAAAATAAAGTCAATAAAAATGTGCCGATAGATAAGTGTTAATTACAGGAGGACGGGAGTGGTAAAATTGATAAGAAGGCTATGTAATATTTTTTTTTCTTTTTTATTATCAATTAATATCTCGTCGGTAGGCGCGAAATATGCTCACGAGGAGAGCGAGCGGCAGACTGCTCACGTGCGAGCGTCCAGCAAGCTCCGAACTGCTCTCCCCCCACTCTCGCGTCTCGTCATGAATGTTACGGTGAGCTCGCGCCTTCTGCCCCACGCTCCAGCCGGGACATTTTCACGTTAAAGTCCTCCCGTATCCCATTCGACCGTTCAACTTAGTCCTGGGATGATCCTTGTGATCTTCCCAGACTGACTGGAGCCGATTCCGGAGGTTGGGCCGATGCCGTCGCCAACCCCAACGCACACCGGACAGCACGGCCGCGAAAAAGCCCTGTTGCCTTCCCGCGCAGTCGATACTCCGATACGGGGGCACAGTCTCCTCTCGGAACCCAGCCGGTATTCATGACGGCCTCGGAGTTCCCCTGTGGTCTTTCTCAGCACGTCAGAACACTCAGCTACGGGAAAAATCCATTTGATTTTTCCGCGCACCCAGTGGTAGGTTACGAGGGCACTTTTAAGTGCGAAACTGGGAACATTGAAACTCTACCGCGTACGTCACGGGCTCGTTGCCGTCTCGCTCTTCACGTGTATACGTTACAAAATATCATTCTTCTCTCCATTTACAAACTGAATCTGAAAAACCAAAAACACACTTATTTATAAATCTAATCCGCTCGAGCGTGTACGAATTCGGAGAAAAAATTCTCGGTATCGCCCGTTCTTTGTTTACAGTTTGACCGATAGATGCATGTACATCGTTATTTACATTACGCAATCGGCTTTTCTGTTAACCGTCTATTTAATTTTACAAACTTTTAAATCTTAACGTTATATTCTCAATCAATTCGTACGCTCGCCGGCCCCCTCTTTTTCTTTCTTTTTACAACGTATCGTATTCCGTATAATAATAACACAAAATTGTATTGCGCATTTTATTCCCATAATTATAATCCCAACAAGCGATAACAAAAATCTATCTTTTGCCCTTCGGCGTCGCACTTTCGTCTATCGCTAACATCTCGCCTTTTATCGGTCATTACAAAAATTAATACATGAAGGCGATACCTTATTAAGTAAAAAAGAAAGTACATTCAAACAAAGGAAAAAGGCCGCTCCACTCCGTATACATATAATCCCTACTTCCAACGAACATTTAATTATTTACCAACAGTTCTAGTTGATCTCTCTAAAGAAAAACCAAAAACAAAATGTGATTTTAATTGCTAACAATAAGGAAGACGTCGTATCAATAAGCGGCGTTACGCCCGGGGAATGCGCAACGCTAGGGAGCGTCAAGGTAGAAATAAATGGCTTTTCATGTGAGGCCCATGTAGTGACCGAGGATTTTCCCATCGATACGGATGGACTATTGGGCTGGGATATGCTAACTAAACACGAGGCAAAAATCAATGCAGCTAATAAGCGTCTGGAAGTCGGACGGATAGTAATACCCTTCGAAAGGGATGAGCAGTTCATAATTCCGCCACACACGAGGCAGGTCATATACGCAAGAGTGCAAAATACCGAGGAAAAGATGGGTTTTGTTCCATTACAGGACCTGGGACCAGGTCTCCTATTCGGCAATTTCGTGGCCGAAAATAAGGACGCCAAAGCATACGCACTTTGCTACAATACAAGCGATGAGCCAGTAGCGCTCTCACCGCCGGTTGTCGAAATAGAACCCTGCGAAATAATGCGGGGAGAAGGATGACATTTTCGACGAAGATATTAATAATGGATTTGAAGCCAATGAACTCGAGCGCGTTAACATTTTACGTGTATTTACGAACAGGGACAATGATCGAACTGCAAAAATACTTCGGGAATTAGACCCAGATACGCTGAAGGGATTGAATAAAGAAGAAATAGAACACATCAAGGATCTAATAAACGAAAGGCCACACCTTTTCGGGCTCCCAGGGTGAAGTTAAGATCAACTCACCTAGTAACGCATAAATTAATAACCACCACAGACACTTCAATCCGAGTTAAGAGGCATCGCCACCCACCCGCAATAAAAGAAGAAATGCAGCAGCAAATAAATAAATATTTAGATGAAGGTATTATAAGATTATCGGATAGCCCGTATTCATCCATGATGTGGGTGGTACCAAAGAAGAGCGGGAAAGACGGCGAAAAAAGATGGCGCATGGTAACGACTTCCGTCAATTAAACGAGGTAACAGTAGGTAATAGTTACCCACTCCTGCTGACAACAGATATCATAGACGCGGTAGCGACAGCCAAATATATTACGGCCATTGATCTAAAAACTGGATTTTACCAAATACCAATGGACCCCGCCGATGCTCACAAAACAGCCTTTGTCGGACCCTATGGACATTACCAATACACGCGAATAGGCATGGGATTGCGCAACACCGGCCACCTTCCAGTCATTAATGGATCTGGTCCTAAGCGGGTTGCAGGGAGTCGAATTATACGTTTACTTAGGCGATATTATAGTTTTTGCTTCCGATCTTGAAAAGCATGGCAAGAAGTTTAGACGACTGATGAAACGTCTAGACGAGGCCAAGCTAACGATCGAGCCGAGTAAATGCCAATTCCTGCAAAGAGAAGCAAACTTTTTGGGTCACATCGCGGGGAACGGGCAGATACGACCAGACCCCAAGAAAATAGAAGCAGTGCGAGACTTCCCGACACCAATCACTAAGAGGAAAGTAAAACAATTTTACGGACTCGCCAGCTACTATAGAAGGTTTATCAAAAACTTTGCCGAGATCGCTTATCCTCTGTCACAGCTGACAGGAGGAAAAGACGGGAAAAATCCTCGACTTTTCGTATGGGGAGAGGCAGAGCAGAAATCTTTCGAACAATTAAAGAAGTGCCTGTGCAGCGAGCCAGACCTTGCAGCATCCGATCTCAGCAAGGAATTTATTGTCACTACGGACGCCAGTGACTTCGCACTAGGAGCAATATTAAGCCAAATGGACGAGAAAATAAAACTAGATCACACATGCATATACGCTTCCCGATGTCTTAGAGGACCCGAGCTGCGATACTCTACCTACGATCGCGAATTACTCGCAATAGTTTTCGCCAAAGACCAATTTCGGCCATTTCTATATGGGAGGAAGTTCAAAGTAATAACGGATCACGAACCATTAAAACACTTCCATAATACCAAAAAACCGGACTTACGGTTTAATCGATTGAAAGCCGATCTGTGCGGCTACGAATTCGAGATAGAATACCGCCCAGGCCCCCGTAATTGCAACGCGGACGCCCTATCACGAAACCCCATAATCCGCGAAGGAGAAGATAATCCGGAGCTCCCCCGGGTTAACCTATACGATTTGGCAGCAAAACAGGAAGAAGAGGACAACTACAACGAATATGACCCTCCTAAAGTACGGTATGTCACCAGGTCAACGAAAGACTTACCTCGGGCTCGGAAGACTCGGGTAATCCGCGAGATAAAAAATTACCAAATCTAGATTCATCAACAGATTCAAATAATCCGGACGACTCAGACACCGAAGGACGGCTATTGGCGACAGAAGGAAAAAGAAGCGCGTATATAAAAAGAAAGCTGACAAAAAGACGGGTGTCAAGTATCCCATATGCGAAAGAATCAGCGAAATTGGAATGCCGGATGACGAGCCAATCCTAAGCCAGGCCGAGACCAACAGGGATCTAGCTTACATGCACAAAAGCGCCAACATGCGAACAGAAATTGGAGGCGTTAGCACGCCTTTAGAAAATATCGTTTTACCCGCTCCAAAGCTCCCTCTTCAATGCCCAGGACTCAGACAAAAACTAAGATTCAGAGAAACTCTAACGGATACGGCCGGAGGTAGCGAATCAAATCTAGATGACATAGCAGCGCAACCGGAAACGGAACAAGCAAAAGACGCAATTGCAAAAATAGTCAACTCGAGCGTCCCCAGCGTACGGCCACCGCTCCCATTACAAACGGGCCGGGAAATCCGATACTGTAAGAATGAATTCCTGGCGGTAAGGAACGAGGACGAGGGATTTTTCATATGCCAAGCAACGCGGCCAATAACCATGACTGAACATCAAATACGGATACACTGGCTCACACAAACAGAAGCCAACGCCGACACCTACGTCTTTGATTACCATGATTACATAAAGCCCGGCTGCATCCTTAGAAACGTACGTTTAGAAAAAATCAAAGCAAATAAATATTACCTACCTCGAACCGAGCGGAAATGCATCGAAGCAATTCTGAGAGAATCGCTATTGGTGGACCAAGGAAATGCCTCGTTTCGAGCAGGAGCAGGTGACCAAGCGGTCACACCCACTGAGATATTGGGTAAAGGACAAATGTTGGAAAAAGAACTGTCAGAGGGCGATAATAATGGCGATGAGGGTAAGTCGCCGCAGAAAGAGGGCACAGCAAACATAATTCAGAACAAAAAATCGCTTAAGGAGAGTGCAGAAAATATCCGTGACCAGCCAGCACAAAAAGATGAGATGCCACCAACCAACAAGAGCAAAAGCGTGGGCGACGCCAATGCAATGAACACGACACCAATAAGCACGATACAAGAAGCATTGCTTAATAAAAGTGAAAAGAAAAAATCTAAATTCACCATGGAGATAGAAGAGCGCGAGGAAAGCGGAAAATCGAGAGTCCGAATAGACTTTTGGGAAATTGACGAAAAAACGGCACCAAAATGTGGTGCCGCCGTTACACCTCCGAGCCCGGAGCATAGGGGGTACTTCTCAACTCCAAGGGGACCCACTGTTCAAGGCGGGCAGAATTACCTGTCGTCCAACCTTACATTTGGGGATGAGATACCCTCGTTTGATCGGTCGCTAGACAATCAATTTCTGCAAGATTACAGGTCCCCGGAGGAATTTTATCGCATTACGCCGGCTTGCGATAGTGACGTAAGCATGATATCGATCAGTAAAAGCCCCCTGACGAACGATTATTTGAACATAGCGAGGACACAAAGTCTAGATGATTTAATTAGGAATTATCGACAAACTGAGGAGAGTACCCGAGGGAGGACAATATCGAACACCCGAACCTCTCAACCTACCGAATGCGAATTTAGGAGAGGAGACTGAGAGCCCTGTCACAAACCAATGGATACGGAACTTCGTAGATTCTACGTATACGAGGAAAAGACATTATGTGCACAGCCCAACCTGACTTTACGCCGCTATACTGACATACCAACCAGCCCTGGAGGGAATTGCCTATTTGATTCTCTAATAAGAATAGCGGGGTTGAAAATGACCGCTACCGAACTCCGCGCCAAATTATTGAGCAGTCCAGCCTTGGCGGAATGCGGTGATCCACAGGAGGCTTGTAAATACTATCCTCTCAAAACGAGTACGGGGACGCCGATTGCGTATATATGGGAGCGTCCAGCAGAAACGGGCCACCGAACGCGCGTGGTGCCTTTTTTCGCGTAAAAGGCACTTTGTTTAACTCGTTTATAATCGTATGCTGCGTCTTTGAAAAAAAAAACCAAGGACCTATATCGATAGATTTTTTCCTGCTCTTTCCAATGGTGCCATTGTTTTTATTGCGAAACGCTTTCTTCCGGAGGAAAACTCGAGTTGAATATTGAAAGCCATTTTTCCAAAGTATATCATGTTTTTTTTCAAAATAAACTACACCATTGGAAAGTATAACTCTTAAGCTTCAAAACCATATCTTGGAGAAGTTGGAGAAATAAAGGGTTTAAAAGTAACAACATGAAAAAGACAGCGCCGAGGGTCCGCGCGAGCCCCTCGCGCCTGTGCGCACGGCACGTTTAAGTGCACGCTCTATTCAATTCGCTAATAATCGTGTACCAAGTCTCTGAAAAAAGAACTAAGGACATATATCGGTAGATTTTTTCCTGCTCTTTCCAATGGTGCTACTATTTTTATTCCGAAATGCACGAGAAAGTTTACGGAAAGTATCCGACAATTATATATTGACGCCCCAAGATTTATACAAATGGGCAACTGAGTATTTAAAAAATATTGAGTGCTTTTTTTCATCAAAAGACGATTACTTAAAGGCTACAGAAAAACTACAAAACAGGCTAGCCTCAGCTAAGACAATACCTGGAACTCAATTGTTTCATTGTATTAAATTATTAAATGATGCCAAAAAGTTAGAACTTAAAAGATTTTCAGCGTCAGAAGATTCTCAATTATATCCACCGATCAAAAAAGAAAAAGTACTTAAAACTCAAACAAAGAAAGAAGCGGATGTCGCAAAAAGGACAATTCTTATAAAATCAAAAAAATGTAAAAAAATTAGAATTTAAAGGAAAAGGTAATATTGTTATGCCAGATTAAACAATCTATAAGGTTATTTTAAATTTCTGTTTCACTGCTTTCAGTGCGTTCATGGATATTTTTATGTTTAATATATTATGTTTTTCAAATTTTGTTATGTAAATGAACAAAGTTCATTGTAATATTATACTAACTGTTACAACTAGATCCACAAAATTATGTCCACGCATTGGCATTGTAAGTTACAAAACATTTTATATTTACAAAAAACAAAGGGCGAAATAGCACATCGCGTGTATTAATCCGCCCTTGAGCATAGCGTAAAAAGTTCGGACAGCCGCTGTCTTTTTGATTTTACTATTTTTGAACTTTTCATGTTTCAACTAAAAAATATAATATTTTATAGTTTAAGACTTGTACTTTTGAAGAATATAATTCATTTTGAAGAAAAGACTGATATTTTATTGAAAAAATAGAGTTTAAACATTCAAATGGAATTTTCAACTAGAAGGAAGCATTTCGGAATAAAAATAATAGCACCATTAGAAAGAGCAGGAAAAAATCTATCGATATATGTCCTTAGTTCTTTTTTCAGAGGCTTGGTACACGATTATTAGCGAATTGAATAGAGCGTGCACTTAAACGTGCCGTACCCACGGGCGCGAGGGGCTCGCGCGGACCATCGGCGCTGTCTTTTTCATGTTGTTACTTTTAAACCCTTTATTTCTCCAACTTCTCCAAGATAGGGTTTTGAAGCTTAAGAGTTGTACTTTCCAATGGTGTAGTTTATTTTGAAAAAAAAAACATGATATACTTTGAGAAAAATGGCTTTCAATATTCAACTCGAGTTTTCGTCCGGAAGAACGCGTTTCGCAATAAAAACAATGGCGCAATTGGGAAGAGCAGAAAAAAATCTATCGATATAGGTCCTTGGTTTTTTGTTTCAAAGACGCAACATACGATTATGAGCGAGTTAAACAGAGCGCCTTTTACGCGAAAAAAGGCACCGCGCGCGCTCGGTGGCCCGTTTCTGCTGGACGCTCCCATATATATTTTCCCAAACTTACGGAAGAAATTTATGCATCCATTTTTACAGCGGCGGCAAGGTCCGGTACCTTCATTACCAGAACAATGATGAAGACGAATTTATGCACCTACACTTAGATGGATTGCACTTTACGCCTTATCTACCGATAGGGGAGAGTGCGGCAACCGTGCAGTCATCCGATACCTCGCGAGCGAGTAGGCCAACTGGCGAGGAGCGCGAGCCGATAAGAGAGGCAGGAGCCTTGAGCGCGGAAAGCGCATCAGAGACGGCCGGCCGCACAGCTGATCCATCCACAAGGCAGCACGGAGCCTTGGCCCGCTATCTCACATCTGAGGCAATGCCAGCACATGCATCACCGCCTTGGGCGCGCGACGCCGATATTGAAGAGCGATTTACAGCAGTACAACAGCTGGACGAACACCCCTTCGCTTATCGCGATAATTTAATATACAAATTATCCACTGACTTATTTACGGGCACGAAAATTTTGGAAGCTTTAATCGAGCGACAATATTTGTCAGAGGACGAACTGACGAGTACGCGGCGAGAAATCGTGGATATTTGGGTAACAAACATTAGTACTTCGAGAATGTTTGGAATCTTTATTAAAGACCATGTGAACAACCGACCAATTCGGCAAGATATAAAAAGTTGCATAAGGGCGCTAAAACAACGGTTAGAAGAATTTGGAATAAAATCAGTAGGTATAATAAAAGACCTAGGGATGTTAAAAGAACCGGAATGGAGTTTCTTCATTGATCAAATAAACAAAGCTTGCAAGGGAATGGACATCTGTATATTCTTCTTCAGGAACAACTTACCGGTGCCCCGAGTACAAGACAGATACCGGCTGATCAAAGAATATCACGAATCGGCTATAGGCGGCCACAAGGGCATGACCAAGACGTATGATAAACTGGCTCATGAATATTACTGGCGAGCTATGCAAGCAGACGTTCGACAGTTTATACGAGGCTGCCCCGACTGCCAGACGCAAAAGTTAGTGCGGGTTAAGACGAGACTCCCAATGATAATAAGCGACACGCCAGCCAGGCCATTTAGCAAAATATCCATTGACTTCATGGGCCCAAAGGAACCCACGTCGGCGGGAAACCAATACATACTGACAATTCAAGATAACTTCAGTAAGTATTGCATACTGGTGCCCGTGCGCCAAACGACGGCAGAAGAAGTCACCCGTGCTCTAACAGAAAAGCTAATCTGTTATTTCAGGTCTCCAGCTACCTTAATATCAGACCAGGGACCTCATTTTATGAACCGTACCTTAGAAGAATTCGCCCGAGTTTTTAAAATTAATAAATTTTCAACCACGGCTTACCATCCCCAGTCCAACGGCGGCATCGAGAGGATGCATCATACGCTTAATGAATATTTGAAGTTCTATTTAAAGGAATTTATGGACTGGCATAGTTTGCTGCCATTAGCACAGCATTCTTATAACACCACTGTGCACGAGGGATCAGGTTACTCACCACACGAAATAGTATTCGGCTTGAGAGCCCGAACACCGTCTAGTTTTCCGCCTAGGGAATACTTGCTGACGTACAACGAATACATGGCTGACACAACACAATCGCTCGCCCAGCTACGGACGTTAGCAGCCATGAATTTAACACAAGCTAAATATAAGTCGAAATTCTACTACGACTAGCGCCAAAATATACGGCATTTCCGCGAGGGAGAAATGGTCTATGTACTAAAGAAGCCTAAGCATGGAAAAACAGACCAGGAATATGTAGGACCGTGCGAGATCCTAGACGTTAACTATGAGACTCATAGCGTAGAAATAAAAAAGGGAGAACACACGCGTATAGTTCATATGGTTATGATTAAACATAGCTTCGAACTACCAAAGCTAATATTGGGATTGGTGGAGACACCACAAGACGCGGATGAGACCCTATAATTCGCCATCCAAAAACCAGACAAATAAGGAGCAGGATGGACCAAACATAACGCTAGCAGAAACATTTTTATAAATTTGTTCCGCGGCCCTCGGACGTCGCTTCACAAACTTTTCCGCGGCCCTCGGACGTCGCTTTAGGTAGAAATAATAAGTACTTCGAATTGCCTAACCATTCTCACGACCCATGACCGTCGCGCTTTACACGGGATCTCACATGAGACGCCGGTCCCAGACCATGGGCCGGCAAGGTAGGGCATAACCCTTACCCTCATGCGGTAACGCAGGTGACGTACGGCACAAAACCGTGGTAGTACAGTTACAATGCACCGTGGTTAGCTTCTGCTGGGAAGAGTTTACGTCGCGTGGTTCGTACAGCTTTTAGAGTTACCTTGGCCGATATCTCAATATTTTCGACGGCTATAAGTGAACTATGACATACGGTCTATAAGAGAAAAGTCTTTCTAAAAAAAAAAAAAAAAGTTCTGGAAATATCCAACCGTGGTAGCTCTTTCCGTCGGCCCCATAGAAGTCGGTGCAAAAAGTCAGAATCTTAATTTCATCAGAGTTTCGCACCGAGACCGGTTCAAAAAAGGCACCATCAGATTCAGTATACAGTAAATAGAAAAATTATGATACCGAATTCACAAGTTCTCATGCACCAGCGTCCTTCATTCTTTATGAGATTTCGCTCAGGGTTGTTGACTAGAGAATAGCGGAAGAACCACCCTAATTAATTTCAAAATATTAGCATCAATTCGAATGCAACTACTCTACAGTTCCTTCGGTCTAAAATTAAAATAATCAATGGCTATCTAAAAATTGTAAACATAAACATTTCAACAAATTTTGAATATCAAAAAATCGGCAGCGGATTTTAATACATAATAGGCAACACTTAATAGAACAAAAAATATAATTTAACTATTCTCGTTAAAAAAAAATGCTGCTAAAGCAGCTAGCAATTAACTTCAATAAATTTCTATTTTAAAATTTTTGTTTTTTTAAAAATTTTGTTAAATTTAAAAATTTTGTGTATTTTAAAAATTTTATGGGAATACATGTTAGATGGTAGGAGCAAGAACCGGAGATAGCTAGGGTAAATAAAGAGAAAAACCAAACAATACTTAGGTGAACGAAAAATATATTGGAAAAAAAGAAGAGAAATTTTTTTACAAGCAACAAAATTACAAAACTTTTAAAGAAATTGTACAATAATTATGTGTACCATGTCAAGGTTCCAATATAAATTTTCGAATTATATCCGATGAGCACCGCTATCCCAGTACGGAGCCACCGGGAGTTGGGACTTCATCCTCCGCATCAACCCTGAGTCCCCAGCATCGGGCCTCGGATTGTGGCAGGCGAAGAGGAGCGTCGTCGGCGGAAGAATGGGCAAGATCTTGACCTCGACCACCACGGCCCCGTCGAGCGGTGCCTCGTCCACGAGCCGCGACGGGACTCACTCGGGCCACAGATGCGGACGGTGTCACAGAGCGGCTGTCGTAAGCCACTCGGTGGTCCTCGTGGTCAGATGACGGCGGTCGCCATGGCGACACAGCAGCCACGCGTCTCCCCCGTTGTACGGCACCCACAATGGCCTGGCCTCTACGATCCAGGCGTCGACCCTGGAGTGGGGCTGGGCTGGGTTCCGAGGACACCCTTGTGTGTTGAATGGCGAGGTAGATGATGGCTTGAATCCCTCGTCACCAGAACCCGGCTCCGGGCCTATGATTTCGGTAGATGGTGGCGGATGAGCTCTTGCTCGAGCCGCCCACGCGTGCAGCCTGGGACTCCTTCGGTCGCCACGATAACCCTCGCGTGTGGAGCAAAAGCCGCGGCCTCGCCCGCGACAAACGGGCCGCCCATGACCCACGGCCACCCAGGGTCCAGGGGAGTGACGGTCCCAACTGGTCGGTCGGGGAACGGCATTCATCTGCAAAAAAAAAAGAAAAAGAAATATTAATAATCGGGTACTTAATTTCTTTCCGCACTAGTCCACACAGGCGAGAAAAATTCACCTTATATTAATGAACATAATTCAGAACACCTCGCTCTTACCTCAAAAAGAGAAGAGAATCCTTGGGGCACCAAAACGGTGACCACATAACTGGGCCCGGTGGCGTGTAGTAACTGCGAGTCCATGTCAATGACGCTGGCAACAAGAGTTGAGAGTAATGCTGGCGATCTGTGATCACCTACAGGGGGGCACGGCACTTTTATAGCAAGACTGCTATAATCGCCACGTATCCCCACCGTAGGAGATCTCCCCTCCCAAAGGGAACTCGCTCAGAAGAGATGCGCCAGCATCTAGGACGTGTCGGTGGAGGAGGTCGCAGGGAAGACCCGGAGCAACCGGCTCCCATGCGCCTTATCTCCTCATATGGCACCACGACGAGCCCTGGAAAAAGAAAAAAAGAATGAATGAGAAAAAGAACGGGTGGTTAGCTAAAAGAAAAGACAAGGAACACTACCTTAAGGCGTTGGAGCAGAAGCCAGGGCTGCACACCGACGCTTATATTTGGCTAAGCTCTTCGAGCTGTATAAGCGGTGGCAGCCAGGGCACAGTCGCAACCAGTTCCGGGATGCACCATCGGGGTGCTTCTCCCCGAGCTGCCGCAGCAAGTAGCCCTCACTCACGAACACAGACGGGCACAGTCGGCATGAGAATAGAGCACCGGCCATCCTCCTACCGTGCGCCCGGGTGTGTTGGCGAGCAAGGGCCACTGTGGGCGCTGTGTGCGGGCAACTCGGTTGAGGACATTCGTGTACCCGAGCCGCATGCCTAGTTAACGTCTCATAGGAGACAGGGTTCGGTGGAATGGCCTCAACCGCGCAGTGTCCGTCGTCACAACCACAGGGCACAAAGGTGTGTGCCAGGTGGTTCCACCCGGGTCCACCCACATTAACAGCCTCCGCCAGGTTAAGACCGGTATTTAGAACCTAGTGGAGGACACCCTCCCTAACATAGATAATAGTCCCAGACCGCTGTGCAACGATCTGGAAGGCAATCTCGCTAGCCCTCAAGAACTCAGGGGTGAGGACTATGTTCTTGTGATGATAAGGCATAGAGCAGCCCTCAGCATGAGAGACATATCCCCCCCCCCCCCCCAAGCGCAATTCGGCCAATCTCTGCCGGATAATGGCGGTGAGTGCCGCGTTAAATCGTGGATCGATAAACATCCACAATTTTTCGTCACCCTCCTCGCCCCAGTGCATGAGATTTACTGAATCCAAACATCCATCTTCTATATGGAGTTCGGTAAAGGCTAGCCGCCCGGCCAGGTAAAACGTGGGAACGTTAATCCCGACCGATCGACCGAAGTAAGGATGCACACCATTAAGGATGTTAAGGGGAGCATCAGCCAAGTGGGTAGGCAACTGGGCGTTGCGGGCGGTGAAATTCATCCCGTATGCTGGACGGGTGCGGCCGGCCGCGATATCATCAAAACACCGATCGACATAACCGCCGATCGCCCCCAGTTCTATAGGGAGAACCGAAGCTGACGGCTGATCCTGAGAAGGAAAGTACAAACTAATTAATATAAACATATACATGAAATAAATAAGAATAAATTAGTTTCTTAATAAATTTTATACGGTCGTAATAATATAGTTCTATAAAATGGCTAAATTGATCTCCACGAGCAAATTCTCTTACAGTTAGTCGTAATACCTTTCCCAAATCGCAATAGTGTGCTACATTTTTATAGCCCGCACTATTTGATAGAAAATTTTAGCACACGGCGACACTGGTAAGAGAAGTATAGAAAATACTTTAATAAAAATTACAAGTTTACAAAATACAGGGAACTGAAATGCGTTTCGTCCTTAGTCGTACCGGGTGGACTCATCAGGAAGATCCCGGTAGACTTATCTTCGACGCCGAAAATAAATGTTACTTGGATTTATTTAAGGAAGTTGGAAAGTGATTTTATTTGTGGAAGCCAAGAAGTGGCAGCCACCTGGTGGATAAAGTAACAAAGATACAGATATAAATAAAATTGGGAAAGGTATTACGACTAACTGTAAGAGAATTTGCTCGTGGAGATCAATTTAGCCATTTTATAGAAGAATAAATTAGGATCCGCACCAGCTGTTTCGCGATGAACTCGGCCGCCCTGCCCTCCAAAGGCTCCCCGTACTTATCATTTAAGAATAGACCGGCCACGCCGGTACCTCTCAGACGCTGAGAATAAAAGTCTCGAGTTTGGCGCCAGAGCAACTCCGTAAACTGGCGCTGAATCTCCCGCGAATCGGGAGCATCAACCACCTGTGGAAACTAAAAAAAAAAAGAAATCAATGGAGGAAAGCTCGCAGTCGCATCCGGGAAAGGTTAGGCCGCGAGATGGAAAGAAGATAAGCACATCTCACATGTGCCAGTACGCGTTAGCGATAAAGTGCAACAGGACCCTCGCCAGATGCCAGGAGGCAACGATAACAGTATAGTAGCAGGAGAGCTCAGTCGACCAGTAGCCTCCAAAGAGCGTGAACGTATTTTCTTCTCCTTTCATTAGAGTGGTTATAAATTGGGCCACACCGTGTTCGCAGACACCCGTCTATTATATCGAGTGATAAGGCTGGAAGAGGAACGTGATGAAGTCGCGAACTTGGGAATGCTCATTAACGAACAAAGAGAAGTAATGAATAAAATCACGTCTGGTCTGGATCACCACGCAAGAGCCATCCAATGGATAATAAGGAAACAAAGGCAGTTGCGCAAACAAATAGGGATAATAAGGAAGTTTGCCACAAAACGAAGTAGGAGCATCGAGGAGAAATTCAATAAGTATGATCAAACCTTTGACGACATAGTCTGGCGCTTTAAAGAATTAAAACTCTAAGGTATAACACTTAATATTTTATTTCTCATTCCGGATTGTGAGGGTTATATTAATTGCAGTTATGCAGGGCTGGGATTCGTCGAATACGATAATGGAAGGATGATAGCAGAAAAAAAGAAGAAAGAAGTCCGGCAACGAGAAATTGCAAGGTCAGCCGTCAACCACTGGTAGAAGGCGACGATTACGGTACGCGACCCGCCCAAGATAGCAACTACGGCGAAACGAAAAGATACTACCAGCCGAGGAGATCGCGTTAAACATTCCTCATGAAACAGAAGAACGTCATCCGGAGACACGAAGCCACAGACTACGTAGATTGCCAATCCCCTTAATTAACCTCACTACGAAAAGTTATAATTGTTGCGATAAAATACGACATAGTTATAATTTTTATTTATAAAAATTCATTTATGAAGAGAAAAGAATTAATTTTAAATTATTTATATATTGTGAATAAAATAATGTATGATTTTTAATTTATGTGTGAAAAATAAATAAAATAATTAACTGTAATATTATCGCCTTCAAATTATATTTTCTTAGCGAAATTTCACACGTCGAGTACTTGTCTTTAGTAGTACGCCGGTCCGTATTTGGGTGCTCTTTTTGGAATTTCCAATATAAGAGAAGATCCTAACCTTAAAAATAATAAATGGCTATTACAGAACAAAGCAGGTATACATAAATGCGTCTAGTAAGGTCTAGTATACATAAATGCGTTCCCGAATAATTACGATTTTAAAAGACGGCTAAAATAGTTTTAACCTCAAATATTTCCGAAATTTCTGGACCAATCATGTTGCTAAAAGAACTCGACCGAGAGCTATTCAAAACCTACCTCTACAGAGAATTTCGAGGCGATTTTGGTTATAAAACAGAAGAAAGTCGACAGAGGCTCAAATCCATCAGAGTACCTTTCTTTTCCCGCGAGACGAAGAGAATAAGCTTACCCGATGAAAATCGGTTGATTAGTTTCGGAGATATGAAGAGTTCACACGCACGCGTGCGCGCGCGCACATACACACACACACACACACACACACACACACACACACACACACACACACACACACAGACACACACATCCACGAAAACAAAATTACCAAAATCAACTAATATACACATAAGGTAAAGTACTCTGTTGTGACACAACGCGAAAAATGGTTCCTATTATGAAACAGTCATATAAAAATGAATTTTATAGATAATTAAACATTATAGAAATAGATATAAATAGATACTAATATCTATGCACTATATGCTTCCCAAATATATAAAAATATATATCATTCATAGCGGTGTGAGATATTTATTATTTTTATTTCCTAAAAACTTGCTATCTACAAGTACATATAAATTGATTGCGAGATGAGCCAAAACTGTTCATTTTTACTGTTGACTTTTTCGTGATTATTTGATATTTTAGCAGTTGTTAAGCGCATATTATAATATATAGTTCATACCATAGTTTTGAACCATAGATTCAGTTTATATACACATTTACTAGTTTTTCTTACTTTTTCTATAAAATAAATAGCTGTTTCACAATAGGTGCCAAAATTTACGAGGGGCCCTATTTATGAAACGGTAAAAATGGTCCTTTTTTGTTTAAGAATTGTCTCGATCATTTCAGATTAATTTAACTAAAAATAGTAGGTTATATGTTGTTCTGAACTTATATTTTCATCGTTAAACCTACAAATTCTTTTAAAAGTATAAATTATTGTCCAGAAATCCAACCTCTAAAACGTGTTTTAATAGTTTTGAATTTTTAATCGGACTTCAACGAGCCAATCTCTTATGCGTAAGTCGAATGTCTATTCTCAAATCGAGAAAGGTAGCTTTTGTTTAAGCTTCCTCCTCTCTCGATAAGAATTTTTTGACAAACGGCGACACACATAAGAGAAAAATTTTTTTAAAATTAATAACTATTAATTTCTGAATAAAATATAATATCGGGGAGTTTCGTCCTTGTCGTACTTGGTGGACTCGTCAGAAAGACCCAAGTAGACATATCTTCGACTCCAAAATAATGAAATTACTGTGAATTCTTATAGTGTGTTAGTTGTAATTTTATATGTGGATTTGAAAAATTGGTTGCCATCTAGTGTTAAAAGGTTGGAACTAAGATTATACAAGGAAAGGCATTTTAGTGTCCGAATGCCATTTGATTCTAAATATGTTGTAAGCGCTCGTGGTGCTATCTTAATAGTTTTGAATTTTTAATCGGACTTCAACGAGCCAATCTCTTATGCGTTAGTCGAATGTCTATTCTCAAATCGAGAAAGGTAGCTTTTGTTTAAGCTTCCTCCTCTCTCGATAAGAATTTTTTGACAAACGGCGACACACATAAGAGAAAAATTTTTTTAAAATGAATAACTATTAATTTCTGAATAAAATATAATATCGGGGAGTTTCGTCCTTGTCGTACTTGGTGGACTCGTCAGGAAGACCCAAGTAGACATATCTTCGACTCCAAAATAATGAAATTACTGTGAATTCTTATAGTGTGTAAGTTGTAATTTTATATGTGGATTTGAAAAATTGGTTGCCATCTAGTGTTAAAAGGTTGGAACTAAGATTATACAAGGAAAGGCATTTTAGTGTCCGAATGCCATTTGATTCTAAATATGTTGTAAGAGATTGGCTCGTTGAAGTCCGATTAAAAATTCAAAACTATTAAGATAGCACCACGAGCGCTTACAACATATTTAGAATCAAATGGCATTCGGACACTAAAATGCCTTTCCTTGTATAATCTTAGTTCCAACCTTTTAACACTAGATGGCAACCAATTTTTCAAATCCACATATAAAATTACAACTAACACACTATAAGAATTCACAGTAATTTCATTATTTTGGAGTCGAAGATATGTCTACTTGGGTCTTCCTGACGAGTCCACCAAGTACGACAAGGACGAAACTCCCCGATATTATATTTTATTCAGAAATTAATAGTTATTCATTTTAAAAAAATTTTTCTCTTATGTGTGTCGCCGTTTGTCAAAAAATTCTTATCGAGAGAGGAGGAAGCTTAAACAAAAGCTACCTTTCTCGATTTGAGAATAGACATTCGACTTACGCATAAGAGATTGGCTCGTTGAAGTCCGATTAAAAATTCAAAACTATTAAGATAGCACCACGAGCGCTTACAACATATTTAGACTCTAAAACGTGTGTACATAGGAATAGGTGGTGCACACCTACTTTACTTGTGTACATTTAGTAATATATAAGGTAAATAATATTTTATTTTGCAGAAAAAATGAAGATAGAATATTTCTATGATGTTTATGTAAGTTTTAAACGGTGAATTTCACCAGAATCAATATAATTTCCAATTTATAAATGAAACAGTACACTGTAAAGAAAAAGCTTATTAAATTTAAGTTAAATGTAACGAAAGCTTGTTTCATAAACGTAACGGAATGACATTTAATAACATTGTTGAAAACTCAATACAATGTTATGAAATTTAAGGCAGAAAATTATTAAAACAAAAATTAGATACCAGAGTCTTAAAATTAATTTACCTCCTATTAAATATAATACACGTAACGAAATACTATTTATTGATATAGTTAAGGCGGTCTTACATCTATAGGCCTTTCTGGCCAAAATTACCTAAAAAAATGATAAAAATTAATGTTATAATAAAATAATCAAAATATATTGTAAATATAACTTATTTTGAATAAAATAAGCCAAGGCAGAGGTCCATAAACTCATTTTATCCTCAGTTATAGCATTTTCAATAAAAAAAGTTTGGCGTAGCTTTTTTCTGAGACCACATGATGGATTTTCATGGGACAAAGTGCAAATTGTTCATAATTTATGTAGTTATGGGCGTAAGAGTTGCAATTTTAAGGTTTTTATGTATAAGTATTTTTTTCATGGCAAAAACTGATTTTTTTGCAATAAATTTTTACATTTTTTTTAATTTTTAGGGTTTTTGCCATGAAAAAAATACTTATACATGAAAACCTTAAAATTGAAACTCATACGCCCATAACTACATAAATTAGGAACAATTTGCACTTTGTCTCATGAAAATTCATCGACCCGCCTCAGAGAAAAGCTACGCCAAACTTTAAAAAATGACATTTTGAAAAATAAGCCTGCAAAGAAAAATACCATAAAACTCCAAAAATGATCAGCCATTTGATCCCCATTCTTTTCCTTCTTGAAACTCACTTTCCTGTATATCTGTTATCTATTCTCCCATATAAAATGATTAAAACAAAAGCTCTGGTATCTTGCATGCATCCGTTCCATTAAAAGTTATTGCTAAGCTAATAGTATTCGTTCCATTAAAAGTTACTGCTCAATCTGTCCTTTTGTACTTTTGATTCATCCACTGTTGAATTACTTTTTAACACACTGTACTGAGTTAGATTATTATTTATAATACTAAGATAAATGTAGAATATGCGCCAGGTCTTATGAAATATGAAATCCCAATAATCCAAATCGAAACTTAAGAAGCCCTCACTGTCATAAACAAAAGTACATAAGTATATAAAAGCCGATAAGCCAGATTTTTTCAATGATCACTTGATTACACATATTAAATGTTAAATATATCTTGAATTTAAGCCTGTATTTTTGTGAGCAGGCTTGTCGCTTTTATGTGTATAAATACATCTTGACACTTATTACAATTCACAAATCTTCTGAATTGAATTATATATCCTATAGTGAGTTAGACTTACCATGTCACTTTCATCTTTCTTAGAAAAAAGATGTATTTATTTTTATGCGATAAAAATTTTTAATGTTTCTTCTTTAAAATACTTAATTCAATCTTGCCAATGCACATGTTTTTCAGTATTAATTTTCATACAGCATTCCCATCTTGAACTGAAACTACGTTTCAAATTTAAACAAAACTGTCACTACACGATTGTATTATAATTACACTTACACTTTTCAGACATATATCTTCACATACACAATACATTAAATTTTTAGTCCTAAATTCACTTATGAATACAAATAATCAAGCACTAAGAAAAAAATCTTTCTCTATCTGAAAGCGAAAACTCTGCAAACAAACTGCAGAAATAACATGGTTATGTATCTTGGCTTATTTGAGATTTTGAGCTGTCTGCTGTGCAACTGTGTTGGCACTATGGTATTATAGTTTTATAAGTATATACGTATACAAAAGGTAGTATTAATATAGTAATTTGCTGTCAAATTTTGTTGACAGAATGGTCACTTTACTAGAACAGAAGTGCAAAATTGTCGCAACTCAAAAGACGATTCCACTGGATTTCAAATTCCACAATATGATTTATATTATTTTTATAATAAATCCCGTATTTAAATTTAACTATTTTTTTTATAATTCTTATACTAATAAGTCTTAAATAATGTTTTTTGATATTTTAAAACAGATACAAGTAAACGTGTTCCTATATATATAAGAAACCTATAGAAAAGGTAAAAAAAAAGGAAAATCAATTTTTTCGTCATTTTGAAGATAGTAAGCTCTTTTAACCATATCATTTTTAATTTTTTTAATTTTTGATCCAAACTAGTTTTTTTAGGTTTAGAATAACATATATAATTAAAAGATTCGATATAAAAAAAGTTGATTTTTTTTAAATTTTTAGGTGTAAGACCACCTTAAAAGTTCAATACAATTTCATGAAATTTAACAATTTGTATATGGAATTTGATTCAGAACGATACATTAAATTAATTGAAAAATTGGATGCAAGATTCTTAAGTTCATATACCGTCTATTAAATATAACAGAACGTCATACTAAATAATAATTTGTGTTACTAAAAATTTAATAATTTGTTTAATTAAACCCATGAAAGAATTAGATTTAATGGAAAATTTACACCTTATCGAAATCTGGCGAAGTTGTCAAATGGAAACGGAAATTATAATTTGAGTATGTCACTAATGTTTCGTTAAGATTAAAAATATAAGTTAAAATATTATTGAAAATTAAAAGCCATGTCGGTATAGTAGAAATCGTGTTTATATCCGATATACGATTAGTGCAGAACATTAGATCTAAAGTGAATGCTCATGAAATTTTAAACACCATATACATCACAATAATTGTTACATTAATAATAATTGTTAATAAAAACAGTAACTTATTTAATTAAATATTAAATATTTTAAATATATTACATTAATGTTAATCATTTCAGATTTAGACTTTGGAAAAATACATTAAATTTTATATGTTATAGATACAAAAGTGGCGCCTCATTATAGACGACATTTAAATTTCTAATGCAAATACTATCACTCTAAACTCAAAAGAGTAAAAAAAAAAAAAAAATTGACGCAGAAATATAAAAATTAAGTAGAAAATGTGCGTGAATTTTTATTTAGTAAATTTCACGTTCTTCACTTAAAATGAGCTCTCACCACATATACTGAAATTCCATGAAAAGTATATTAACTTTAATTGAACTTTATATTAATTTTCATGCTGATAAATCGCAATAGTTATAAAAATGTTCATGAAAATAATTAATATTCTTGATTTGAACTAACAATTAGTTACATGTATTGACATTTTAGAAGAAGCGCCTTAAATTTAAATAACTTTTGCATTAATTTCCATAAGTAGAGAATTGCAATTCTCATGAAAATACGTATGAATTTTTACTTAGTGTATAGTAAATTTCATATTCTACACCTAAAATGAGCACTCGCCACATAAATTACAATTTTATGAAGTATATTAAATTTAATTAAATTTTATATTGATTTTCATGTTTACATATATTGAAAATTCAAGGACAAAATTCTTAATTTTTGTAACAGTACATTAAATTTCCGTAATAATTCATTAAAGTTAAGTCTTTGCATTTAAATACTTTCATATACAAAAAAAACTTGAATTTAATGTGCAACTGTACATTAAATGTGTATTAAATTTTAGAATATTTTTAAAGTGTAGGAACTATTATACTGTATAAGTACTAATTTAGAATTATTGAGAAATTTCGAAAAATAATATAAAGTAAAACCCTTTCACATTTTTGTATATTATAAATAATTTTAACATTAAGAATAAGTTGTGTACGTACCAAAAACGTGATAGAAGCTAGAAAAAGGATATTTTATTCTGTTTCATAATAACGGTTGTAAGTATCAAACATAGGTGCCAGCAGGAATATCGTGCTTCATAATAGGTACTAAAACCACTGTCACTGTGTTGATAATAATCTATGAAATATAGCATTAATTTCAAATTAAAAAAAAAAAGATATTTATTCTAAGAGAGCGCTTCGAATGAGCCATGATAGTATTTACCTTTATGTGATTTAGTTATTCATTTTTTTAAATTGAAAAAAGTCCCGGAAATCGTTTCTTAATTGGGTAATTTATCTTATATCGTCTTAAAAATATCTTTTTCAACATTTTTTCTTTTGAAATTTTTTCACCGTTACAAAGCTTCCTCTATGAGAAAAAGGGAAGGGAAAATTATAAGGGACCTTTGTGGCAAAAATTACTTACTACGTGTACGTAGCGGCGCGCCTGCACCCCCGACGGGTTCTGTATAGACGGGATGACCCGGGCCAAGGGGGTTGGTCGGTGCAAATATACGAAATCCATCGGCTCACTGCCGAGAAGGGCGTTAGTTGATCCTGCCGCAGCCATGTCATACACAGGAATATGGCACGCGAGGAATAGTCAGACTTACAAAGTTCTATATTGGAAAATAAATAATTTCCCTCACACACACAAAGAAATAGTTTTGACACAAACGAAACTTCACTCGGAGAGCACAAAAAGAGAATAGAATTCAGGGTTGCAGCACAACTACTCGATGTGAAGTCAGAATAAGCTCTGCAAGAAAGAGCTGAGAGGAAACTAAGGCCCATATCAATAATTAAATGAATGCGATAAGGGGCCCCAGAGGATACAAAAATACAACCTACGCAAAATTACGCGAGCACAGGGTGAGATTACCACGTAATGGGACCCCGCCAGGGCCAGTAGACACACATAAGGAATTAAACAACTAATATTAAAATATCGCGATTTCTCCCAACACTTCATTAGCAACATATCACGAAAATAACGTTCACGAAAATCACAATTTGACGAAATTCGATAATTCGCATGCAAACATTAAAAGAAAACATCAAATTTGGCTTTAATCAAAAATAAAAATTGTCGTTTGGCGACACACAGATAAACATGCCACGGAAAGGACAAATAAGATGTTTTAATTTAAACCGCATCTTACACGTAGAACGATTTTATTTATGCGAAAATTGTTAAGAATCCTTAAAAAATATAACTTACCTCTCAAGTAGGATTTTTTCTTTTCTTTCTCTCTCCTTATTTGGAATCACATACAAAAGAAAAAGGAAAAATCATATTCATTTAATAATCACCTGTATAAAATAAGCGCGGTCACACAGACACAGCAGAGAAAATCCAGCGTGTGCGCAAAGATAAAACACACCACTACAACCACCGGCAGCCGCTCTTGTAAAAAGATACTCGTATACGGCTGAGCATATGCACGGCAGTAGCGAACTAACACCTTATATGTTGCACACATGGGAAAGCGCAAGATAAAACGCACCACTACAAATACCGGCAGCCGCTCTTGTAGGTGAGCATCTCCACGCTGTACAACGGAGCGCAATATATATATATATATATATATATATATATATATATATATATATATATATATATATATATATATATATATACATCTATATATAATTTAAAATATAAATTTCTTTTACATTTTTGATTCCACAAATCAATATTTTAATTAAATTATTTAAATAAATAATAAAATCAAGCTTAAAAATAATAAAATTTAAGGGAATACAATGTAAAATTATTAATAATTAATTTAACACTTATAGAATTAATTTTATATAAACTTAAGGACTTTCTCCGAGAAAATGATTTTCTTGTGATTTTTCTGAAACTTGCAGAAAATGTTTGATTTTTAGTCCTTAGTACATGCTTCAAAGCCCCACATCCAAGCGGTATTCAAAACAAAAACATTTGATTTAGAGTTTCAGCGTTAACATGGGATCCCTATCTAAGTTCGTTGGAAAAACACATTTTAATTTACTCAAACAAAAAATTTTTCCTTGTGGTTTTTTTCTCAACCATGAGATATAAAACTAAAGATCGAGAGGAATAATATGGTATAATTTTCAATAGGGCAAGCAGTATTAATTTCAGAGACATAGCGGCATAAAGAAATACTACTATGTTATTTGTATATCTATATATGGTCACACCGTGTAAGTAGTATTTATTTCAAATATCGTATTGGCACCTTTTTTCTTACACCGTCTTTTTTTATTATTTTTAGAGTAATGTATAGAGACTCATGAAGGGTTTCCATCATAAATAATATTTTTTTATCACAATTTTTGTGATATTGATGAAGTTGAGCCGGAGAACGTCCTCAATCTAAATCTTCCATGTTGAGTATAAGAAAATAAAAATAATCTACAAACAGCCCTTATAAATATTCCCAATATTAAAATTAAAATAATATTAAATGACCAACTTAATAAAATATTAATAATTATTAATTCACTTATTAAATTCAAAGAAATAGGCGCTGATATATTAATAATACAAAGTAAAAATCATCATATCGACAAAGTAGAAAAAATAAATTATACCCTTATTAATAATTAAATTACGAGTTTTTCCACGATTATAAATAAAATTAACTAATAAAAATAGTTCAGAAGAACAAATTCCATGACTAATTATTATTAATAATCTACCATTAATCCCTCCAAACATTAAACTTATTAAATCCATTAATATTAATCCCATATGAATTACTGAAGAATAAGCAACAATCAACCCTATATCATATTGCCGTATACAAAACTATTCTTAAATAAACTATCCCAATTAATCTAATAACTATAAATAAATAATTAAATTTAATTCTAAGATTAATTATTATTAATATAGACCATATAATTCCATATCCCCCTATAATCCAAACCAAAAATATTAATAATTCTAAATCAATCTAAAATTCTCATATTAAATAAAAAAAAATCTAACCTAAAAAGGAAAAAAACAATAATATTCTAAAGATTATTTACTCATCATTAATTTTAGTACCAACTCCAATAAACATCTCAATTTGATGAAATTTCGGATCTATATTAGGGTTATGTTTAATAATTCAAATTATTTCAGGATTTTTTTTATCGATAAATTATTGCCCTGAAATTAACTAATAATCTTAAATATATCTGGCAATTACCCAAAAAAAATTTATAATAACAAAAGTTTAACCGAGAGCAGCAAAGTTAATAAAATTATAGTATACGAAGGATCGCCGCTGCCAGTGTGTATGTCATATCGCTGCTACGTCACACAGCGAGATAAGACGCAGCACTACAACTACCGGCAGTCGCTCGTGTAAAAGGATACGCGTATGCATTATAGTCAAGACTGGCTGATGACGTACAGACAGTCGTACATTTTGGAACAATAAATTACCAAGGCGAGTACAACATTTATAACGAAAATTACAATAGTGTAATAATTATTGTAAACCATCTGACGGCCAGAGATAATGAGAAACAAAATAGTTGAAATAATGGATAAGGGACATCGCAGAATCTTAAATATATCTGGCAATTACCCAAAAAAAAATTTATAATAATAAAAGTTTAACCGAGAGCAGCGAGGTTAATAAAATTATAGGATAAGAAGGATCGCCGCTGCCAGTGTGTATGTCATATCGCTGCTACGTCACACAACGAGATAAGACGCACCACTACAACTACCGGCATCCGCTCGTGTAAAAGGATATGCGTATGCATTATAGTCGAGACTGGCTGATGACGTACAGACAGTCGTACATTTTGGAACAATAAATTACCAAAGCGATTACAACATTTATAACGAAAATTACAATAATGTAATAACTATTGTAAACCATCTGACGGCCAGAGATAATGAGACACAAAATAGTTGAAATAATGGATATAGGGACATCGCAGAATCTTAAATATATCTGGCAAATGCAAAAATTTTTTTGTAATAACAAAGTCTAACAGAGAATAGCAGGGATAATAAAATTATAGGATACGAAGGATCGCCGCTGCCAGTGTCACACAGTGAGATAAGACGCACCACTACAGCCACCGGCAGCCGCTCTTGTAAAAAGATACCCCGTGACGTAGGCAAAACCGTGCCAAGTGATAGGAGCAAACTCGTTGCGCTCACTATAGATTCTTTATTTTCGTATTAATTTTCTCTTAATAAACATAAACATAATATAAATAAAATCTAGAACTTGTCATTTCATCGGCAATTTGTTAATAAGAAGATACCGAAACGTCACTATTATAATAAGGTATTGTTCACCAAATCCACGTGAATGTCTTCTTATTATAACAACATAATTGTTCATAGGAACTAAATCGCAATTGCAAAAAAAACCTGAATCTTTACAACCAACTTCTATCTTACCGACCCCTCAAGGCACAGTAGCTAAGTTGCCTACGACTCGGCTACCTATTTGCCTTGAGTTCATCCTGCCAACAGCAGGGATCCTGGCACGGGGCGCGTCGGTATCTTGCCCCGAGAGGTAAAAGAAAAAACGGAAAATCCCCGAATAAGATTTACAAGTAACAAAAATTCCACTCTTCACCATAAATACACATGCCATATAACATAATAGGAGAAGCAATTTTAATAATCGCATATCATAGTATTTTTATAACCAAAGCCATATCGAATGTAAAAAAATGCGATAGACGCAATCGTAATTGTTAAAATTCGTGCAATTAATGTCAGTTATAAACACTAGAGAATTATCGTAAGGAAAAACTCACGACCCCAACCACTCTCAGGGCAATTGGAATGATCCGAACATCATAATTTCCGTTGGTCTTATTATTAGAGTCCTTTATTCCTGATCGCTGGGGAACCGGGGTACATAAACGGGTCGCAATTTTTTAACGAGCCAAGATGGGCAAAGATATCAGCCTATATAAATCTCAACCGACCAATCGGAAGGCGCCATTAAGATAAAAAGTAGAGTTAGTCAACCAATGCAAAACCGGGCAAAATTGAAATCATGGAGTCATCCAAAATACGCTGTGCCCAACACTATAGGAAAAAACGGGTAAATAATGTAGGATGCTATGGAAAATTGGCAAGGAGAATGAACCAGAAAAGTAAAAAAAAAAAGAAAGAAAAAACACAAGACCCAGAGTTGCGCCATACGGATACAAGGCAGCCAATAAACAAGTGCGCCAGTATCCCATACAGGCTGCACCGGGCAAATTTTTATTTTTACGATAAAATATCCGGACTTTAACACGTAAACCGAGCCACAGACCAAAGCGACCCTACTAACGAGACTAACACGATATCTATTACTTTCCCGACGGCATAATAAATAAATCTGAAAAAACGAAGCTCAGTAGAACTAAGATAGGGCACAACAATTCAGAATACCCAATAAAACCGGCAAACCCCGTGTGCTTGCAGACTAATGTTGGAAGCATTGAACACAAGAAGTCCGTTGATACAGCCCATATCGGGAAGCCCAGGAGTTATTATCGAGCAGCTGATCCCGCTCGCAACGTCCAGCACAACGTGGAAGATTATACAGCAGATTAACTTGGAACCATTGTTGCACCAGGGAGAGCGACTGCTAGACGCATGGCGATCCATAACACAACATTGTAGTAATATGGTGACGTGTCGTCATCAACAGCAGTTGAAGAACATCTACAAACAAATTACGGATACAAACAAGGACATCGACAGAGCTCTGGAACTACTGGAAGGGAAAGGTCAGCGAAGGGCGATCAGAATCCGGCGAGCATGGTTCTCTGCCGTCGGAAAGGCCAGCCGTTACATATTTGGGACACTGGATGAGGCAGCAGAAGAGGAAATCAAGGGGCTTATAGAGGGAGCCAAAGACAAAACCCGGCAATTATCGGACCTGTTGCTAAACCAAACGGAGGTTGTATACAAAGAGTTCGGAGCAATAGAAAGGAAGACCGAGGAGCTAGAACAAAAACACAGATCCCGAATCAACATCAACAGGATTCGCAAAAAGAAGCCGCAATGATAGTGGCCACTCAGCTCCTCGAGGAAAACGTACTACAGTACGAAATTGACGTACAAACTCTGACCGACGTGATCCTGTTTGCTCAGCAAGGATCCATTCACCCGCGGTTTCTGAACCTGATGCAAATCCGAGAGACGGCGGATTTGATAGCCAGAACAATCACCGAAGCAGCTTTCCCAGCGTCAACAGACGAAAATGCCATCGGAATTACTAAAGATATCAGACGTGACGATCCTATTACACAACTGTCAATTAGTTTACCACATCGCGTTGCCTCTAATTAATTTTAATACATACCAACTTTTTAAGGCTTCACCCTTGCCAGTTCTTCAGAAAGTAGTTAATAAATCCAATAACTTTGCCTATACCTGGCCCAGTTCACAATACTTTGCAGTTAGTATCAGTAAAAACACGTATATAAATATAGATTCAAAGTCACTGGGTAATTGCAAAAAACTAAACAAAGGCTACACATGTCGGGAGACGGAGCCGGACCAAATCCTCAACGAACGCGCGGGGTGCGAGGTAAAATTGGCCGCGAACATCCCAATCCAGAACTTTTCCCAGTGCGAAGTAAAAATTATAGAGTTGGATACAACCTTTTGGGCGCGCTTAAAGAACCCTAATACGTGGATTTTTTCAGCCAAGGGGCGGGAAAAGATGACAGTGAATTGTAAAAGGGCAGCGTCCGTTAACCTTGATATAAAAGATTCGGGCATTTTGACCTTGCCCGCCGGGTGTGTGGCGCGCTCTGAATCGGTGAGATTAGTAGCAACGCGGGAAATCGTAACGAATCTAGCGATTCAAACATTTGATGAAATGCCTCTGGACGTTTCAGCGATCTTGAACGACACTAACACGTTAGTTGATAATCTAGTAAACGTGAGAATGGTCGGGGTGGCCCTAAAAGGCAGTACCTCAACACGACTACTTAAAACAGGCAAAGACCTGCGAGAGATAATCGATAAAGCCCGTGCACTCGGACAATATAGGTCTATATCCAATCAACTTTCTACCTTTAAGGATGCCATGACCTATTCGGGCAGTAATATAATTATAATAATAATAATAATAATAGCCGTATGGAAAATGCCAACCTGGGGGGGTATCCCATTACTAAAAAGAAATAAACTGTTTTCAGAGCAACAAGAAGGGAGTCAGCCTCCCGTACGGCAGGAATTGGGAGACCGCGTATATTACTCCACCTCCGCAGGTCGGGTATTAAGTCTACCGTCGCTCCTGGACATCGGCGATGACCATCCGCATCAACCCCGAACGTCAAGCAGGATCAGAGCTTCTGAGAGCACGAAGACCCTAAGGGGGTGGACCCCAGATCAAACGGTGCAATGGATATGCATTGGCACTGAGAACATTTTTGGTTGAATCAATTTAACAAAAAAAAATAATTCGGGCTATTAAAGCTCATTAAATTTTTTAGCAAATTAAATTATAAAGAATTTTCGTGACACGATGATTACATGTCTCATGGTGAGAGCAAAATTTTTCCCAGTGGTTGCATACAACAATGTATACATATAATAATGTTATATAAAAATGATTTTTATTACTTATACTAAACTAGCGAGAGAGAGACGTCAGTTAAGTAGAACTGTTAAAGTTAGTCACACATACGCAAACACTGCATTACACAACACGCATAATTGTAAACATAAAACACATACATTTAGATTTTAGAATTTTATTTAGACTCCCACAACACCGCAAAACCGAGCCAACCTAAGCAACCAAAACAACCTAGCAAATCAAAACAAGAAAAAACTTAACAAAAAAAAACAGAAATTACCCGCAAAATCGAGCCAACCTAAGCAACCAAGACAACCTAGCAAATAAAGGAAAACAAGCCAGACCAACGGAGGAATCAATCAGCGACCGAACAAGGATGAAAATTGTCAATTTTTTTTGGATTTGGGGTAGTTTTGATCGCCCAGGAGTGCGATACCGCGGCCTTGGACGTGTTACGTGTGGAGACATTCCACACGCGAGTTCGGTCATGCACACGAAAACCGCGATTCAGCATTCGAAGCGTTGAGAACATTCGGCACTGCACCGCGACCATGGCGCGAGGATGCCGGAATCGGTCGAATAGGTCGAGCGGCCGAAAACTGCGAGATCAACACTAACGAAAGAACGAAGCTCCACGTGCAGCCGGTCCCCACCTATGATTAATTAGAAAAGTGGGAGACACTGCACCGCGAGTATAAAATGCGACGCTTCCGGCGTCGCGCTCTCGATTCTGCCCACGGGAAACCCATGAGAGAGGTCTAAATGATACGACGACTCCAGAATGAGATAGGACGATAACGGAGTCTTCAGCCATCGATTCACGAGGAAGCTACGAAGCCACGACCACGACGAATCATCCGCGCCGCGCACATATATACTTACACACGATTAGGACACCTCGCTCTCGCGCATTTGAGTATTGAATAAATACCAGTTTACTTATACTTCTTGCCTTCCGACTACTTATTTCACGTAAAATCAACCTCTTCGGGTCCGTAACTCAGAGAGGCCGGAAACAAACGAATACCCTTCACACGTAACAGTAAATATGATATTTTCCCTTGTATTTTTGATATAAAAATGTTTTAATGATCTAAATTTGGTTGAAAATTTCCATGTTATAAAGAAAATTAAAAATTATAGTTGACCTGTTTTGAGGTTTAAAAAAAAAACACGTGGACGGAGTGAATTACCCCTAATTTAATTAATCACCTTTTTGTTAGTGGCCGCCTCCAATTTTCATGAAACTTTGCAAGTGGTTAGAGTATCGAAAAATATTTGATACGTGATTCTTTTTATCTGCGGAGAAAGACATCTAGGGGGTGAAAACCGCCCTTAAAGTTCACCCCCAAAAACCGTTTTTTTTAATATCACGAGATGGAGTCGAAATTTTTTAATGAAACCAACGCCTATATGTTTCTTATAAAATGTCGAGTATTTTGGCACAGTTTTAATGCTAAGGGATTGCATCCCTTATTTTTTATAAGGATAAATGTAATTTTTTCACACATTATTTTGAAAGAGCAATGTCTTGATAAACCAAATTTGGTTGGAAATTGATGTGTTGTAAAAAAATTTTAAAATTATAGTAAACCTGTTTCGGAGTTTAAAAAAAAACATGTGTAAGGGGTGAGCTACCCCTAATTTAATTATTTACTTTTCAGTGATTAAGAGAACTTAAACAAAACTTTTTTTTTATTTTAATTTTCAAGTGCTTATCTTGATTCATATTTACCATTAAAAATGAAATAAATAAAAAGTGTTCTAAATTTGGGTTGCTACCCCTATGAATATTATCATTACTAGATTATAAGTGAAAACTTCGTATTAAGAAAGGGGAATTTCCCCGTGAAACAAAAAAAATTCATAAATATATTACTACATAAATTAATGAATTTGCAAATTTTATTCAATGTACATCTGACAATAATGATAACATGTGAAAAAATGCTCCACATATCAGAGAAACAGAAATCTACTATTTGCATGGCTCAAACAAGTACCCGGAAAAGTTTTTTTAAATCTCCCGCGTTATAGATATTTGAAATTTTTTTTGTTGTATATTGGCATCACTGTACCAAATTATGATGCCAAGTTTGAGCGCGTTCCATCAAGCAGTTTGTTTATGCCAGCTGTTATAGTCAGTTAAGCTCAGTAGTGCGCCACGATTTTCACAATGAATACAAATATTGAACAAAGAGTTTGCCTCAAATTTTGTGTTACCAACGAAATTTCGTGCGCGGAATCTTTGAAAATGTTGGAAAAGACTTATGGGGAATCAGTTTTATCAAAAACACAAATTTACGATTGGTACAAAGCATTCAAGGAAGGTTGAGAAGTGTGTGAAGATTTGCCTCGGTCCGGACGGCCATCGACAGCATCCACCGAGGAGAACATTAAAAAAGTGAAACAAATCGTATTGGATGTTTTACCGTTAGGTATCCACTTTTATACCATGCGTATTTAAAAGTATTTTGGAATCTTGGTGAAGAAAATGAATTATGCGTTAGAGTTTGCAGTTTGATTATATTGCTTCTCTCGTGTAAGTTAACATCATAATTCATAAGAAGTGTTATGTCTGAGAATTTTCTTATAGTTTTTTCATAATCGAAAACCATATGCATCAAGAGGTTGTATCTGACCAGTTGTGCCTTTTGGTATCGTTTTAAATATAAGATTTGTCTCTTTAGGTACAGCTTCTTTTACAGTGTTTTCACATTGTTCGGTCCATGAATCTATTAGCAGTACAGGTGAATTCCCACTGTGAGTCAAAAATACATTTTGAATCAAAATTTGAAATAGCTCCTTGGATAATTTGCCGGATGCTGATGCTTCTACGTGCACATTTTCTGGTCTGAATAAAGTTTCCTTTACTCTAGGTCCAAATTGTCCATGAGCCTCTAAATATGCCTTTAAAAACTATAAATAACGGAAACATGAGCTTTCCCTCTGCTGATATTGTTGGTTGGACGGTATAGCTGTGTCTTGTAGAAGATACCGATTGAACGATGTTTTCCACTTGCTTAAGGTGATATCGGAGCCACGCTGATTGGTTGAAAATTTCCTAACCTCAAAAACTTTATATCATAAATAAAAAAAAGTGTACAATCGTAAAGCACAAAAATACGGTGATCGCGTGTTCTTGTTATAATAAGGAATGTTTATAAATGTTATACAGCATTTAATAATTTTTAGTTAAACCGCAAACAATGGGAAATACGACGCGAGGTGAGAATGACGTTTCACATAGAAAATTGTAATATGACCGTCATTTTTACGTAATTCCATGCGTCAATTTTAAGAATATTGCATTATATAAATTATTGAACATTTTGATTATTGAAAATGCTGTGATCCCGCGTTCTTTGCACGATAACAAATCGTTAGCAACTTAATTTTCTGTATCACGAAGTAAATTTCGCGCAAACAATGGGAAATGCGGCTCGAGATGGAGGTCACCATCGGTAAAGTTCGCTCCTACATCCCCTTAATCCCCTTATAAGAAAGCGTGCGACCACTATGTATCTCTAAATTGAACCGACTCTGATCAGAATTATAAACGTTTTGAGTACCGTGTACACCATTTAATTTTTAACGTCGTTAACAAAATTTTCTTTGAGTTTTTCAACTTCTACTGCCTTCATTGCAGATGATATAGTAATAATTTTTGTTATTTTTCGTGAAACAATGTGATTTTTTCTTTTGAATATTTGTATCCATCTATGTGAAGCTTTACCCCCCACCACCTCACCCATCCACGATCCCCCTCCCCCACCCCACCCCTCGTCTATGGGGCAGGACGTCACAAAGCTTCTAGAACATTCGAGAGGCAGGCCCCGCAGTGACGTCATCGAGCCTTCTCGAAGATTGCACAATAGCCCTCAACGTGCGCAATTGTGCGACCCTGCAGAAGGTGTCAAACTAGGGATAAACAAGACGTCATTAAATATTACTAATTGCGGTCGCCTCACGGGCAGCCCTCTGCCGAATGTTCGATGATGTATCATGCGATAACGTCGCATAATAAATAAGCGCGGATGACCCATGAGTTTTGCACGCTGGCCGATCAGAGCTGCCCTATACAACTCTCTCTCTCTCTCTCTCTCTCTCTCTCTCTCTCTCTCACTCGCACTGCGCGTCTCTCAATCGCGCGACTGACGAGTTCTTTTCTCTCTCTCTCTCTCTCTCTCTCTCTCTCTCTCTCTCTCTCTCTCTCTCTCTCACTCGCACTGCGCGTCTCTCAATCGCGCGACTGACGAGTTCTTTTCTCTCTCTCTCTCTCTCTCTCTCTCTCTCTCTCTCTCTCTCTCTCTCTCTCTCTCTCTCTCTCTCTCTCTCTCTCTCTCTCTCTCTCCCTCTCCGCGCGCCTATTGAGAAGCATACGCCGCGCACTCCTCAGCGCGACTATCGAGTCTCTCGCTCCCGCTCTCTCTCTGCGCGGCACGGCTGCGCGCGGGCTCCTCTCGCCTACTCCGCGCGCCGTCGCACAGTGTAAGATTTTGGACAAAAATCGTAAGATAGTGTAATTATTAACAAAATCGAATAATTATGGTGTCTAAAGAAAGGTATTGCCTTTAAGAATAAAGTAAGGCTGCCACGACAAAGATTTGTCATGAATTGAAACCGTTTTAATAGGTAAAACATTAAACCTGTATATTTCATAGAACACCGTGGTATGTCTTCAAGATGTAGATGGAGAAACACAGCATTTCTTGTATATGTTTCTTAGTAATTTTTTGCATGTAATAGGCTTTATGTGGATATAAATATTTACAAAGTGTAATCTCAAAAAAAAGAATACCGAGTCACGCGCGGTGTTCCTCGCATATGTAGAAATAGAAATGAGTATCTATACAAAAATTCTATACAATAATCTATACAATAAAAATTCTGAAAATTGTTATTTTGTATTTTTATGGAAACTTTAAATTACCTATAAGTTCATATGTATTATCTATATGTTCATATGTATTACCTATATGTTCATATGTATTACCTATATGTTCATATGTATTACCTATATGTTCATATGTATTACCTATTCGTGAGTGATATTTGCTGAAAGAGTACGCTGTGTAAAACCTAATAATCTTCCAATAGAATCTTGCGGTTGAAAATCTATCGTATGACTGCACTTTATAGTACTGCGAAGAGTATTATTATTAGGTTTAAGGCTGAGTACTATGCCTTTAGGTCTAAGTATTTCCTGTAGATGGCGCTCAATGTCTTCAATCTCCCAGCTACCTGTCGGTAATATCACTATCTCTTCTCCAATGTAAAATTTGTAATTTCCGATATCAACATTGGGTATTGAATTGGAGGTTAAAAGTTCAACCAATCTTAGAACGTATCTTTTATTTGCCAAGAGTTCAATTGGTGGAAAGTATTGAGCTTCTAGTATAGATGACGTTCCAGATAAACTTAGCATCAATGATTCACCCATGACTACATAATTAATACTGACTATGTATAACATTTACATCGTTTTATATAGCCTCACTCAGAAACTTTAAACAGAGATGCCCACAGTTGTACGAGTTATAATCTTGATATCTATCGTGATTAGACTTTACGGTGCTAACGCCCAGGTAATCCAGAAGTTTTACAGGTGGCTGAAGGTCTCCAAAACTATTAAAGTACACAACGTCATTACCTCGTTTTCGATAGGCTACCCAATGTGTACCAAGTCCTCTTTCATCATCGAGATTAACGATCGCTGATTCGCGGTAATGTGGACCTTTTGCTGGTAATGTATTTCGCATGAATACACCTCGAAAGTATGGAATTTGCATAATACTAGCATACTTTATCAAGTCAGCGTCAGTCAGTTCTCTATGAGGCAATTTTACATCTAAGTTTTTTTTTTGCCACGTCCGCTGTAGGGTTTAAGATGGATACCATAACCTGTTTTGTGTGGTTTAAGGTAGAGACCTTTACCAAGAGCAATAGCTTCCATCGCACTGTTATGTCTTTGACTTTCTTCAAGTTGTCGTTTAGCAGCTTTTGCATCATTTACTGCTTTAGCTATGCCAGCAGCGCCACCTGCCAATGCACCAGTTGCACTTAGACCAGCAAATAATGGAATCAAAAAAGGTAGGAATCCATCGATTTTTCGTGGAACTGGTAGTATACGAGGAATGTGTACTTTAGCTTTACCACCAGCCTTCTTTACAGCATCTCGAGCACTTTTCAATGCAGCTTGAATTACCTTGTGTGAATCACTACTATGGGACATCGGTTTTGAGGCTGCTTTAACTATTTTACCGAGTGTAGTGGTTGGCCTCTTTTTCAGCCCCATACCGAACTTTGATTTTAATTTCGTAGCGTTTGTTACAGTATAAGATGCTGCTTTCTCACCCATACTTGCGTCTTTAGCGAAAACACGTTTCCAGGCTTTATCTGCTAACACTCTATCAGCAGCGTTTCTATCCTCAACGCTCTCTCGATTCCGTGAGTAGGCAATGTCGTGTTCTTTACAAGCTTAGTCTAAAGGATTAATTCCAGGGTCACCTCGAGCAAGACGCTTTGCAAGTTTAGTCCCAGGTCCACAGTATTGATAGCCAGGCAGATGTAATTCAAATGGAAGTTTATTGATGACTGTATTGTTACTCTTACGCAGAGGTTGAGTTTCACTATAATTTCTTCTAAAAGCATTCGTCACTTCTACGATTTTTCGATAATTTTCAATATCATTGGAACCTATGTGCATCAAGTCAGGTTGCTTCTGAAAGAGCAATTGAAGTAAACCTGCTGTTTTTGGATAATTTACATTTTGAACTTTCGCATAAGTTTTTGTAAAATCTATAGGTGAGTCACCAATTTTCATTACATTATCTTCTATTCGTACCCCATAGATATTATCGAGTGAGTTGGGACGTTTTTCTATGGTCCGTAGGTAAGTTTGTTTAACAAATTCTGTTTCTTCATCATCATCATCCTGTCCGCTTTCAGCTGTTTCAAATGATGCGTCTACTCTTTTAGTCTTTACAGTTTCATCAAGATCACTTTGTGATTCCTCTTCATCTTCATTATCTGAGCTAAGTTCTTGAACATAACTTGGCTTTTGCTCCTCTTCGGTCTTTTTTTTAATTACTTTCTTTTTCTCTGTTTGTGCAGCATCAACGAGTTTTTCAAGTGGACTTACAATAGGCTTAAATGTTTCCCCCAACACCTTTTCTACATCTGTTTTATCTTACCTCAACTGCTTGTACTTTCGCTTAATGGCTTCTCTCGATTTTACAATTTGATTGAGAACGTTTTCCTCTTGCTTGAGGTGTGCCATATTGTCTGATGAACAATTGAAATCATACTAATCGGTTTTGCTTTGGGGCAGCTATATTAATAAGAAATTGATCGAACCCCTTTCTATATCGACTACTACCAAGTACCCTCTCTTTGTCGATAACAAGGAATCCATACTTATCATTATTCCAGCAACTTGAACACAAATCTCTAAATTGAGCATATGACATATCTGTGTTTACCTGACCATTATATACATGCTTTAAATTCATATCATCTTGTCGAAATAATACTAATAAATTAACATTATCTTGTATTACATGCTTTGGAATGTGAGCATAAGATTGACATAGATAGAAGCAGTCCACATTTTTGTGTCTTCCCATACAAAAGAAATTTTTAATGTTTTCTTGTTTTTCACATGCAACATCATCAAATATGATAATTGAATTTGGAAGTACATCTTCTATTGATATTACTTCATCATGATCCTCGAATGGGAAATACTTAATTCCATTTATAGGCTTCAAGAGAAGCTTGAGAAATTTGTACTTGGGCTGTTCTAGTGATTTTGAGTAAACATATACATTTTCAAATTTTAATCCACTAGGATGAGTAATGAGTGAGAGTAGAGCATTTGTTTTGCCACAGTTTGATGGACCACAGAATACAGCTCTAATATTATTGGGAAGTAATTCTCCATGACGTCTTTTTGATTTATGTTGCGTCATTAATTTATCAAAATTCACAACAGGTAGTTTAAAGTGTTGCTCCTTAAACTCCATGTTCAATGTTTGACGTCTCTAAGAAAACTAATCTTAAACGTATATATACATCATACTTATATACATTTCCAGTTAGTATGTATGTATCCTCCGAAGTGTTAACATCATGATTGAGCATAAGCAGCGTAAATGCAATACGCGTAATGGTCGAGACTTAGTCAATACAGTCATCAATAAACTTCCATTTGAATTACATCTGCCTGGCTATCAATACTGTGGACCTGGGACTAAACGTGCAAAGCGTCTTGCTCGAGGTGACCCTGGAATTAATCCTTTAGACCAAGCTTGTAAAGAACGCGACATTACCTACTCACGGAATCGAGAGAGCGTTGAGGCTAGAAACGCTGCTGATAGAGTGTTAGCAGAGAAAGCCTGGAAACGTGTTTTCGCTAAAGACGCAAGTATGGGTGAGAAAGCAGCAGCTTATACTGTAACAAACGCTACGAAATTAAAATCAAAGTTCGGTATGGGGCTGAAAAAGAGGCCAACCACTACACTCGGTAAAATAGTTAAAGCAGCCTCAAAACCGATGTCCCATAGTAGTGATTCACACAAGGTAATTCAAGCTGCATTGAAAAGTGCTCGAGATGCTGTAAAGAAGGCTGGTGGTAAAGCTAAAGTTCACATTCCTTGTATACTACCAGTTCCACGAAAAATCGATGGATTCCTACCTTTTTTGATTCCATTATTTGCTGGTCTAAGTGCAACTGGTGCACTGGCAGGTGGTGCTGCTGGCATAGCTAAAGCAGTAAATGATGCAAAAGCTGCTAAACGGCAACTTGAAGAAAGTCAAAAACATAACAGTGCGATGGAAGCTATTGCTCTTGGTAAAGGTCTCTACCTTAAACCACACAAAACAGGTTATGGTATCCATCTTAAACCCTACAGCGGACGTGGCAAAAAAAAAACTTAGATGTAAAATTGCCTCATAGAGCACTGACTGACGCTGACTTGATAAAGTATGCTACTATTATGCAAATTCCATACTTTCGAGGTGTATTCATGCGAAATACATTACCAGCAAAAGGTCCACATTACCGCGAATCAGCGATCGTTAATCTCGATGATGAAAGAGGAATTGGTACACATTGGGTAGCCTATCGAAAACGAGGTAATGACGTTGTGTACGTTAATAGTTTTGGAGACCTTCAGCCACCTGTAAAACTTCTGGATTACCTGGGCGTTAGCACCGTAAAGTCTAATCACGATAGATATCAAGATTATAACTCGTACAACTGTGGGCATCTCTGTTTAAAGTTTCTGAGTGAGGCTATATAAAACGATGTAAATGTTATACATAGTCAGTATTAATTATGTAGTCATGGGTGAATCATTGATGCTAAGTTTATCTGGAACGTCATCTATACTAGAAGCTCAATACTTTCCACCAATTGAACTCTTGGCAAATAAAAGATACGTTCTAGGATTGGTTGAACTTTTAACCTTCAATTCAATACCCAATGTTGACTTCATAGGTCCTCATTTTGATAAATCAATAAACAGAAGTGTTAGTGGCTCAGGCCTCTTTATTGCAAGAAAAGATATGCGTATGGACTATGTATACTGGGATGATCCTAATGAATTAGTTGTTCGTCTTCGCTTACTCTTGGCTGAATTGGAAGCTGGCAATCAGAGCCACACAAATGAGATTCATTCAATCATTGAAGAACTCAAAGAAGCAGGTTACATACATTAAGATGTCTTCGAAGAGAGTTCACTTTGATGAGAAACCAGTTATTCATGTGATGCATGTGTGGTCCTATGCCAGTCGAGCAGCACGTCACGGAGAATGGGAACAGATAGCACGTGATCGAGAGCGTTTTCGGATGCGAATTTAGAGATTATCTGAAATTATTACGCCTGTGCCCGTACTTAAATATAATACATATTTGAGTATAAATTGATTGAACTCGATGGTATTGCAGTCAGTTGCAACATGAATGTCGATGTATTCGGACGTAATCTCGTGCGTGCTGAAGGTATTCGTGGTCCTCCGGGTGTTGGCTTCAAAGTAACTTCTGACGGAGAATACGACATTGACGGCAAGAGATTATGTAACGTTGCCGAGCCTACCCAATCAGGTGATGCTGTTAATTTGGATACTGTACAGCGCATAGTTGAAATGGAAATCAGAAGCTTGTATGAAGTAACTGCTAGATTAAGAGCAGATTCGGACAATTTAGATGTTATTATTGAGGCTTACAGAGATTAGATGGATGCAAAGTTTTCAAAAATAGAATCTGTAATTCAGAGCTTAGAAGATGCAACAAGTAATTGAAGAGGTAAAATCTTATAAATAGAACTCCAATTATAAATTTATCGCAGTATCGTTCAACCACTCGTTGAGAATGGATAAATCAAATAGTACTGTGAACAGCAATATACCATATACAAAACTTTCTGACAACAGTCAAAAAGATAAACAAAAGAACGAATCACAGTGGAAAAATTTTATGAATAAATTTTCTTCAAATACTTTTTCCTTACCTGAACGACAAAATTACAAGAGATTTCAATAATTCAGGATGAAGGGCATGCAGCAGTAAGTGGTTAAGGAGATTCATACACCTGCCCGTCGAAATTACCGACGACGTAAGTTTATTGTACGTGGCTTGGATGAAACATGGCAAGCTGATCTAGTGGAGATGCAGCCTTATGCTCGAGAAAACAATGGCTATAGATATATGCTCACTGTTATCGATGTATTCTCCAAGTATACATGGGCTGTTCCGGTAAAGTAGAAGACTGGTAGTGATGTCACAGCAGCAATGGAGTCTATCTTGCAGCAGGGACGCAAACCATCAAATTTACAGACCGATCGAGGCAAAGAATTTTACAATGGTACATTTCAAAGTCTCGTGCAACGATATGGAATTAATCTCTATTCGACATACAGTAATCTCAAAGCATATTTGTGAGCGTTTCAATCGCACCCTTAAGCAGAAGATGTGGATGCAATTCAGCTTGCGTGGAAAATATAAGTGGCTTGATATCTTACCCAATTTGCTAAAGGAGTATAATAACAGCAAACATCGCACCACTGGAATGAAGCCTAAAGATATAACATTGGCCAATGAGGCAGGAGTACTTGCGAAGTTTCCTCGACAGGCTAAAATAGTGAAAAAGCCAAAATTTAAGATTGGAGATACAGTAAGAGTTAGTAAGATAAAGCAAGTATTTGAGAAGGGTTATACACCTAATTGGTCAACAGAAATTTTTACAATAAGTCAAGTGATGGCTACTAATCCAGTTACCTACAAGCTAAAAGACTATCGAGATCAACCCATTGCCGGTGGTTTCTACGAACAAGAATTGTTCAAAGCTAAATATCCAGATGACTACCTTGTGGACAAGGTGCTTAAGAAGAGTAGAAATAAGATTTATGTTAAATGGTTAGGATTTGATAACTCACACAATAGTTGGATAAGCAAATCAGATATGTAAAGGTTAAATAAATAATCATGTGATGTACATATAACATAAACTCTTTTATTTATAAATTTTGAAGGAGGTTGCAATAAAACGATCAACGAGGAACCAAGAAAAATTCATTTAAAACTTCGTTTATTGGCCGACGTTTCGGTACTAATATTAATAACTTCATCAGGGCTAAGAAGGGAAAAAAATACATAGTTAAAACATATATACAGAATATTTTAAGCAAAAGAACCCATTAACACTTTTTTTGGCATTTTACTGACCTAATAAATTAACGAAAGTTTACACCACGGTTCGTAGACAAACATAGGTGACGTCGATCAAGTAATGATATAGCACATAGTGCAACGTCTGTGAGCGGATTTTATTTAACTAGAACATTTTGAAAAGAATTCGAGTTTGAAAATTTGATTTTAAGTTAACGAAAATTAAAATTTTATACGAATATAACAATAAACAGCTAGAGCTCTTACCCATCCTGCACTCTGGAGTCCTATTTTTCGACATTGAGAGAAATGCGAAATTTCCGGGGTTTATATACCTACAGGGGGGACGTTAATTTTCGCAAATTCAAATTCTGAGAGTGAAAGGAGAGGGAGCGCGCCAACAAGTAGCGTACTGGAGATCGTACGACTAACAGCGTTTATTTTTATTTTCGTTATTGCAGAAGTGTCTATTGGTTGTTTCAACGGATTTTTTATAAATGTACTTGAGATTCTTAGTGTCGTCCATTCGATTTAGGCTGTTATTTTGCGAGTGTATGTGCAACATTTCTGAAAAAGTGCGTTTACGGAAGTTTGTTTCGGTGTCTATTATGTATGTATTCTCAAAATCTATGTTATGTCCAGTTTTTTGAACGTGCTCTGAGAGTGCGGAGGTCGTTAACGATTTTGAAACCGCGTATTTGTGTTCGTATACACGTCTGTTTAACTTCCTTTTTGAGGTGCCTACGTAAGAGGCATCGCAATCTTTGCAGCTTATTTTATAAACGAAAGATGCAGTTTCGAGCGGATCTAGTTTATCTTTTCCGAGTCTAATAAATTTAAGCTTATTTATGTTTTTACTGATTGTTTGTAGGTTTTTGACATCTTTCATAGTGCTGCATAATTTTTTATTTAAGTCTTTTATGTATGGAATGACTAAGGTCTTATTGCGGTAATCTTGTTTATTATAATTTAAGAATTGACTATTATTATAAGAGTGCAGACGTTTTTTAATATATTTTTCAATGAATGTAGGAGGATAGTCGTTTTGAATAAGAAATGATTTTATTATTTTTAAATTATCTTTATGGAAAGAGATATGTGAAATTTTAATTGCTTTGTCGACTAAACCATAGATAACTGCAATTTTTTGGTGGGTAGGGTGATGAGAGAAATAATTTATGTATCTTCCGGAGGCAGTCGGTTTTCTGTACCAATTAGTTTTTGCGATGTCGTTATTTTCTCTGATGATTTTTAGATCTAAAAAGCTAATGCTATTTTCTGCTTCTAATTCAACAGTGAATTGCAAAAACGGATCAAATGAGTTAAAAGTGTCTAAAGTTTTTCTAATCAAGTCTTTTTTAATAATTAAGAAGCAATCATCGACATACCGTTTATATAAAATAATCGAATTTTTTAGCGAACCTAAGCATTTATCTTCAAGAAATTCCAAGACTACGTCTGCAAAAAGGGGGCTAGAACAAAAACCCATAGGGGCACCCATAATCTGCTGGTAAAATTCTCCATTGAACGTAAAAAACGTGGAATCGAGTAACAGTTCTACAACTTTAAGAAACTCTTTCCTGCTTATAGGTAGTAGGTTGCCAAAATATGGCCACTTTTTTCCTAAAGCTTTAAGAATGATAGTTTTTGAAAGGTTCGTAAAAAGGGAAACTACATCGAATGAAACGTAGCGGTAATCCTGTGGAATAATGAGATTGTCCAATAAAAGCTTAAGTTCATTGCTATTATTTATGTTAGAGGTTGGTTTCGGAATGTATTTTGAAAGAAATGAAGTTAGGGCTTTATCTAATTTATAGGTCGGACTATTGATCGCTGAAACGATAATGCGGACTGGGAGATCTTTTTTGTGTATCTTAGTTAGACCGTAAGCTCTAGGCAAGTTTGTATTTTCGATTTTCTCATTAACATTAGAAAAACTTGAGTCACATTCAAACACGCCTTTCTTCTTCCAATCTAAGATAAGATTTTTTATATTTTTTTGCAACTTATTAAGAGGATTCTTATCTAATTTTGTATAGTATTGTGTATCGTTGAGCGCGAATTTTACTTTATCGATGTAATCTATTTTATTCAATATTACAGTGACGTTGCCTTTATCGGCCTTTGTAATAAGTAAGTCTTTGTTTCTTTTTATAAAATCGTTAGTTAATTTAATTTTTCTGCTAAAAATTCTGTCTTCTAAGCTTAAGTGTTTTTTAGATCTAATATGGTGATTAATGCAATTTAATAATCTATTTCTTATGTTATCGGTAATATCGTTACTAGACCTAGCACTCTCAATATCTTTAAACAATTCAAAATACGTTTTTTTATCTATATCTGCGGTGAAATTAAATTTTTCACCTAATCTTAAAATTTCTGTTACATATGTAGGTAATGTGGTCGATGATAAATTTAAAAGCCTCTTGATTTTGTTTTGGTCTGTGTTATTATTGTCAGTCAACGGGTTGCGAGGGCTGTGAGCCGCCTGTTTGTTTTCTAAGTTTAAAGGGACGTTAGTGTTTTGAAACGCTGCGAAATCGATTGGATGTTTACCGTTCTTTTTCAAAGCGATATTAAATTTCCTATTTATACTAGTTTTTTCTTTTTCTTTGATGCAATCAAGAGCACTGCTATAATAATTTTTTAATGTGATTAATAAATCTTTGCTAACAATTTCCAAGATCTCATTTTCAACACAGGTCTGGTTTTTATCAAGAAAGGAGATGTGAATATTCAAGTCTGAAATTTCGAGGTTTAAAATTTTCTTATGAGACTGGGATAAAACTTTGTTAACGTTATTAACCACATAACGGCTATGCAAATTAGAAGTTACGAATTTAAGTGAGTTCACAATATGTATCGAAATAATATCATATTTTCTATGGTCTAATAAGAACTTTAGCTGTATTCTACAAATTATTATTCTTTTGAGTGTTCTAGTTAAATTTACAAATTTTAGGCGTATTGTGTGTGAATAATGTCTCGAAATAGTTTGCAGTATAAAAGTTAATTTTGAATTTTGATTTTCTTTAATAGTTTTGACGATTTCTTTGTCTTTCACAAAATTGTTATTAAACGAGGTGTCAGTATTGACACCTCGTTTAACTTTCGTTTTATTGCAACCTCCTTCAAAATTTACACTTTGGAACGTACGAGTCATCATCTCACTTTTATTTATAAACCTACATTTTCAATCAATCTTCATTAATTTCAATAGTTTTATAATGCCCCCAAGGTATCTGTTTCCCCAGGTATTAAGTATCGCTTATCATCATAGGGACAAAGCTAATTTTTTTGTCTTACAGTTTGTACTACGTGTGCTTTAAATTGAAATGAATGTAAAATTATTACGCAATACATGTAAAAATTGTGGTTAATAAACATTTCTTATACTGAATATTACTGTTTTCATTTTTCTTTCCTCATATCTCATACGTCAATTAAAGTATTAAATATAAGAAATTGTATGCGAAATCTCAGCAATAAATTCATGCTAAAATCAATTTTATTCTATATCTCGTAAATGGCTCAAATATCGAAAAAATAATGAAATTTTTGGTTCCTCATGAGACATGATTATCGGGCCATCTACCCATTGACATTGTCAAATAAAATTTTTATTAACAAATTAATAATCCTAAATTTTATAAGACAAAACGAAAGAAAGTGGATAAGGAGAACGCAATTGAAATACTCTCCAGTTCCAAGAATCGCGCAGTGCGAATATCGGAACAAGGGGGAGGTGCGATAGATAACGCATGTACGTGGGCATCAATATACGATAAACTCATGCTCAAATTAATTTCATTCTATATCTCGTAAATGGCTCAAGATATCGAAAAAATAATGAAATTTTTGGTTCCTCATGAAACGTGATTATCGTGCCATCTACCCATTGACATTGACAAATAAAATTTTTATTAACAAATTAATAATCCTAAATTTTATAAGACAAAACGAAAGAGCGTGGAAAAGGAGAGCGCAATTGAAATACTCTCCAGTTCTCTCGTGATGCACACCGCAGCCCCCCGATCCACGAGAGAGAGAGAGAGAGAGAGAGAGAGAGAGAGAGAGAGAGAGAGAGAGAGAGAGAGAGAGAGAGAGAGAGAGAGAGAGAGACTTGTATACGGCAGCTCTGATCGGCCAGCGCGCAAAACTCATGGGTCATCCGCGCTTATTCATTATGCGACGTTATCGCATGATACATCATCGAACATTCGGCAGAGGGCTGCCCGTGAGGCGATTAGTAATATTTAATGACGTCTTGTTTATCCGTAATTTGACACCTTCTACACTTGAGTGCCATTTTGGAGTTGTCCTAATACAGTTGGGCATTTCCAAAATTGACTATGTTTGCAGAACGTCATAAACTTTTGAATTGGCGACGTTGCGTTCATGAGGAGAAATTTAAACTCCTCGTAGACGAACTTAATATGTGTTAATATTGTTTTTATGCCCTGATGAAGAAAGTTAAAAACACTTTCGAAACGTTGGCGAAATAAATTCATCAAAACAAATTGGTTCGTCTCGAGTCCGTTTTTTTACTCCTTAAAATAATTAAAACCTACGAACGTATTGCAAACACTTCAAAAATGATATAAAGTTATCTCTTGTTCATTAGCTTCTTATTGCTCAATTTTGATATTGCTAGGATTAAAAATTGTGGATAATAATGATACCACAACCATTGAATTAATAGCCATATTTTTATTTTATTTTAAGGCAATGACGTTCAAGTAACAGCCATAGATTACTAATTTTATAATTATTATTTTACTAAAAATAATTCTGTTGTATTTTCATGAACGTCTATTTAACTTATATTTATTGCAGATATTTCATAATTTTAAACCTTGTTTTACTGAAATGAAAATATATTATAATTACTACAATATTACATGCACACACAATTTTTAGGCACGACCGCTACTCGGGAGAGCCTTATAATTTCACCAGAGTGTAAATTGTAAGAATTCAAATACCGAAAATTTAATGTGTAAAAATCAGTTTCCACCCAGAATGAGTGCGTTTTGAGCGTTTTCTGTGATGTATGTATGCCTGTACGTCCGTATGTAATCAAGTTTCCAGATTATCTCAATGAATTTTCGATCGATTTCATCGGAATTCGGGGAAAAGACTCCTCTAATAATACCTAAGTGCTGGTTCTCTATTGAGAAAGATCGATGAAAAACTTTCAAAATGCGACCACAAAGAAGTATCTAAAAAAATCGATTTTTAAGCCTAATGTCTAGAAAAATTAATTTTAAGCTAATATCTACAGATCTATCTGCTAAAACTAATTAAAATACGCCTTTTTTCTGTTGAACACTTTTTTCTACGAGCAATATTTGCGAAGATAACTGAGAAAAACAGCAAAAAAGGTAAAAAATGGACGATTTTTTACTATAACGTGACAGGATTTGATTTTACACAAAAATGTTAAATACAAAAGTTGTAGATAATATTTAAACATAACTTTTCCCATTTAACATTTTCATCTAAAATTAACTCCTGACGAGTTAGACTTATAAAAACGATTTTAAACGCCAAAATACCTTCTGCCAAACAAGTACCCGGAAAAGTTTTTTTAAATCTCCCGCGTTATTGATATTTGAAATTTTTTTTTTGTTGTATATTGGCATCACTGTACCAAATTATGATGCCAAGTTTGAGCGCGTTCCATCAAGCAGTTTGTTTACACCAGCTGTTATAGTCAGTTAAGCTTAGTAGTGTGTCACGATTTTCACAATGAATACAAATATTGAACAAAGAGTTTGCCTCAAATTTTGTGTTACCAACGAAATTTCTTGCGCGGAATCTTTGAAAATGTTGGAAAAGACTTATGGGGAATCAGTTTTATCAAAGACAAATTTACGATTGGTACAAAGCATTCAAGGAAGGTCGAGAAGTGTGTGAAGATTTGCCTCGGTCCGGATGGCCATCGACAGCATCCACCGAGAAGAACATTAAAAAAGTGAAACAAATCGTATTGGAAAATCGCCATTCAGGCTTAAGAGAGATAGCACAAGAGCTAAACATCTCCCACGAGTCAGTTCGTACGATTTTGATGGATGTTTTGGGCATGAAACGCGTCGCCGCTCGACTTGTTCCAAAAGAGCTGAATTTTCTTCAAAAAGAGTACCGCAGACAGATCTCTTTGAACATGCTGGGTGGTGCTAATTTTGATCCTACATTCATGGAACGCATTATAACTGGAGATGAGACATGGGTCTACGAGTTTGACATGCACACAAGTCAACAGGCATCTCAATGGCAAACAAAAGACGAGCCGAAACCGAAAAAACCACGTCAAAGCCGATCAAAAGTGAAAGTCATGCTGCTATTTTCTTTGATATTCACGGTTTGGTGCATCATGAATTCCTACCAGAGGGACAGACGGTCAATAAACAGTATTATTTGAGCGTTTTGAAGCGTTTGCGTGAAAAAATTCGTCAAAAACGGACAGAATTGTGGAAGAACAATTCGTGGATTTTGTACGACGATAATGCACCACCGCATAGAGCCGCAGTTGTAACCGAATTTAAGACCAAAAACTCAATAAATACAATCGAGCAACCACCCTATTCACCAGATTTGGCCCCATGTGACTTTTTTCTGTTCCCAAAACTAAAATTACCTCTCCGTGGAAAACGTTTTGAAGCGATCGAAGCCATAAAACAAAATTCGTTGAGGGAACTGAAGGCCATCCCAGAAAACGTTTATAAAAAATGTTTTGATGATTGAAAAAATCGTTGGCACATGTGCGTTGCATCAAATGGGGCCTACTTTGAAGGCGACAAAATAAATATTGATAAATAATTGAATATTGTGTGTTTTATTTAAAAATTCCGGGTAGTTTTTTGACAGATAGAATACATAAAATGGACGATTTTTTGCTACAACTTGACAGGATTTGATTTTACACAAAAATGTTAAATACAAAAGTTTTAGATAATATTTAAACATAACATTTCCCATTTAACATTTTCATCTAAAATTAACTTCTGACTTGTTAGACCTATAAAAATGATTTTTTTGCATAGTATGCGTAAAGTACGTCGATTCACATCGTTTTCAGTGCGTAAAGTTGAATTTCACACATAGTGTGCGTAAAGCCTCGCTTTACGCATACTATGCGTAAAATTCAACTTTACACACTCAAACCATGCGACGACGTGCTTTACTCATACTATAAAAAAAATATATTGTTCGCCACGCGGGCGAAATCTTTACGACCTCGTGATCGCCCAACACTCGGTGCGTAAAGTTCAACTTTACGCCCTAGTGACGAAAACTACTATTTAATGCCTAAATACACCTGAAATAGTCAATTTTCGCTTATCGTACATGAAATTGACTTCCAATAAAACTGTTAAATACAAAGGATATAGATAACGTTTAAACAAAACTTATTCCCAATTAAAATTTTTATGTAGAGTTATTTCTGGATCACCTAAACCTATAAATACGATTTTTAACGCCTCAATACACCCCGTGTAGTGAATTTTCACTTATTATTTAACAAAGTTCGATTTGACATATTCGAAATATTCGATACAATAGCTATAAATAAGATCGGAAAAATCGATGTAACATTCCAAAGATAATATAGATATTACAAAAACATAATAATAAGATACAAAATTACATTTGATTACGATATTCAATGCAATAAACACACTGGAAAAATAATTAAAGAAACGAAATATCTTATACTCTCCCTTTTTTACAAAAAAGGAAAATATTATGCAAACGAAAACATTTTGGATACTATATTATGCTCTTTTGAATAGCATTAAAAATTATGGGATAATAGCTTGGGATGGTTTATACATGAATAGTCTAAGACCATTATAAATCTACAAAATAGAATATTTCAAATAAATATTGAGTAATTAGTTTCTGATGAGAGCGTTTTTGATTATCAGCAACTAAATTTTATCATTATCAAAAACAAACAATTAATACAAGAAATAAAAGTATACGGATACCAATAAAAAAAACTAAAACAATAACTAACAAAAACTGTTAGATAGAAGCTGTCAGAACTTATAATTTCTTGTCAATGATCTAGAGAACTTAGTATTTAGTAGAATTAAAATTAGAAGAATATTTAAGAATTGGGTTGGTAAAAATCTATAATTATATTATCTTACTGTTTTGATAACAAATAGAAATTTGATATAAGATTACACAGCTTAAACTGTTAACTATGTTCACATGGCCTAAGTGATTAAACTAAAAGAATCAAAATTGTCTAATATTATATAAGTATATGTTAAAGTAATATCACATTTACAAAAAAAAACCGCTGCCAATTCATTGGCACGTAGCTTCCTCAAACTTAAATTATTGATTGCTTTAATTAATTTTTACTTCTATTACTTCTAAAAGCTTTGTAACGGTGAAAAAAATTTTCGAAAAAAAAAGTCTTCAGAAAGATGTTTTATGGTGGTATATGTGTATATTATTATTTGATTTTGATGATTTTTTATTTCGTGGATGTGTGTGTGTGTGTGTGTGTGTGTGTGTGTGTGTGTGTGTGTGTGTGTGTGTGTGTGTGTGTGTGTGTGTGTGTGTGTGTGTGTGTGTGTGTGTGTGTGTGTGTGTGTGTGTGTGTGTGTGTGTGTGTGTGTGTGTGTATTTCAACTCTTAATATCTCCGAAACTAATCAATCGATTTTCGTCGGGTAAAGCTTATTCCCTTCGTCTTGCGGCAAAAGGAAAGTACCCTGATGGATTTGGGATTTTATTGATTTTCTTTTGTTTTATAACCAAAAAACGATTTTGAATTTTTAGTTTTTTTGATTTTTTCGTATCTTATAGTAATGATTACATAAAATAATAAACTTCTCTTAAAAGGTATTCAAATTACTTACATTTTCTTTTTTTTAAATTTAAAATATCTTCACTCTGTCATTTGTTATTAAGGAAAACATTTTTATATTTCAAAAATTAATATCTCAAAAAATATTATATTTATCGATTTGAAATTTTAACCAGTTATTGTAGTAATTGAAGGCTATATCTGGTTAAAATTTCAAGAGATTATCTTCATTTGTTCCTTAGAAAAAAATTATTTTCCAAAGAACAATTTTGAATTTTTAGTTTTTCCGATTTTTTCATATCTTATAGCCATCATTGAATAATATAATAAACTTTTCTTGAAAGGTATTTAAATTACCTATATTTTCCTTTTTTAAAATTTAAAATATCTTCACTCTGTCATTTGTTATTAATGAAAACTTTTTTATATTTAAAAAATTAATATCTCAAAAAATAATTTATTTATCGATTTGAAATTTTAACCAGTTATTGTAGTAATTGAAGGCTATATCTGGTTAAAATTTCAAGAGATTATCTTCATTTGTTCCTTAGAAAAAAAATTATTTTCCAAAGAACAATTTTGAATTTTTAGTTTTTCCGATTTTTTCATATCTTATAGCCATCATTGAATAATATAATAAACTTTTCTTGAAAGGTATTTAAATTACCTATATTTTCCTTTTTTAAAATTTAAAATATCTTGACTCTGTCATTTGTTATTAAGGAAAACATTTTTATATTTCAAAAATTAATATCTCAAAAAATATTATATTTATCGATTTGAAATTTTAACCAGTTATTGTAGTAATTGAAGGCTATATCTGGTTAAAATTTCAAGAGATTATCTTCATTTGTTCCTTAGAAAAAAAATTATTTTCCAAAGAACAATTTTGAATTTTTAGTTTTTTCGATTTTTTCATATCTTATAGCCATCATTGAATAATATAATAAACTTTTCTTGAAAGGTATTTAAATTACCTATATTTTCCTTTTTTAAAATTTAAAATATCTTCACTCTGTCATTTGTTATTAATGAAAACTTTTTTATATTTAAAAAATTAATATCTCAAAAAATAATTTATTTATCGACTTGAAATTTTAACTAGTTATTGCACTAATTGGAGGCTATATGTGGTTAAAATTTCAAGAGATTATCTTCATTTGTTTTTTAGAAAAAAATTATTTTTGAAAAAATTTGCGTTTTCGTTGTCGCACGATAACAAGAGCAAAAATTATCCAATCGTCCTGAAATTTGGCACAGATGTAGCTTTTATATATCTGGTGATCGAGTTCGTTGCCCAAAAAAATCGGTCCATTACGAAAAAAGAGGTTTGAGATTGAAAATTTTTTTTTTAATTTTTGAATCGCATTTTTTCGGAGAATACTTGATTTATTGACTTAAAATTTTAATCACTTATTAAGCTTATAGAAGATTATATTTGATTAAAATTTCAAGAGATTATCTTCATTTTGTTTAGCCCCCTTTTTTTATCTCTTTTTAATCTCAATTTTTTTTAAACTTGGTGGTCTGTCAAAGCTTTTTTTAAAATAGGTACGTAATATACTATTTTGCAAGAAACTGGTATAAGACGCATCGGTTCAAAGTATTATTGAAATTCTTTAGCATTCCTTTTTATGAAAAATGTATTTTTAGAATTTCAATTTTTAATTAGGAAACTATGAATTAGTTTCAGGAAGCTAAGTGCCAAAGAATTGGCAGCGGTTTTTTGGTTATAAAGGATATTAAGTACTATAACTTACTAAATTTTTATGTTTTTTTATTCATTATTTTTTGAGAAAAAAAATAATTTATAAAAATTTTTTGTCGTTCAATAACTATAGTAAAATTGGCTTTGAAATTCTTTGTAGGGGTAGATTTTGTATACCAATCGAGTGAGTTCTTTGAGCAAAAGGATTGATCCATAAATTTAGGAGATATTTGAGGTTAAAATTTTTTCAATTTTTTTTAAATCGTAATTTCTCGAGAACGGCTCTATGTATCTAAATGGGGTGGGTGGCATTCGAAAGAGAATAAAATTACCTATATTTTCAAAACAAAAATTAATTCTCTAGCTATCACGGTTCTTTTGTTATTAACAAAAACGTAAAAATTGATAAATGAAAAAAATAAGTTTTATATGTTCAACTATTACAAGAGTAAAATTGTCTTATTCGCTTCAAAATTCATTGTAGAGGTATATTATTGATAGTTCTCGGATGAGTTCTTTTGGCAAAATGATTCGTTCATAAATTTCAGAGATATTTGAGGTTAAAATTTTTATAGACATTTTTAAAATGTATTTCTTGAGGATGGCTCTGTGTATCTAAATGGGATGAGTAGCATTTGAAAGAGAATTAAAATATTTATATTTTCTAAAAAGAAAAATTTTTTAGTTATCACGGTTTTTTATTATTAACAAAAATGTAAAACTTGAAAAATTGAAAAATGAAAAAAAAATCTGTCTATCAAATTTTTTCAAATACATCCCCTCACATTATAACATCCTTTCCACATAACGCATTCAATATAACACATGTAGCTTTTATATATCTTCAGATCGAGTTCGTTGCCCAAAAAAATCGGTCCATTACGAAAAAAGATATTTGAGGTAAAAAATTTTTTTAAAAAATTTTTGAATCGCGTTTTCTCAAAAAATACTTGATTTATCGACTTAAAATTTTAACCACTTATTAAATTTATAGAAGACTATATTTGGTTAAAATTTCAGGAGATCTTCATTTGGTTTTTTAGAAAAAAATTATTTTAGAAAAAATTTGCGTTTTCGTTGTCGCACGATAACAAGAGCAAAAATTACCCAATCGTCCTGAAATTTAGCACAGATGTAAAACTCAAATCCATCAGGGTACCGTTCTTTTCCCGGGAGACGAAGAGAATAAGCTTTACCCGACGAAAATCGATCGATTCGTTTCGGAGATATGAAGAGTTCTAACACACACACACACACACACACACATACACACACACACACACACACACATACACACACACACACACACACACACATACACACACACACACACATACATCATAGACTATATTTGGAAAGTTATCTACATATATCTATATATGTAGAATTAAAACGCAAACCTTCTACAAAAAAGAAGAAATAAATGTGTAAAAGTAAAATGCATAATTTTTATTTTAATTATACTACAGATGCATTTATGTTATTTATTTTAATGATAACAACCATGACAATAAAGTGTCACAATTTATGCAATAATAAAATTATAAGGTTCTCCTAAGCATTGCGGTCGTACCTAATGTAAAAACTAAGTTTTTACATAGGAAGACGGTCAGCGACGAGCGAAGCGAGGAGCAAGTATATGTGTGTGTGTGTGTGTGTGTGTGGGGGGGGGGGGGGGGGGGGTGGCATGTCGAGCGGAGCGAGACACGCAGGGGGGCACAGCCCCCCTAGTTTTTATTTTATTTGTTTATTATAGGTAAAGAGCATTGTTCACGTTTAATACCATTACGGTCCCACCGTTTCTGATAAAAGCTATAGCGGAATAAGATGGTCAAAATTGCACTCACCTGGATTTTTTTTTTGGGTTGACCATGTCAAATTACATTATTAAAAACCTTTCTAGCCAAATGTTCAGCTCCCTAAGTGATGATTTGAGTATCCTAACCTAAAAAACGTGTTTTGTCGAAAAAAATTTTTTCCGCTCGACCCTTTCTTTAAAAAAAATTGAGCTGAGAAAAAAATTTTTAATTTTTCAATGATTTTTTAGATTATGTAGGTAATTTTTGGCTAACTTGTAAATAATGATTTTTTGTGTATTCTTTCCCGTTCTTTCAAATGGCGGTGACCGAATTTGCGTTTTCGAGCCGGAACATATTTAAAATTCGAAAACACCGATTTTTTAAGCATTTTTCCCATGTTTTTGGCACATAACCTCAAAACCAATAGCTAAATAAGTGTTTATGAACAATTTTTTTTCAATTTCTTTCTATATCTTCAAATTCCACTGTCAGAACTACCATTTTTGCATCAAATAATGTTATAAAATTAAATTATAAACATTTTTTTCGTGTTTTTTACCATGTTTTTGGAACATAACCTCAAAGAAGATCGTTCAATACTTGTTAGGACATACAAAAATATTCTAAAAATTTTTTTAGTGAAAAAAATTTTTTAGAAATGAGTATTACTTCTCCGGTAGCTACAAAGGGCCTGATATAGCCTTTTTCAGGCGCAGGGAAACTGCATATTACAAAATTATTCGTGAAACATATGAACATATGTATGTATTTGTAACTATGCATCAATATTAATTATTATGAGTTGATATGCAGATAGTCAAGTGCCGCATGGAGTATATATTCATCTGTACTTCAACTACCGATCTGCATAATTATAATGATAAAAATATGCTTTAAAGTAACAAAGATTGAAATAGTTCAGTAATTGAATATCAACATGTGGGGTGCGTTTTTTTTATTGGTCGTTTCGCTAGTGAACCGACTATGTCGGTCGATTCTGCTGTCTAGTTATAAAAAAAAGAGTTGAAATAGACAAATTGTGTTAAAATATAATAAAATAAAATAAAAAAATGTTACTTTTCTTCATTCTATTTAACTCAAATTGTCTATTTTAACTAATTTATTTTGTTAATTAGACAGGAGAAACGACCGGAATGGTCTGTTCACTTGTGAAACGAACAGATAACATGGGTTAGTATATCTATATATACGAGGAACAGCGGGAATAAGCACTGTTCCTCATATATATAGATATACTAACCCATGGTATTTCCGTATCTGGTCTTTATATTTTTTGAGTGTAACGGCTTTTTTTTTTTTAATACTTGCTACTAAAAAAGTACAACACAATTTCTTGTTAGTTGCAAGTCTCCCTAGTAAAAAAAGTTTAATGCTCATAACAGTTGATATCTGCAGCTATTAGAAAAAAACTGAAGAAAATGGAAGAAAACAGAAATTAATTGCAGAAAAATGTTGGAATTGAGACAAAGACAACAGTAATCTTCAGTTTTTATCAGTTTTCTTCAGTTTGTATCAGTTTTCAACAGTTATCTACAGTTATTTGCAATTATAAACAGTTTTCTTCAGTTATCAACAGTTATGTTCTGTTTTCGGAAAAGCAAGCGACTTTAAGAAGTGAAGAAATCAGTAAAAAACTGAAAATAACAGTTTTATTCTGAATAAAACTGAAGACAACAGTTATACACGGATGAAAACTGTTTATAAATGTAATAAAAATATTGGAAAATTTTGCTATATACAACTTAATTCGATACTTGAACATAACAGTTAATAATTGAAGAAAACTGATAATAACTATTAATAAACGAAGAAAACAGTTTTAAACTGTTTAAAAGTGAAGAAAATTTTGAAGAAAAGTGAAGAAAAATGAACAAAACAATTTTTTTAAAATTTTTTTGCGATTGGAATTTGAACATAACAGTTAATAACTGAAAATAACTGATGAAAACTACAGATAGCTGTTGTCTTTGTCTCAATTCCGACCTTTTTCTGCAGTTATCTGCAGTGAATAACTGTTTTCTTCAGTTTTATTCAATTGTCTTCACTATCTTTTTTTGCTAGGGCTATTTAAAAGGATAGTCGAAAACTTATTAATTTTTTCTCAAATATTTAAGTATAACTTTTGTTGCAAAGCCAGCTAGTTTCTGCATCTGTTTTGTATGTTGTAAGTTTTTTCCGGATATATGTATGAAGAATATTACTATTCTTTTTTTTCTTATTTAATTTTATCAAAGGAAAGTATCGGTTATTTTGCACCATTACACAAACTAAATATTTTATTGCCAGGTTATACATTATTAAAGTATGTTTTGGAAAACCACTCTGTAAACCAATGTTTATTGCAAAATTGAATTTGATAAGTACACGAACATACTATTGATAGAAATTGGTGATTATCAAAATATATGAAATCTACCAGCATCGAGTTTATTAAATATTTCATTTCTGTAAACTTTTAATGCTTTCTAGATAAAGCGATCAAAATTTGTTTTTTATTTTATCTCATTTACCATGTTGTATAACCTAAAGAAATCTTGAACAGCTTACTAATTTTTTTTAATGCGTTGTGAAATAACATTGTGTAATGCAGTCATAAATCGAGCTTTTTTTGTCTGGAAAGTTTTTAAAAATATTAGATGTGGGATTTAAGAATTCGTATCACTATACTTAATATCATCTTCTCATAAATAAAATGGGTTTTTCCAATGAGTAGAGGTTTTTATTAAATTGAGAAATGCACCCATTGTGCAACATATTTGGTAACTTAATTGATGATTAAGTACAATATTGTATATATTTAATTAACTTTTAGTTTCTTGGAATATGTTTCAAATCCAATGAATTTTTTATTAACTAATAAAAAAAGATCAAATCTTTTCATTGAAAACATATATTTTATTTATAAGAACTTGCTATCAAGCATTGTCATGCACAGTTTTAAGCCTAGCCTACATATAATGAAATATTGCACTATATAATTTCACAACATGTTATTAGTATTGTAATAGTATTTTAATAGTAGTTAATATTAAAGGAAATTGATAATAATGATGGTCCAGGTTTTAAACAATATTATAAATAATTAAGAACATATCTCTTTTTTTTAGTGATTGTATGGGATTGTAATCACTAGATGTTGCTTAGCTTTCCGCAAGCAAGTTGCCAAAAAAGTATTTATATATAGATAATCTCATTCTTACAAAGGTGTGCGTTAAAAGAAGTGTATTTAAAAGCTCTCTCTTAATAGAGAACCCTCTCTTTATAAAGGTTTCGTTTTGCTTAAATTATCTATGTCTATACTTGTACTTTCGAGTCAATTAGAATAGATCGTCATCTCAATTTCCGACAATACCTAACAAAAAACAGAATACAGTCCACATTTCAAGAAATATTTAATTTTTTACCATTCATTAATTATTATCAAAATAGTTTTAAGTGCATTATATTTCTTGGTGAAAAAAATCATTTTAATATAAAATAATAATCAAATTCATTAATTTTGTGATAATTACATAATGGCTTAGCTTTAAAAAAGATTGATTATTACACAAGTAACTGTTTAAAGATCACCGATATTTTTTGTAATTATATTCATGATCCCATAATATATCTTAAATATTCTCCATTTTAGTTTTTACATCGAACATGGATGAATTTGATGATACTGAACAATGTTGCAACTGCTTCAAGCGAAATCTCAGTAAAATATCAGCTCAGATTAAGATCATTAATTCAGCTAGTGAAGTCGAAGCAGTTTGTGAGCAGTAAATTTGTAGATAATTGTTGACATTGGGTTTAACCTTTGCGATAAATGTGGAAGACTTGTTTTTTTTTGGGACACGAAAAGTAGAACCTTCAACCAGTGATTAAAGTCAGCCAATGAGTTCGCAGTCAAGCTCGGAAATACCCAGCTCTCAGAGTTCAGGGAGCGTTTTTGAGGTAGTATTAAAACCAACGATAGAAAAACAACCTTCCACCGAGTTGCCCCTCAAAAGAACTATGATTTCTCATACAGCATGTTGCGTTTGTAGAAACAAAAATAACTTGACATGTGTACCATTGACTGCAAGACTGCAATGTTTCAAAGAAATGCAAATCTTTATTCCAAATGGCAATCGAGTTTGTACCGAGCATTTAATAAAAAAAACGATTTTTTGATGATGACCTGAAACTAATACAGATATACAGTAACACGAGTTTTTTAACTGCAGATGAAATATGTTTATTTTTAAAAAAAATTTCAGATTTAGCCTCGGAAACATTTTTAGATAAAATAAAATCATCAGAGCTTACCGAAAAACAATTATTCTCTTTTACTAGTCTTTCGACTGATCAATTGCAAGAGCTGAGAAAATTATTAGTTTCCATGAGATCATCGGATTCTAGAGACGTTACACAAGCCCTGGTTATATGTTTATTTAAATTACGAACTGGATCGTCGAATAATTTTATTTCGTCTATTTTCGCAATAGAAAACGAAATAAAAGTTTCAGATTTTTGTGAATCAGTAATTAATTCATTTGAAAAAGATGTCCTACCGAAATATTTTGGAGTAAAAAGTATTAAAAGGGAGGATCTCATACGTGATAACACTGCCATTTATGCAAAAAAACTGTTTAAATTAGAGAACGAGCTTGTTTTGGTTTTTGATGGAACTTACTTACGGCACCAAAAAAGTAAAAATAATGAATACCAAAGAAAGTCATATTCAGGCCAGAAGAAATATCCTTTAGCCAAGCCATTCACTATTTGCACCACAGACGGATTCGTTGTTGATGTCCCTGGTCCGTTTTAGCCACAGAAAATGATGCAAGCATCATGAAGAACGTAATGGATGATCCAGATGGTATAAGAACTATCATGAGAGAAGGTGATGTTTGCGTTGTAGATAGAAGTTTTAGGGATGTGATACCTTATTTAAAAAGTCTTGGCTTTAAGATTCTCATGCCTGCCTTAAAGAGAAATAGACCCAACTTGAGTACGACTGAATCGAATGAATCTCGTTACGTTACGAAATTGAGATGGGTTGTAGAGGCTGTTCATGGTATTCTTGGTAAAAAGTATAAGCTTCTTCACCAGCAATTAGATAATAAACTTTTACTAAAAGCTGGTGCATATTGTAGAATTTTGTTTTCTCAACAACCTTTTTGGTAAGCGTTTGAATAGCGATAAAGATGACGGTGGCTTACAAGGTATAATCATCGAAAGAATGTTAAATTCTAATCAAAGTGAAAATACTTTAGCATTAGAACCTGAGACATATGTGTAGGATAAAATTATCTACAATTTAAAAAAAAATGTCGGTAGCTATATTTCATCACAAGTTATTGATGAAAACGTAAGTTTTTGTAAATAGGTTATATTTCGAAATTAAAAAAAGATATTAACATGAATATTTTTTTGGTTATAGAGGATATTAAGTACTATAACTTACTAAATTTTTAGGTTTTTTTATTCATTATTTTTTGAGAAAAAAAATAATTTATAAAAAAAAGTGATTTTTTTTGTTGTTCAATAACTATAGTAAAATTGGCTTAATTACTTTGAAATTCTTTGTAGGGGTAGATTTTGTATACCAATCGAGTGAGTTCTTTGGGTAAAAGGATTGATCCATAAATTTCGAAGATATTTGAGGTTAAAATTTTTTTCAATTTTTTTTTAAATCGTAATTTCTCGAGAACGGCTCTATGTATCTAAATGGGGTGGGTGGTATTCGAAAGAGACTTAAATTACCTATATTTTCTAAAAAAAGTTAATTCTCTAGCTATCACGGTTCTTTTGTTGTTAACAAAAACGTAAAAATTTAAAAATGAAAAAAAATGAGTTTTATATGTTCAACTATTACAAGAGTAAAATTGTCTTATTCGCTTCAAAATTCATTGTAGAGGTATATTATTGATAGTTCTCGGATGAGTTCTTTTGGCAAAGTGATTGGTTCATAAATTTCAGAGATATTTGAGGTTAAAATTTTTCTAGACATTTTTAAAATCTATTTCTTGAGGATTAATTTATAATTTTTTTTAATTTAGTTTATAATTAAATTAAATTTAATTTATAAATAGATAATTTTAGTTTATAATATCTCTGAAAATTATGAACCAATCATTTTGCCAAAAAAACTCTGCCGAGAACTATCAATAATATACCTGTACAATGAATTTTGAAGCGAATAAGACAATTTTACTATCGTAATAGTTGAACATCCAAAACTCATTTTTTTTTAATTTTTAAATTTTTACATTTCTGTTAATAACAAAAGAACCGTGATAGCTAGAAAATTATTTTTTTTTAGAAAATATAGGTAATTTAATTATGTTTCGAATGCTATAAATTACATTCAAATACATAGAGCTCTAAATATCAGTTTCAAATTTATAGGCAATTGTGATATATATTTTATGTATGTGAAATTTTGTGGAAATGTATAATCTATAAAAATTTTAATAAATTATGTTGGAGTTTTGTTATTTCTGTCTTTCTGAAGTATTAAATTTTAAATATTGGAATTAAAAATTAATTAAAGGAATCAGTAAATTAAGTTTGAGGAAGCTACGTGCCAATGAATTGGCAGCGGTTTTTTTTATTCTTTAATAACGCATGGAGTAATATTTTATTAATTTTTTCAAAAAAAAATAAAATTTCAAAATTAACATCAATATGTGCAAACTCTTGTACTAACGTTTGTTTTTCAGTGTAGATAATTTTGTTGTTTTTTTTTACGTGCTATATCTCGAAAAGTATATTTTTAGTATTTTGTTTTACCCATAATATTGAAAGCTATCCTTTTTTTAGGTAGGAAAGGATATTTCCCAAAAAGTGTCCAAGATGTTTTATGCTATGCAAATAAAACGCGAAAGATTATATGCACGGCAGGGCGAAAGCATATTCTACGCTACGCGCGGTACAGCGCGGTTTGCCGTGCGACAGGGAATCATTTATTTTGATTCGGTAGATGGTGTACACACTTTTATCTCTGTATGCAAATTGTCACGTCAAAAGCATATAATTACCTTAACTTTTTATCTTTTTCCTCCTCGAATTTTTTCGAATTTGTCGTTGATAGCAAAGAAAAAGCTTGCCATTTCTGTTATAAACGATTAAAATGGATTCACATTGGAAATTGAAATGTATAAATCCTTTCAATAAAAATGATCACTCTGCATCTAAAAATTTGATTGATTTTCCAACATTTTTAAGAAGTGCAGTTCCTTTAGTACCTGAAAATGATAAAATATGTTTAACCTGTCGACGCCAAATTTATAATCAGAAATCAAATTTACTTCAAACTGATGCTAAAAAAGCTAAAATAGTGTGCGATGATGAATATCATAAAGCTGGTGTTGCAGTTCTCCAACAAATTAAGAAAAAATTTTCAGAGTTAACAAATAAGCAAGAAAGAATTCAGCTATTAACTCTTGCACCGAAGTTTTGGTCTCGTAAGGACTTGATGCGAGAATTCAATTGCAGTGAACGGGAGGTTCGTGAAGCGAAAGATTTGGTAGCAAATAGCGCAATATTTTCAATACCTGCTAAGAAACGTGGCAAACTACTTCCAGCTGACACTGTACATTCTGTCAAATCTTTTTATGGGAGAGATGATGTAAGTCGAATTATGTCGGGTTCAAAAGATTATCTATCTATTAAACAGAGTAATGGCAAAAGAGAACATATTCAAAAAAGATTACTGCTTGGTAATTTAAATGAATTGTATAATTTATATACAAAAGAAAATGAGTACGTTAACATTGGTTTTACGAAATTTACAGAATTGAGGCCACCATATTGTGTTTTAGCTGGGAGTAGCGGTACACATAATGTATACGTGTGTGGGCATCACGAAAATGTGAAGCTCATGCTAAGTGCTATGGACATAGAAAATTTAACTAAAGACACTCAATTGCCCCTGAAAAACTATCACGATTGCATCCAAGCAATTGTGTGTAATGATTCACACGATAGATGTTATTTGGGTGACTGTTGGGATTGCGCCAATACGTCTATATTACGAAAACATTTACTTAAATGTTTTGATGAAAATGATATTTTTCAAATCGAGTATCAATCGTGGTTTCAAACAGATAGGTGTACAATAGCTTCCAAAACTGTAAATGTGCACGAATTTATTGACATACTGGGAGAGAAATTAATGAAATTAAAAACTCACGATTTTTTTGCTAAGAAACAATCACTTTTTGTAAATAACGTAAAAAGCAATCTTCAAGAAGGAGAATTTCTCGTGTGTTGCGATTTTGTAGAAAATTATGCTTTTGTTATACAAAATTCTACACAATCCTTCCACTGGAATAACAACCAAGCAACAGTTTTTACAGTTGTAGTGTACTATAAACAAAACGATGAACTCAAACATGTAAGCATTGCTGTGATTTCCGACAACTTAAATCATGATACCATAGCCGTTTATGAATATCAAAAAATAGTAATATCTTATCTTAAAACTAATTTTGCAGTCAAGAAAGTTTATTATTTGACTGATGGAGCAGGTCAGCATTTTAAAAATAAATTCAATTTCCAAAATCTTCTTTTTCACGAGAAAGATTTTGGAGTTACAGCTGAGTGGCATTTTCATGCCACAGTACATGGCAAAGGTGCGTGCGATGGTATAGGCGCGAACCTAAAAAGAGGTGCAAAACGAGCGAGTTTACAGGTTTCTTCTAGTAATCATATTTTAACGCCATAAAAGCTGTATAACTGGGCTAAAGATTACTGCAAAGAAACGAAAGTTTTTTATAGCAGTACAGAATCGTACGAAGAAACTGTTTTGGAAATAAAACCAAGACTGAACAAGGCTAAATCTATACCAGGCTCGTTACTGTATCATGCTATTATTCCAATAGATGAAAGTACATTGAAGCTCAAAAAAACCTCTCTTACAAGGAAACCGATCGAGGTGTCCGCCTCCGATTTTCCTGAATTTTTGATATGTTGTAGAGGACCGAAAAATAAGAGACTCGCAATTTTTTTTATCGGCCCAATCCCTTATCAAAGAGGTGAAAACTGACCCTAAAGTTTACCCCCGAAAACGGTTTTTTTTTTAATATCTTAAGTTCTAATCGATATTTTGAAATGAAACAAAATGGAAAATATTTCTCCTTGAATTATGTAACCATCAAGTATAGTTTGATCCTCGAGTGTGGCAACCCTTACTTTTTATTTTAGAAAAACCATATTTTTTAAACTATTTCTGCATATAATATTTGCAATAAAATTAATTAATTATTATAAAAATCATTTTTTGACTTAAAATAAAAAATAAAGTTTACGTGTTTCAGGGTTTTTGCAAATAAACACGTCATCAGGGGTAAACAACCCTTTAGGCACAAAATACTTTCAAACTATTAAAATTAATATTTTAAGTTATATATAATGCATAATTTATTTTTATTTGGGCTATTTTTTCTATGGGCCCAATTTCCTATTAAAGGGGTAAAACGCACCCCTAAAAATCACCCCTAAAATATGTTTTATCTGAATATCTCAAGTTCAGATTCAAATTTAAAATGAAACAAAATGAAAAATATTTCTCTTTGAAATGCCAAATTAGCTGCCCTTATATTTTATTTCGGAAAAATTTTTTTTTTTTTTTTTTGTATACAATATTTGCCATAAAATTAAATAATTATTATTAAAATTCAAAATCAAAGTTGACTTGTTTTAGGATTTTTTCTAATAAAAGCATTATCGGGGTTTAGCAGCCCCTTGGACAAGTATACTTACAATTGAACCATTGAAATAAATATTTTGAGGTGTATAATGCAGATTTAGTTTATTTTTGTGTCAGTTTTTTTATCGAGATAGCGTAATTAATGAAGTCACTTATAAACTCTTATACTTATTGTGCAATTTATATTCGAATATTTTGTTGGTATTTATAGGTAAATAAAAAAGATGGAACTGGATAAAGAATATGTGAGTTAAATGATTGACTAATCTAACGAATAGAAAAATATAAATAAAAATAAAAAAATTAAAATATAAATAGAAAAATATAATATAAAATATTAATTGTTATTATGTAATTAATTTTTATTAAAAGTAAAATATAGGTATATTTTCACAAATAGTCAAAAAATATTCAAAGAAACTCTAGACAAATGAGCTTATAATTTAGTTCTTATCGCAATTAATTTTGTTTAAGGATTATAGGTTGAACAATAATGAAAATCTTCAAAAAAATGGTTTAAGCAGAGTAATTTCTGACACCATGAACATTTTATAATAGCAGTATTTCTACATCCTGGTACCTCACAATGAGCTTGGGATCCACCAAAGCTAAAGTCCACCGGATTTAAAAATTCATATGGTTTATTATCGATATAACCGCTTTTATACCAAGAGTATTTAAAAAGATTTACCTATCGAGGAGAAGATAACTGATTGTGCACCAGAGAGTGCAATTTAATTACATTATTTCGTACGTGCAAACTTATATCCTTATCCAACAAAATTACACTATCGGAAAAGTGTCTCACAAAATTTTTCCATATACGAAAACCAAACACATCCAGCGGTTGTATTTGTCCAGTTATACCTTTAGGAATTTTGAAAAGTTTGATGTTTTTATCATCAGGTTTTTCTCTTTCGACTGCTTCTGTGCAATGTCCACTCCAAGAATCTAGCAATAATATACTATTTTTTCCAACATTTGGAAAAAATAAATCCCTTAACCATTTCCGAAAATGATTTAAAAATAAATTGTAAACAAATAAATTTTGCAGGTCATTATAGTTCATTGATAATTTACAAGAAATTTTTTATAATTTTCGGAGTTTACGTTAAAATACCTTATTTTAAAAATAATTTACTAATTATTGTAAATCTTTTTTAATATGAGTCTATTGAAATTAAAAGTTTACAAGTAAAATCTTTAAAATAGATATAAGCTACAAGTTTACGAATACAAGTACACTTTATTTAATTTCACTCACATGATGTCATTTTGCCAGATTTAGATGCCATCAAACATACGTTATCTGGCTGAAATAAATTTTTTTGTATTATTGGTCCAAATTCATCTTTAGTCTCTTTTAAAACTATAAATAATGGAGAGAGCAATTTTCCAGCAGCATTAATTGTAGGTAATATTGTATAACTATGTGTTGTTGATGAAACAGATTGCACAACACATTCAACAGTCTTTGTTCCTTCTTCTGCTAATGTACGACCAGTATGTAATTCTAATTGAAATCCACTTTGATCAGCATTGTAGGTATTTTCAGTTCCAACTTCTGAAATCAGTAGTTTGATATCGGCTACAAATTTACTGGCTTCTTGATTTACAGTTTCTTTGTCCTCAAGAGTTTTTTTTGTTATAAATTTGTTGATTTTTCTACTGACAATTCTGTGAGCTTTCTTAAATTTTCGCAGCCAGAAATCACTTGCTTTGAATCTAACATCATTAAATTCTAAATTATTTTTAGCTTTTAAGGCCCACCTACGTATATCAATATCGTGAATAATATGGCCAGCTTCGAGAGATTCTTTGAGAGTTTTTAAAACAAATTCAGAAATTTGATATAATTTTTCTTTGTAAGTTCCACCTTTGTTGATTTGACTAGCCCATCGACGCAGTTGCTGTTCTGAATTAACTAATTTAAATCGATGTTTAACACTTTCTATACTGCGATTTTTTTTAGTTTTACCTGATCTCCAATATTCGACTGCTCTTTTTTTATAATCGAAGCTCAACTCTTCATCATCGTATGAACATACATCATAATCTTTTTTTTCATTGAAAATTGCGTCATCTTCATTGGCTTGTACTTCATAATTTTTAAATTGCTCTTGAAAATCTAATGTTTCTTCTTCCATTGTTTCAATCGCATTAAAATTATTCATACTGTCGTATAAAATATTTTCGAATTTTTCAGCTAAATCCATTTCAATAAGATTAACAGGACTTTCTGGTATCTGAAGCCCTGAGAATTCTGCCAATAATAAATTTATGACGTAGATAGGATTTACCTTCATTTTTTCTATTCTTTGATTTTTATGAAATAATAAATTCTATTGTAGGAAAAAAACAAATAGCGGACTCTCGAAAATTTGTACCTCGCAACAGAACCGATAAAAATATACTGACTAACTAATCCGTTTTTAGGCAGCCGTGGACTCCAAGCTCACTTGCGTCATCTTTGCTTATGCATGTTTACAAGATGGGCTTACAAAAAATCGTTTATTCATATATATAAATAGAAATCAGAAAAATATTTACTTAAAAATAAGTATTTATGAAAAAGTACAAATGAAATATAATGTGATATGCCTAAATACGCAAACATAAATATTCTAAAATTATAAGTAAACTATAATTATCAAGCAGTGATATATAAAAAAAAAACTAATTGCAAAATATACCATGAAAATAATTTTAATCCTGGCTCAGCTTTTAAAAGCTTTTCTGCATACAAATATTTATGCAAAAATAATAAAGACATAGTCATGTAATTATTTATTCCTCTATTTATCTTATGCTATTATATTTTGAACATTAAAATAACGAAATTGTCAAATTCTTTGTCAGTGATTTTTATTCATTAAATAGAAAATTGAGCCTATAGACAAATCAATCTGCAATAAATAAAATACCCATGATTATTTATTCTGATTATACGCACCATACACCTCAAAATATTTATTTCAAAGGTACTAATTGTAAGTATACGTGCCCAAGGGGCTCCTAAACCCCAATAATGATGTTATTAGAAAAAATCCTAAAACAAGTCAACTTTGATTTTGAATTTTAATAATAATTATTTAATTTTATTGCAAATATTGTATACAAAAAAAAAAAAAAAAAAAAAAATTTTCCGAAATAAAATATAAGGGTAGCTAATTTGGCATTTCAAAGAGAAATATTTTTCATTTTGTTTCATTTTAAATTTGAATCTGAACTTGGGATATTCAGATAAAACCTATTTTAGGGGTGATTTTTAGGGGTGCGTTTTACCCCTTTAATAGGAAATTGGGCCCATAGAAAAAATAGCCCAAATAAAAATAAATTATGCATTATATATAACTTAAAATATTAATTTTAATCGTTTGAAAGTATTTTGTGCCTAAAGGGTTGTTTACCCCTGATGACGTGTTTATTTGCAAAAACCCTGAAACACGTAAACTTTATTTTTTATTTTAAGTCAAAAAATGATTTTTATAATAATTAATTAATTTTATTGCAAATATTATATGCAGAAATAGTATAAAAAATAAGGTTTTTCTAAAATAAAAAGTAAGGGTTGCCACCCTCGAGGACCAAACTATACTTGATGGTTACATAATTCAAGGAGAAATAGTTTCCATTTTGTTTCATTTCAAAATATCGATTAGAACTTAAGATATTAAAAAAAACCGTTTTCGGGGGTAAACTTTAAGGGTGATTTTCACCCCTTTAATAAGGGATTGGGCCGATAAAAAAAATTGCGAGTCTCTTATTTTTCGGTCCTCTACAACATATCAAAAATTCAGGAAAATCGGAGGCGGCACCTCGATCGGTTTCCTTGTTAGTTCTGAGTATAAAATCTTCCCTAAGAAAGCTGTGAAACCAAAAACAAAAAAATTATCTACCCTGAAAAACAAACGTTAATTTAAAAATTTTATTTTTTTATGAAATAATTAATAAAATATTATTCCATGCGTTATTCGAGAATAAAAAAAAAAAAGAGGTAAAGAATTAAAGATTATAAAAGATTATTATTAGGCAACGAGGCAAGCGCAGCCCGCGCGCTGTACCGCATAGTCCCGTGCGCCGGAAAGGCGATGCGTCTACTCTTTCGCATTCTATTTCTCGCAGAAAACCTTTCGGGCACTCTTTGGAAACTATCCTTTCCTACGTAAAAAATGCTCAGCTTTCGATCTAGAGGGTAAAAAAAATATTAAAAATACACTTTTTAAGATATAACACGTTTTGTACTTTTTGAAGGCGAAAATGGAAAATTTCGGGAAATCTGCCTACACCATTGGAAAGCTGAGGAAAAAATACGTCGGAAATGCTTATCATAAAATTTGTTTAAGTACGTTTTAGTATCGTAAACATGAGCTAGATATAGCACGATTTGGCGCTCGCGCGCCGCGCTGGGACAGTTGACATGAAACGCCTCATATATGATAGCCATTTGTACATAAAACATAAGTTGATATCGACAATTCTTGAAAAATTATTCAGTTGTGAACCCTATAGAGAACATATGAAATTGTTATTGATTGAAACAACTTAAATTAATAACTCATAATTGTCACATATAATCTAGTAAAATTAAGAAACACAACCAGTTTATGATCTAAGAATCACTAAGAGTTATTAAAGCTTTCTTGACATTCTTGAATAGATATCAGTTTTTGAAATTATTATCTGAATTTTGTGTAGAAAAATATTTACAAAGAACTACTCTTAAACATTTTGACGTCGCCCACTGTGAGGAAATTATAAATTAGATTAACTGAGCCCTTTTAGTCACTATATTTTTCACAATAACACATCATTTTCTTTTTTTTCAGTAAATCAATATTCATTTAACATAATCTTTTAATTGGTAAATGTGTAGAATAGTACAGCACTGACATCAACTAATTTCGTTGAAGATGACAAACCAAGGCTCAGACCAATATTTCAAATCAGCATCATAAATTATATTGCATATTTGCTCACGTGTCACTCATCAATATTTTCTATTATTCAAAAGTTTATTATAAATTTTGTGCACCCGATAACACATAATTTTTCACCTCTCTTAAACATAATGACTTTTATCTTGATGATCAAAGTTGTTTCGCACCAGTCCAGATATGATTGACATTAATCATTTTCAATCAGTTCTCAGCTCCAAAATTTAGTCCTATGGTTGGCATTGTAATGTACACGTTTTTCTGAAATGAAATATAAAACTCACAAAGTATCTAAACGAATAATTTTTATTCACCCTGTAATAAATTATAAATGTCAATAACAGTTAATAATTGTCAAAAATTACTTAAAAATGTTTGTAACAGTTTATAAATGTTACAAAATATAGGATTTTGAACACAGTTTCAGATAATTTATACGAGTTTGAAACACTTTCAAATATCATGTGAATTAATAATTGGTAATTAATTAAGCTATTATTAACTAATAATAATTAATTAATTTTTTATAATAAATTAGACTAATGACATTTGAGAATTATATTTATGAGTGATATTTTGAATACTATTTAAGAAGAATTAATAATATGTAATTAATTTAAATATTAGTATAACTATTATTACAAACGTCCAAAATCATACATTTTATAACATTTTTTAACAGTTTATAGTAAACTCTTACCAAAAGTTTTTAAAACTTTATAGAACAAAAATATTTCCACCAAGGCAAAAACTAAAAAATTATTAGAATATAATAAGTAATACATATCTGAGTTCTCTCCATCGCTGCTATCATAATTTCCTCAAATTTCCTTATAAAAGGGAAAACTCAACAGAATACTGAATTCTGTGCTATAGTATCTGCTCACTTCGCCGCAGTCTGCCGAAGCAGCGCTCTGAAGTTAGTCAAATGATATCGTTTCAGAGTCAGAATAATCGCGGCGCCAACGCTCCTCCTCGGTGCGACGTCCCTCGAGTCCACGAACTCTTGTACGTTGGGCAATCGTACTGTATATGTCCTTCACCATCACATACATAAAAAATCCTTTTCTTTTCTTCTTTCTTTTTTTCGAACATAAAGACGTTCGATTTTGAATTCCCACTTTCACTTTTTTCTTTTAGTTCAGCTATTTTAATCTTGTTTTCACATATTCTACGTTTTGTTCTTCTTCTTTCAACACATCGATTAAATCTCCTATATGGCTCATCGACTCCGGCAATGTCCTCAACATACAATTCATCTTCTCTTTCTCTGTCACATTTGCACCAGCTTCTTTCAAATCTTTCACTGATTTTTCAAATTCGTTAAAGAATTCCATCGAGTAGCTAAAATCTTTCAATTTCACCTTTTCCAATTTATTTCTACATATTATCTGGAGAGCTGTCGATTCTGTAATATAAGTACTATCAAACTTTTTCATTATTTCAAAAGCCGTTTCTTTGTCATTTATCAATTCCATTCGTTTGTTTGAAATTGCACTATATATATAATTTATGGCTTGTAAGTCTTTCTCGTCCCAATCAACTTTGTCCCCTTCCATTTTTGCACGTGTAACTACAATATCACACTTTTTCATTTTCAAATACATCATGCGTTTCTTCCAACTGCTGTACTCTTGTCCATCATAAATCGGTATCTTAATAATTTCCTGCATGTTTCTTTCCTTTTTTACTTCTTTATTTTCAATATCAAAAAACGCTTCTTCACTTTCGCTTACCTTTTCTCTCTTGTCCATGTGTTTTCCTTTGTTCGGTACAGCTTTGTCGAAAATTGCTAGAACGGCACACGTGGATATTATCGGAAACTCGGATTTCCCGTTTCAGCTTGCACTAGCACTTTCATAACCACACTAAACATTAACCACGGACTACTGCCATGTTAAGTGATCAAAGGGTTTATTCAAATAAACCACTGTCAATTAATATAAGTACAAACAGTTATAATCTTTATTAAATTACTGGTACAGCTCTCTCTCTCTCCCTCTCTCTCTCTTATTTACAACCGTCACGGGTGGAAGACGACAGTCAAGTGAAGCTTCCGCTCGCTCTCTCTATACGCGTACAACTTTTACTCGCGTGATGGCGCTGCGCATACACTTTCTATCTCTCTAATATAAATGTACTATAGTTCTCATATTCTAATAGGAATATATATTGCAAAACTGTCTGTCACTTAATTTATGCACACATAATAATAGATTACCCGGTTCAAATGGTGTGATAAAAACTAATGCAAATTTGCAGATTCTGGTATAAAAATGGCATGGGTTATTAGGTTTCATTCTGCACCCTTTTTGTATGGTTTTATCAGACCTCTTTAACCGGATAATTATGAAATGCAATTTTAAGGAGGTATGAAATGTGTATTCGTAAAGAGAGTGATTTTTATCCAATATTCAGAAAATTAAAAATGAATGCAATTAATAACTGATAATTACATAAGGCTTATTGTATAACCCTAATATTATTGAAAATAGATGTTTCATGTTCTATTTGATGCTCTAACAAAATTCAGTTATTTGATCCATTACATAGAATCTATGAATAATATTAACCTTTAGAAGACGGAAAAGCCACTATAGTGGCTCGACCCATGATACTCACTGCACCTCGAGAATATCCCAGTATCAGATATGTTTTTTCTTCATCCCCCGGTCTTCATCCTACGGAAGTACGTAGTTTCCGGCTCGATTTCGCGCCGGGAAGAGCGACTTTTGTGGCCTGTAATAGACTAACGCGCCCTCCCATTGGCTGCGAGTTTCTCTCTCTCTCTCTATCTCTCTCTCTCTCTCTCTCTCTCCTGCCATCATCCTTGCACGTTCATAGTCTTGGTTCTAATATTGCCCCGGGAAGTAACGGAGACCTATAACATCGTCTTATGTCATAATCTGTAACGTTATATTTTGACTCCTCATTTCCTTTTCTCTCTCAACTCGTGTCGGCCGGACAATTATTGATATCTAGACCGAATTACTAATAGGGCCTTTTTTTCCTTTATGATTTTGTTGTTACATGTGTTTTGCCCCGGTATATGAGCGGCGAGACTTTGGTTGGATGTGGTTGCGGTTATGGTTGCCATGAGCTGGTTACGGGTAAGTATTAAAGTAGAGTGGTCACGAAGAGAGAGCGGGCAATGCTTTCGAAATTTGCGCGTTCTCATGCGGCCGTCGCGTCAAGCGAGTTGGCAGCACCTCGCGAGCGGCGGCAGAACGGCAGCATCGACCGGGTAGGCAAAGGTTGCTACGGTGACGGGAGTTGTTTAAAATAGTTGATGGCGCGTCGCGAAAAACGGCAGTTCGGAGAAAGCGGATGCAGAGAGAACGTTGAAAGAAAGAGAGAAGTAGAGAGAGAGTATTTTATCAGCGAGGAGGTTTGAGCGTGCAAGGAGCATTACGGAGGAAAGAGAGAGAGAGAGAGAGAGAGAGAGAGAGAGAGAGAGACAGAGAGAGAGAGAGAGAGAGAGAGAGAGAGAGAGAGAGAGAGAGAATGAGCCTTGACGAACTGTAGTTAGGGTTTTAGTTGCATAAATTGAGAATTAATTTGAATTATTGTTTGAGTATTTATTTTGCGCAATTACCTTTCCCAACCTTCTCAGAGCCGTTGCTTACTCAGGTATACGACGTAACAGCGGAATCTCCTTTTGGACGGTAAGTGTGTCGAGAGTGAGCGAGAGGAAGAGAGAGGAGGTTAATATCTATTTTATTTGTGGGTGTTCGGGCTCGGCGTTCATCGCCTAAGTATACCTTCGCAAATTGGCATCCCTTGTGGGGAATCTGCTGTGACAAATGTTGGGAAGAGTGTAGGGTAGGGAAAGAGAGTCAGAATAAGTTTATGTGTTGCGGTGGAGTTGTGGCCAGTTAGCGATAATTGCGGCGTAGCGGTAGTAGGAGTGTGCGAATTTTTTTTTTTTTTTTTTTTTTTTTTTTTTTTTTCTGAGGTACTAGGTGAATCTTCCGAGGCCCCCGTCCTTGCTTACAGCATGGAGAGGGGCCCACTAAGACCATCACGAAGCGTCGGGCTCCGCGGTGTGAGGGATTTCTACCCTCTAAACACCCAAAACCTTTCCCGCGGCGTTCACCGGAATCCGGCCCGGAACTGTTATACACATTACTTCGGACCGGTCGGCGTTTCTATGCCCTACGGCAATCTTATATATCTTGTCTGGTCTGTCTATTTTTCGTCTTCTCTATCAGTTTTCAAGGCAACCGTCAGTCTTTTTGCCTTGTAGTACGTGAGTCACGTAGTCACGTAGCGTGCTATGTCGTCCCAGTTTTGTTTGCTTGATAGCATCAGTGTCACGACGTTATCCGGTGTGATGTCACCTGTCTTCGTCTGTAGTCTGTGTCTCGTGACTATCCAGCGGGGGCACACGAAAAATGTGTGCTCCGTGTCGTCTCTATTACGTCGCAGTACCTGCAGGACGGGGTCGCTACCTTCCCCATCCGATGCAGATACTGGAGGAAGTATCCGTGTTCGGATAGGAACTGGGTCAGGTAAAAGTTCACCTCCCCAGCTCCTCTCTTATGCCAGAGTCGCACGTCCGTTATGAGGCGTCTCGTCCACTTGGCTTTGTCGCTGTCTGTCCATCGCGTTTGCCAGGATGTCAGCGTCGTCGTCCGTGCGTCTATGGAGGCCTTCGCTCTTCCCCTTTCTTCGCTGTACTCGTAGATCCTCTTCCGCTCGAGAGCGAGAAGGTCTACTGGGACAACCCCTGCGATCACTAGTACCGCCACCTCTGAGACGGTGCGATACGCGCACGCGATTCGCAGCGCTCCCAGTCTTTGTACCGCCGCGATCTTTTTGCGGTACTTCTCTATTCGCGTCGCTTCTGCCCATATCTCGGCCCCATAAAGGAGCATCGAGTTGGTCACTGTCATAAGCAGTCGTCGTACGGTCGGTCTCAGTCCCTTCGTATTTGCCATGAGACGGGCGAGGGCGGCGGTCTTTAACACCGCTCTCTCAGCGACGCCACGTATGTGCGGCCAGAAGGTCATCCTCGTATCCAGGGTCACCCCCAGGTATTTGGCGGACCGCCCAGGATGCACAACGGACGTCCCCACCGTCATGGGTATCGTCGTGTCTATCCGTTTCGTAATTAGGTATAGTAACTCCGTCTTTTGCATGGCCAGCTGTAGTCCCCGACTTTGCATCCATTTCCTTTATCAATGAGGATCAGCCGCGCCGTCTTCCAATCTTTGCTGAACACACCCTCCGCCAGGCATGTATTATATAGGTTCAGGAGTATCCCCGGGCGTCGTTTTGCAACAATGCCGAGGATTTCCGCTGGGATGCCGTCCGGACCTGGTGCCTTTCCCGCCGAGAGATGCGCAACAGCCAAGCTGAGCTCACCCCGGGTTAACTCCTGCACCTCGTCGTCGCCAGTATCGTCGCCCCCCACCCTTGTGCAAAGTGTGTAGGGAAGAGTCCGTCAATGATTCTGTCCATCGTTTCTTCGTCCCTGACTACCGGTGGATTGTTGCCTCCCAGGTTACGGATGACGATCTTGTAACCCGCTCCCCAAGGGTCTGAGTCCACCTCGTTAATCAAACTTTCCTTTTTACTGTCATTGATAGCGCGCCTCAGTTCTTTGCGCGCTACTCGGTACTCCTCCGAGTGGGCCATCGCGTCCGCTCTGTCGCGAGCGCGCTGGGCCCTCCGTCGGAGCCGTAGGCATTCGCGTCGGAGGCGCGCGATATCTTCGGTCCACCAGTACACCGGTTCTTTGTCACGTCTCGTCCGTTTTCTTGGCATAGAGGCGTCACAGAGCCATCTCAAGAGCTCCGACGTTTCCTCTGTTAGCTATTCAGCCTTTTCCCTACCACCGATGCCGCGAGGGATCGCCGTTATCAGGTCCGGTTCTCTGTCCAGCTGTGCCGTCAGTTTGTCAACGTCTAGTTTTTTCATGTTCCATCCCGCGGGAGTTGGGGCGGTCCCTGTTCTGTTCTGTGCTTTGTCGGTCACTCCGAAGATGATGTACTGGGGGTCGCTGGCCGTGTAGCCCTCGAACACCCGCCACCCCTCGACACTTCGGAGAAGTCCAGTCGTCACAAAGGTCACGTCAGGGATGGATGCGCCATAGCCGGGTCTCCTGTACGTCGTCGCCTGTCCCACGTTTGCTACTGTTAGGTCTAGCCTCGCAGCCATTTCCAACAGCAGCCGTCCACGTTTGTTCGTCGTCGTCATGCCCCACTCAATGGCCCTGGCGTTAACGTCCCCCGCGAAGATAACGAGGCCGGGCATGTTCCTAAACGCGTCCTCGAGGGCCGCCACCTTTCGTTCGAACTCCGCGGCGCTACAGTTCGGAGTGAGGTACACGCTGACATACGTCACATCAGACACCCGAGCCCAGACGTAGTCCTCGCCGCTCCCTTGGCTTATGATACGCGACCTGGCCCGCCGCCGGAACCACAGCGCCGCAGAACGGAAGGTATTAACGAGCCAAGTCGGGCTGTCTCTGTCTCTGTACGGCTCGCTAATCATTATAACGTCCGCGTTCATGTCCTCGCAAGCTGGGGTAGTAAGGCATGAGCCAGGCTACTGCCGTTCAAGTTGCCTTGGAGCACTGTCGTCGTCTTGTTAAGTGCGAACGTTCATCTGTCTCGCTCTTGCCTCCATCAGCGCTGTTTTGAATGCGGTGCAGAGCGGCGTGCCCGAAACGTGCGCTGCCCCTCCGCCTTCCTGTGATGGGCACAGGAAACAGAGGGGAGCATCCGTGCTGGCCCCAGCCCTGTGTCCATTTTTTCCACACTTCCAACAGCAGTCGCGTCTGTCCGGTCCTTTACAGTTTGTACGGTAATGGCCGTAGCCGACACACTTGTAGCATCTCGGCACCATCAGTCGGGTCCTCACTCGGCAGCTGACAAACCCTATCTTTATACGTCCCGTCTCGAGTAGCCGTGTCGCATCTCGGTCTCCGAGCTCGCAGATAGCCACCTTCTGTTCTCCGCTGTTTGGCCCGAGGACCGAGACCCGTCTATCCGCGCCCGGGTTCAGTACTCCGTCTAGTGCGATTCGTACTTCGTCAGTATCTGTAAGGCAGTCCAGGTTCAGTATCTCCAGGGTCACCTTTCGGGTCATGTCCTTGATTGTCCCCTGTTCGCCTAGCATCTCCAGGAGACGTCCACTCAGGTTTCCGTGAGTGCTTCCATCTCCTTTGGTGCGTACTAGTGCGGCGCCGCTCTTCGTCTTTGTGACTCTTCTGATTTGGAGGTTGTTATCAGAGGTGTCAACCGTACGTAGCGTCTGCACCACGTCCGCGAAGGTCTTGCCGTCTTTGGGCACGATTAGCACTACGCCGCCCCGTTGTTTAGAGGCTTTGCAGTTTGGACGTAGTGGCGGTCTGGGGCCCTCCATTGCTTTTTTCTTCTTTTTCTTCTTTTTGTTTTCCATAGTTTTCCAGCCTTCTTGGGGATTTTCATCTGTGCCTATTTGGGTTTCAACCAGGTCCCCTCTGTCGTCTGATACCTGGATTTGGGGGCGTTGGATGTTGCTGGCAATCTTCTTCTTCTTGGTTTTTTGGGTCTCAGACTGTGATTCTGGACTGTCCCCTGCACCTCTACGCCGTTTGGGAAGCCTGATTGTACGGGCCGTCCTCTTGGCTTCTTCGCGTGCGGTTTGGAGTACCGCCAGCAGAGCCCTGAGCGTCTTCAGCCCCTCTTTAACATCTTTGGAGATGTTCTTCTGGTTCTCCGTTGCTCTCTCCATTATTTTGATCTCCGCCAGCATGCTGCTTACGGTTCTGTCTACCTCGTTCTCCAAGTTGAAGGGCCCTGTGACGTCGTCAGGCGACGTGCCAGAGGTGCTAGCGTCGCTGATGACGCTATAAAAGCTCGACGTGCTGGCTGTTCTATGTCTGATCTTCTGAGTGTTGCCTGGTGTCAGGTACTCGGTGTTGGGCGGGACACCCGATGCAGTTTGCACTCTAACTGCGTTTTCTGTACTTTTGTCTTGCATTTTGTTTGTTATACTCTCCTGAAAACTAACTTCGTGTGGGTTGTGTTGTGTTGGTCTGAGTACCTTCGGCCTAGGATCAGAGACCTCGTCGGAGCCCCCCACACCCCGCAGCAGCGTCCCGCCCGGGAACCACCCGTCACTGATACGGGAGAAGGATTATACACTTTATGCAGGGCAGCCTCCCTGCCGGTTAATGCAGGGTTCGGTCCCCTCACTACCGGCGGCCCAGGAGCGCTTCGGCCACTATCCGATGGCGGCCGGACTGGTTTTATCCGGTGTACCCTCTGCGGGCCGGGGTTGCGAGATCGTAAGCCAGCACAGCGAAGCCCGTGGCCCGTCGTCCAAAGGTTCTGCTGTGCAAGTGTCGTGCGTGTTCGTGTGTCAGTGTACTGCGTGTTAGAGGTGTTGTGTGTTTATTTCTTTGTGATGAGTGGCTGTAGCAGAGTCAGGTACCACTATTCTTGACACTTCTTCCCTTCTCGCTTAATGAAGCTCGGAGGTTCCCTTTTTAGGCTCCGTGCCCCGCACGGGAAGGGTGTAACCCGTGACCCATAGCTTCCGTCAGCCGTTTCTGTTGTAGCGTTGCTGTTGGAAGCATTGACGCGACAGAAGACGTTTCCAGCTGTCACGTACGTGGACATGGAGGTTGAGGATTTACCTGTATCGGGTTACCCCTTTACAGACTATGACAGCCAGGAGTGTGCGAATAATAAATATATATATATATATATATATATATATATATATATATATATATATATATATATATATATATTAAATATTTTAATTATTTGTCCTCCCCTATATTATATATAATTCTTGATTTTGAATATTTCTTTGTGGAGAGTTGTTGGCGTAATTTCGAGTCTCACAGGTGGAGGCCGTGCGTTCGGAGATAATTTGTGGAGTAAGAGAAAGAGTGTAGACGGAGTAGACAGTTGAGAGAGAGTTGGACTACTCTGCTTTCGCAAGCGAGTAGTAGGCGTGGAAGAGCGAACGCGAGCCATGGACGAGCACGCCACGAGGATGGCGGAGTTGGCTCAATCACGGCCAGGCGCTGGACCCGGACGGTGGTCCAGTTGCAGCCGGCGGAGTTAATGGTGGAGTTAGAGGAACGGTGGGCAAATAGTCGCGCTAATGTGGAGAGTCTGCGAGATCGCTTATTGCGTGCGATCTTGCGCGAGGAGTTACCGGGAGTCAGGTTCTGAAACCATTGAAGACATCATAGAAATAGAGGTGGAGAAACGAGAGGAGAAAGATGAAGCAGTCCCATGAAAGAGGACTTCGAAGAAGAAAAGAGCGACCCGTTTCCGAGCTGACACGTGCAGTGAAGGCTCACGGATGGTGAGCGACGAAGAGAATGTGTAGAAGGCAAGCAAACAGATGGTGGAAGTTATGGTGCATCAGCAGGAGGGATCAACGCCTTCAACGGTAACTGTCACAAGCTCATTAAGTGCGAGTAGGAACAACATGGGTACCGTTCTTCAGACGATCGGGAGTCGAATGGCAGTGACAACTTCCGTGTCGGTCCTGAGCGCGCCCAGCGTGACAGCCACGTATGATGGGAGTAGATTTGTACCTCCCATGGCATCGACATGGGAATACTATTCGGCTCGCTTATACCGGGGGATGTCCTCCAATAAACCATTGCCGCCTCCGATCCTTCAGCCCTCGACACCACTTAGGTCACCGCCAGTCCTTGTTTCGATGGAGACACCAGAAAGGAAGAAGGGGTTGGACCGACGAGAATGGTATACCCCAGCCCAGAATTGGGACGAAATACGCCGAATTTATGACGTGGAAGAGAGTAGTAGTGGGGGAAGTTACAGTGAACAAGAGACGGAGTTGAAGAGAAAGAGGGATCGAAGTACTCGCTCGTCATACTCGGGGAAAGGAGTAGCGGCACGACGTACAGGCCGGTAGAAAATCCCAGGAGGACTGACACCGGATCACGAGGAGGCTAGCCGGAGGCAGAAGAGAAACTCGCCGCGGTTGCTTCAACGAAAGCCTGTCGATACAGCCCTCGATGAACAACAAAGCACCGAAGAAGTAACAGAGAAACGCCGAGAGAAATTATCGAAGAGAGCAGGGGCGGTGGAGAGTGGAGTGCTATCCAGAGGGAAGTCCGGGAGACCTACGAGGACGAAGAAATCAGAAGTGCGCAGCATAACATTCTCGAGTAGTAGCGAGAGTGAAGAGGGATCGGAAGCAAGCAGTTTAGCTAGGCGCGGCCGACGAGTTTTAAGCGAAACAGAAGAGGAGCAGGAGGAGTCAAGAAGAAGGTGGAGAGCCAAGCCTGCAGCAGAGCAGAAGACCCACGCTGTCAAGCTATTGAAGAGTTGGGGCATCAGATTTAGTGGAGAGGAGAAGAAGGACCCTGAAGGGTTTTTAGAGCAGTTAGAGGATTGTCGTAAAGGTGGTGGGCTACTAGATCAAGAGCTGCTTGGTGCACTACCGTGCATCTTGGCTAAGAGAGCGGGCCGGTGGTTCCGAACTAAACGGTTGGAGATCCATTCGTGGTTGAGATTCCGCAAGGCCTTTAAACATCAATTCGTCACGGAGTATGACCGTGAAGATTTGTTGGATGATTTGAGACGGAGGACTCAAGCAAAGGGCGAAAAGATCGCCACCTATCTCTCCAATTTTAACTACATCATCTCCCGCTTCAAACGACCACCGTCAAGGAGGCAGCTGGTTAAAACGGCTTACCGGAACATCCTTCCGGAGTATAGGAAGGCAATGTCCGAAAAGATAGTGGAGACTTTGGAGGACTTAGAGAAGTACGGGCGTCGTTGGGAGAGGCAGAAGGAGTTGGATAGCCGCTATCTTTCGCCGCCTCCGGCCGAGAAGATGAGGGTACCTGGAGCAGCGTACACGGGGACGTCTGGCCGTCAAAAAGCTGTAGCGGCGGTGGAGAAGGGAAAAGAGGTACAGGGAGCTTCTCCAACGTCTGCGAGGACAGGAGAGAAGAAAGAGACAAGGAAAGTGGCTAAAACGACCCGGCCTACAGTCGGAACGACAAGTGACGGAGAATCGAAGCCGGCGACTGTGCAGCCAATATGACAGATGAACAGAAGGTGGAGAGAGAAGAGGCGTCCAGGGCCTATGGAGCAGGTCGAGATTATGGGGACGAACCGTATGGGCGTTCAGCTGAACTTGGCCAAACCCCGACTGCAGGAGGAGAGGAGAGACCATTTATGGGGATTTGCAACCTCTGTCAAGCAGTAGGTCACAAAGCCTCTGTGTGTCCCTGAAGTGGTTTGTTACAGGTGTAAACAGAAGGGACATACGGTGCGAAATTGTTCGACACGTAATCAGCCTGCTCAGCCTCCACGTAAGTGCGGCCAGACCTGTGACGCGCCGAAGGTAACCTTCAAGATCTGTCCCAACTGTGCGCCATTATGCCACCTGTCCGGTCAAAAAATGTTTTGTCGTTCAAAAGTTATAACTGTGGCCGTGCCAACTTAAGACTTAAGGTAGTACGGCCTGAATAACTCGGAGACGGCTGGAGCAACGAAATCTGGATTGGCAATAAAAATTAGCAACAAATTACCAACAAAATATCCGACAGTAGTTTGTTGAATTTTTCAAGATTTAAAAAAATTACGTAAGTCGGGTGATGGCTGGGTACCGCCACTAGGCCCCATCTTGATTTTGAAGATTTGGGACCTAGCCTATATTGAAGCAACAAATTAGCAACAAATTATGCCACCTGTCCCGTCATAAAACGTTTTGTCGTTCAAAAGTTATAACTGTGGCCGTGCCAGCTTAAGTCTTAAGGTAGCACAGCCTGAGTAACTCGGTAACGGCTAGAGCAACGAAATCGGGATTAGCGTAAAAAATTCGCAACAAAATATCCCACAGTAGTTTGTTGAACTGTTCAAGATTTTAAAAAATTACTTAAGTCGGGTGATCGCTAGCTACCGCCACTAGGTGCCATCTTAATTTTGAAGATTTGGGACCTAGCCTATATTGAAGCAACAAATTAGCAACAAATTATGCCACCTGTCCCGTTATAAAAAGTTTTGTCGTTCAAAAGTTATAACTGTGGCCGTGCCAGCTTAAGTCTTAAGGTAGCATGGCCTGAGTAACTCGGTAACGGCTGGAGCAACGAAATCGGGATTAGCGTAAAAAATTAGCAACAAAATATCCGACAGTAGTTTGTAGAATTTTTCAAGATTTAAAAAAATGACGTAAGTCGGGTGATCGCTGGGTACGCCATTCTGCGCCATCTTGATTTTCAAGATTTGGGACCTAGCCTATATGGAAGCAACAAATTAGCAACAAATTATGCCACCTGTCCCGTCATAAAATGTTTTGTCGTTCAAAAGTTATAACTGTGGCCGCTCCAGCTTAAGGCTTAAGGTAGCACGGCCTGAATAACTCGGTAACGGCTGGAGCAACGAAATCGGGATTAGCGTAAAAAAATTAGCAACAAATTAGCAACAAAATATCCCACAGTAATTTGCTGAACTTTTCAAGATTTAAAAAAATTACGTAAGTCGGGTGATCGCTGGGTACGCCATTCTGCGCCATCTTGATTTTCAAGATTTGGGACCTAGCCTATATGGAAGCAACAAATTAGCAACAAATTATGCCACCTGTCCCGTCAAAAAATGTTTTGTCGTTCAAAAGTTATATCTATGGCCGTGCCCAGCTTAAGTCTTTACCCTCGCTTACCACACTGGGTCCAGAGGATCCAGGACCTTTTTGCGCTTCAATTTAAAATATCTAAATTAAAGAGAAGCCGGTCTGTAGCAACATTCGCCGATAGTTGAAGAGTTTAACTACCCTTTAGGCCATTTAGCATGATGCTAGGACCATTAGTCTACTTTTGGCAACTATCATCATCTTTTAATACCTAATCCAATAGAGTATTTTGAGAAAAACGCCTATTTCATTTTTTCAGTTTTTTCCGTAATTTTAGTATCGAGAATTAAAAAAGTTATGAATTTTTTAGTAACAATGGCCATTTTTACCACTTTTTTAACTTTCGCATTTTTTTAAACATATTTAAATTTAATTTTTGGCTATATAACCTATACAGTCTTATAAAGTAAGTATTCAAGAACTTCTGAAAAAATTTTTAAGTAAATATGTGCAATAGTTTATTTTTTATAACAATTTTTCTCGCCTGGGTCCTTGAGACCCATGTGTGGTAAGCGTGTTACTCCAGAGAAGTGTCGTAAGCAAGGGTTAAGGGGGGGGGGGGTATGGTTAATTAGTAAAAAAAATGGGTCATTTTTAATGATTTTTATATTCGCTCCAATAAATGAAAATTTATTTTAATAAAAAGTATACGATTCAGTAACTACACTTGTACAATATTCTGTGAAATTTTCATTGAAAAATATTAAAAATTAAGCCATTGGCAGCAATTCTGCGGAGGTGCCTTGACAAAATGTTGTTTTGCGGTGGACAGCATATCTCAGCACTGGATCGTCTGAAATTAGAAATTGAAACAGATATCGTTAGATAAGCACATTCTCGAGGTAACAACGAGAGGGATTTTTTTTTTCGATTTTTCAATTTTTGGTGACACTTTGACATAAAAACACCGATTTTTGCTAAAAAAACTTGTCATATTTGTTACTGTAAAATTGTTAATAATTAAAAAAAAAAAGCTCTCGTTGTTACCTCGAGAATGTGCTTATCTAACGATATCTGTTTTAATTTTTAATTTCAGACGATCCAGTGCTGAGATATGCTGCCCACCGCAAAACAACATTTTGTCAAGGCACCTCCGCAGAATTGCTGCCAACGGCTTAATTTTTAATATTTTTCAATGAAAATTTCACAGAATATTGTACAATAGTTACTGAATCGTATACTTTTTATTAAAATAAATTTTCATTTACTGGAGCGAATATAAAAATCATTAAAAATGACCCATTTTTTTACGAATTAACCATACCCCCCCCGCCCCGCCCCCTTAAGTTAGCACGGCCTGAATAACTCGGAAACGGCTGGAGCAACAAAATCGGGATTAGTGTAACAAATTAGCAACAAATTAGCAACAAATTAACAACTAGTTTTCGAGAGGGCGTTGGAGTGTGGTCGCGCTGAGGGGGGTGGGGGGGGGTCCAAAGCTTCGACGATTCACTATAAAATCGAACCAACTAACGATTTTTATAAATTCGACATAAGTCGTTGTCGAATGTACATAATTCCGAAATTTTAAATGACGAAAAACGTATGTTCGAACGTAACAATTTACCTACTGTCCAAAATATTGAATTTCAAACTACAGAAATTTAATAAGGAGATGATAAAGATATTCCCAAATAAATCATTAGAAACTAACTACATCTATATTAAAATTCTGTAGTTTGAAATTCCATATTTTGAACAGTAGGTAAATGGTTACATAAGAAAATTCGTTTTTCGTCATTTAAAATTTCGGAATTTAAACATTCGACAACGACTTATGTCGAATTTATAAAAATCGTTAGTTGACTCGATTTTATAGAGAATCGTCGAAACTTTGGACCCCCCCCCCCCCCTCACCGTGCTAGCTTAATAGACGTGTCTTTGGATTAAGGGGACGCCGGACTCAATATATTTTAAATGAAGGGAGGCGCTGTATTCAGTAAAACGCGTTTTTATTATTTAAATTAAAAAATTATTATCTTTTATTTTATCTTTTTATCCTTAAGGTGGATATTCAATTTAAATATAATAATGTAAGTACACACTTATATGAAAGGCGAGATATTTCTAAACGGGAAAACAAGTTATTTCCGCTTTTTATTAATTTTTTTAATTGGGTTTGATTTTAATACTGTTTGAGTAAGCCTTAATTATATATGAGTAAACATGCTGCGGGTGTTAAAATAAATTGAAGTCACACACAGAAGTAAATTGAAAATAGAAACTATATTCACAAAGTCACTTATTAAATAAATTACAAATTTTGTTTTTAATTTCACATAAATTGAAAAGGGAGTTTAAATTACACGATGAATTTACAGGAGCACTGGTTGAGTTTTCGTCCCCTCGTAGATAGCTATAATAACGGTGCTTGAGTATAGAAATCCCTTCTAAGGGATTACCAACCTGTTGAGTGATTGAAGAACTTCCACTGAGTTGAGTTTGTCCGTTGTTGGTGGTAGAGTTTACCCAGATAACTCCCTGCTTGGCTCCCGCACACTGAAGCTTGCTTGCTTGCTGTTCATGAATAAGTGCAACTGATTATTATTGAATCAGTTGCCTTGCTGTAGCTTTGATTCACTTTGCACTGCGCACATGCCACCTGTATCACCACGTGGGTGGCAACTTAACCTCAAGTATGTGAGTGATTACCTTGCTGTAGCGTTGATTATACTAATCGCAGTATAAGCGCCTTGAGTGTTGCTTGAGTGATGAGCCCTTGATGAGAGTTGAGTGTAGCCTGTGTTGAAATTCCTCGTTGAGTTGAACCAGTGAAATCCGTGAGAAAACCGTTGCTAATTGAGGAGATCAAGATGGCGAGATGTTCCTCGTGGCACGGCTGATGAGAGAGAGAGCGAGGCCTTGAACGCTTCCGTCTTCTTGGCCTTCACGATTCACTTCGCGAATCAAATCACAATCTCTCTCACATTTGTATGTGAGAGAGCGAGAGAGACCGAAACAGCGCGAATTCACCTTGTGAATCAGTGTAGCGTCCCGGCTGTTCCGCCGGGAGGCCGCGAGGTGCTGCCGAGCCGTGGCAGCGCCGTGAGTCGTGCCGAGCTGAGTGTAACCGCGGGAATTCAAATTATTGAATTCCCAAACATTCCGCCCGCCATCAACCGCCAGGTTGATTTAAATTCCGATTGGCACTGGCAAGATGGCGAGTTTTGCAATTGGGCGGGTGAGCTGAGTGGTGGCCGTCTTTATTGTTACAACTCTGGTGAGATTGTCAGTTCCAGGGTGAAGTTGAGTGACTCTTGCGAGTGGCCATTTGCTTGGGGGTGAGTGTTCATCCGTGAGTAGTACCATGGAACCCACTTTTATCTCATGAGAGGGATGATGCCATTTTGAAATTGATTGAAGCCGTTGAAGGTATTGAGTTGACCAATGCTTCCAAAATTGCTGAGTGATCCGTTGAATGAGTTGCCATTTGGAAAGCCTTGATTCCTTGAAGGTGAGTAAGCTTGGTTCAGGCACTGAGTTCAATGCCTTGCCGATGAGAAAGTGTCCGGGTGTGAGTGCATTTATGTCTTCTGGGTCTTCACTGAGTGGTTCTAGCGGCCTTGAGTTGAGTAATGCTTCTATTTGAGTGAGCAAGGTAGCTGAAGCTTCAAAGGTGAGTTGAGTGTCCCCAATGGTCCGTCGCAGGTGAAATTTGACTGATTTCACTACTGCTTCCCACTTGCCTCCCATATGAGGTGCAGCAGGTGGGTTGAATATCCATTGGGTTCCCTCGTTCGCTAGTGAGTTGTACAAGATTGAGTTTTCATGTTGGTGTTGAGAAAATAGAGTCTTCAGTTCCCTTGCTGCTCCGATGAAGTTCGTTCCACAGTCTGAGTATAGTTTGGAGGGTATCCCTCTCCTTGAGGTGAACCGTCTGTATGCCGCTAAGAATCCGTCCGTTGAGTAGTCACTGACCAGTTCTAGGTGAACAGCTGACGTTGAGAAGCACACAAAGATACAAATCCAGCCCTTGTATGTTTTGGATCCACGACCTTTCCATGAGTTAATGGTGATTGGCCCGGCGTAATCGATCCCAGTGTGAGTGAAAGGTGGTGATGGGGTGACCCTGGCCATGGGTAATTGCCCCATGAGTTGCTGAGCCCGTTGAGCCCGATACCTTGCACAAGTCACACACTTTAAGATATGTGACTTGACCGGTGCTCTGCCTCCGATTATCCAAAATTCCTGCCGAGTGTGTGCCAAAGTGAGTTGAGCGCCACCGTGTAACGTTGAGAGGTGAGCGTTCCGAATGATCAGTGTGGTGAGTTGACTGCTCCGTGGTAATATTGCTGGGTGTTTTGAGTGATGATCGAGTTGAGTTTTTTGAAGCCGCCCTCCTACTCGAACAATTCCTATTGAGTCAATGTAGGTAGTCAGTCGGTTGAAAACATGATTTCTTGGGACTTGAGAATTTTTCAGCATAATGAGTTCTGAGTGAAAATGAACCTGCTGAATTTTCTTGACCCAGAAGAGTTTTGCCTGAATGAGTAGATCAGTTGTGAGTTTCGATTCATGGTGAGTTTTTCCTTTGCCTTGAATCTATCACATGCGAGCATTACCCATCCAGTTATTCTTATGAGTTGAGTGAGTGATGAGTAATAATCGATGATGTCCCACAATTTGCTTGAGTTTGACTTGGCTGCGGTGAGTGTGACCTTAGCCCTCATTTCTGGAAGATTGGTTTCTTGGATAGAGGATGCTTGAGAAGGCCAAGCTGATTCTTCCTGGCAGAGCCAACTTGGTCCATGCCACCATAAGTGATGCTCTCTGAGTTGTGAAGTGAGTAAGCCGCGCGAGGCACAATCCGCTGGATTATCTGCTCCAGGCACATGTCTCCATTGTGCTGTTGGAATGAGTTCTTGAATTAAAGCAACTCTATTTCCAACAAAGCCCTTCCATTTTGAGGGGTGTGAGCGTATCCATGTGAGTGCTACCCTTGCGTCTGTCCATAAATGTATGTGTGAGATTGGCAATCGTGAGTAGTCCAAAACATGTTTTGCCAGCTTAGTGAGTAGTACTGCCGCTCCCAATTCCAATCGTGGGATTGACAGTCGCTTGAGTGGTGCCACCTTTGTTTTGGAGATTAGAACTGATGATGTTGAGTGAGAGTTTGGTGTTGTAGATTTAATGTAGAGAACTGCAGCCATTGCTTGTTGTGAAGCATCCGAGAAGCCATGAAGTTCTACAATTGAGTTTTCCTGAATTCCTAACCACCTGGGTAAGGCGATTGTCTTCAGGTGAGTGAGATCTTCTCGGATGTGCAGCCATTTCTTCACGATTGAGTTTGGCAGAGATTCGTCCCAAGACAGCTTGTGGAGCCACAGTTCTTGCAGGAGGATTTTTGATGTGATTATAACCGGTGAGATAATTCCAATGGGATCGTATAGTTGAGATACTTCAGAAAGTATAATCCGCTTTGTTATCATTTCCTGGTGAGGTGGCAGCGTTGTTCTGAAGGTGAGTTTGTCCGAGTGTGGGAGCCATTTCATCCCGAGTATATTTGTGGCGCAATCATCTAAAAGCACAGCTTCTTCAGCTGTTGGCTCTTTAAGAAATTCCTTGAGGAAGCCAGATGAGTTTGAGTTCCATTTTGCCAATGGAAAACCGCCCGCCTTGCATAGTGCGGTTAACTGCTTGGCCTTTTCAATGAGAAGTTCCGTTGATGCAGCTCCACCGAAGATGTCATCCACATACCTTCCAAATAGAAGTGAGTCAATGGCAAGTGGATATTTGTCTCCTTCATCCTTTACCAGCTGAAGAAGAGTCCGAATTGCTAAATAAGGGGCTGCTCGTGTTCCATAGGTGACTGTAGTCAAATGGAAGTGAGTAAGTTGACCCGTTTCATCTACCCATAAAATGCGTTGTAGATTCCAATCTTGAGGGTGAACCTTGATCTGACGGTACATTTTTGTAACGTCAGTTGAGAAGACAAATGGTTGAGTTCGAATCCAGATGAGAACATCCACAATGTTAGGTGAGAGGTTAGGTCCAGTATGCATGATGTCATTGAGTGATTTTCCAGTTGTTGTGAGTGCTGAACCATTGAAAACTGCTCTGAGTTTTGTCGTTAAACTATCTTCTCGTAATACTCCATGGTGAGGAAGATAGTAAGATGGTTTGGCAGATATATCCTGTTGAGGGATCCGCACCATATGGCCCAATTTGCAGTATTCATCCATGAACGAGTAGTACCTTTCCTTGTAGATGCTGTTTTAATTGCATTTTATGAGTATTCTCTTGAGGCACGCTTGAGCTTTTCCGAATGAGTTTCCGAGTACGTCTGCAGATTCTGTGAGAGGTAATCTGACTTGGTATCGTCCCTGAGTATCTCTCGTATGAGTCTCAGCAAAGTGTTGTTCACACAATGCGTCTTCCTTGTTGAGCTTGACTGCAGACGTTGATGGTGGCTCTTCTTGAACCCAAAAGCGGGTGAGTAGTTCCTGCAAGTCTTCAGTGTTGAGTGGGGCCGTTGTATGATGTACTACCTTGTGTTGCACAGCTGAGTTTGATGGACCTATTAGCAGCCAGCCGAAAATTGATAATTGTGCGATCGGTTCAATCACACTTCCCCTTATGAGATTAGGTTTGATGATTTGGCCGTAATAGTCCGCTCCGATAAGTACATCTACTGGTTGAGGTTTCCAAAATGTCGGATCAGCCAAGTTGAGTTTCTCTGTATGTTGCCACTGACGTTGCTCACATTCTTCTGATGGTAATAGTGTTGAGACTTGGCGTATAATGTGAGCTGTGATCCGAATGGTGAGATTTTTGTAGATGGTGCGTAAGGTGAGTTGAGCCTTTCCGAGAGTTTGAGTTGAGTGCGTGCCGCCAACTCCAAGAATTGGTATAGTTGAGTGTTGCCGCTTAATGTTGAGTAAATCCACAGAATCCTTGGAGATGAATGAGAGTTCCGAGCCTGAGTCAATGAGTATTCTGAGTTGATGAGATGTCACCGGTGAGTCGTACCATGCCAATGCAGTTGCAAGTAAAGTGAGTTGAGAAGTTGAGTAATCATGTTGAGTTTGACCGTGTTGTGAGATGATTGCGCCGTTGTCCTAATTTTGAGTTGATCCGGATGCTGAGTTGGTTTGAGTTTTCCTTTCAGGGTCTCTTGGCACATGAATCATGGTGTGATGATTTCCATTGCAGTGCCTGCACTTATATTGTGACTTGCAGTTCTTAGCTGAGTGCAGACCGAGGCAGTTATAGCACAGCGGCTTTTCCATGACAAATTTTCTCCGTTGTTGTTCATTGAGCAATTTGAACTGTTGACAAGCCACAATAAAATGCGGCTCACCACAATAAGTGCATGGATGTTGAGAAATCCGAGTTGAGTGTGTCACCTTCTGTGAGTCTTGCCGTGGTTGAGTTGGACTGGTGACGTGAAGAGACCTTGATGGTTTTGAGGTTTGAGTGTTGGCCGGTTTTTGAGTGGATGCTGGTGAGTCAGCTGCAATTTCCAATGCACGCACCCGCGCGATCAGGAAGGACTCAAATTCCTCAAATGTTGGCAGCTCCGTGATGGAAACTCGAGAAGTCTCCCATGCTTCTCGAGTTGACCTGTCAATGAGCTTTGACAGGCGATGAGCCAGTATGCAGTCTCCTAGCTGCTCTTGTGGTACCAACAGATTGAGGGATTTCCTAATTTTTGACATCTCCGAAATCAAGGTGTTGAGTGTGGCCGGGTTTTTTGACGTAACAGCATTCAACTCGAGTAGATGGTCAAGCTGATCATTCAATAGGACTCGTTTATTCTCAAACCTCGTCACTAATGTAGCCCATGCTGGTGTGAGAGACTCATCGTTGAGTGAAAATCCTTGTATGAGTGTGAGTGGTGTTCCGCTGAGAGAGCTGCGCAGGTAGTGTAGCTTCTCATAGTTTTTGAGTCCAGGCCGATTCAGAATTAATCCCGTGAACATTTCCTTATATGAAGGCCACTCAGTATATGCTCCGCTGAAGGTTGGCAACTTGATCTCTGGCAGCTTACTTAAATGAGTGTTCTGAGTTTGTCCGGTTAATGGCTGTGTCACTTGATGTTTTGACTTCCAGGCTTCCTCCAAATTGCTGACTTCAAACACAATAGTATGATACGTTTCATGGACCGACTTATGAAACTCAGCCTTAAAATAGTCATTGTCGGTGAAAGCTGCTGGACAACTTGCTTCTATCACAGCATGGTCCTTTTTGTACAATGCGTACAGCTCCTCAGCATCCTGCTTCCAAGCCATAATCACTGGAAGCGTAGCAGTTTCCTTCCTAATCCGTATATAGGCGGTGATCCTCTCCAGTGAATCAAGCCGCAGGTATTGAGAATTAACCTTACACAGGAATGAAGCTGGAATTGAACCTGGAGACTTGGAGCGAGTTTTTGTTTGAGTGTCAACAATGGTGAGTCCAGGCACATTGAGTTGGCGGCTGCCAGTCCGCTTCGCTGCCCCTATGACATCCTCCTTTTCAGCATCGACAGCGCCTGCTTGTTCCAGCTCCTTGAGTTCATCCTGGTTTGAGTGTGCCATGATGATAATCTGTGAGTAAATTCCATAATGAGTGTTTATTCACTGGCTCGAGTCACACCACAGCATGTAAATCCGGCTCGAAGGACCAAAATGTTTGAGTAAGCCTTAATTATATATGAGTAAACATGCTGCGGGTGTTAAAATAAATTGAAGTCACACACAGAAGTAAATTGAAAATAGAAACTATATTCACAAAGTCACTTATTAAATAAATTACAAATTTTGTTTTTAATTTCACATAAATTGAAAAGGGAGTTTAAATTACACGATGAATTTACAGGAGCACTGGTTGAGTTTTCGTCCCCTCGTAGATAGCTATAATAACGGTGCTTGAGTATAGAAATCCCTTCTAAGGGATTACCAACCTGTTGAGTGATTGAAGAACTTCCACTGAGTTGAGTTTGTCCGTTGTTGGTGGTAGAGTTTACCCAGATAACTCCCTGCTTGGCTCCCGCACACTGAAGCTTGCTTGCTTGCTGTTCATGAATAAGTGCAACTGATTATTATTGAATCAGTTGCCTTGCTGTAGCTTTGATTCACTTTGCACTGCGCACATGCCACCTGTATCACCACGTGGGTGGCAACTTAACCTCAAGTATGTGAGTGATTACCTTGCTGTAGCGTTGATTATACTAATCGCAGTATAAGCGCCTTGAGTGTTGCTTGAGTGATGAGCCCTTGATGAGAGTTGAGTGTAGCCTGTGTTGAAATTCCTCGTTGAGTTGAACCAGTGAAATCCGTGAGAAAACCGTTGCTAATTGAGGAGATCAAGATGGCGAGATGTTCCTCGTGGCACGGCTGATGAGAGAGAGAGCGAGGCCTTGAACGCTTCCGTCTTCTTGGCCTTCACGATTCACTTCGCGAATCAAATCACAATCTCTCTCACATTTGTATGTGAGAGAGCGAGAGAGACCGAAACAGCGCGAATTCACCTTGTGAATCAGTGTAGCGTCCCGGCTGTTCCGCCGGGAGGCCGCGAGGTGCTGCCGAGCCGTGGCAGCGCCGTGAGTCGTGCCGAGCTGAGTGTAACCGCGGGAATTCAAATTATTGAATTCCCAAACAAATACTTAACGTCTCATTTTGCTACTTAAACATTTCCCTATGATGCATCAAAGCTTATATTATGAAGTAATTAATATGTACGAAGCAACATGTAATTGTATTTTTTGTCGTGATTTTTGTTCTTAAACTGTAAACATTTTCATTTACTAGGTATATAGTCATTATTTCATAATATAAGCCTAAATAGGACGTAGACAAATGTTTAAGGAACGAAATGAGATATAAAACATAAAAATCGAATCAAAAATATAAAGATGGTAAGAAGTGAAAGTAACTACGTGTTTGGTTAATATTTTTTTATTAAAATGCTTTTCTTTAGATTAGAAAGTATTCACATTTCATATACACGGGCGCCTATATTATTATATTTTAATAAATTATTATATAAAAATTTAAGTGAACCACTCTAATATAGCACGATAACCCTGTTAAGTCTCAAGGTAGCACCGCCAGGATATCTCCGAAACGGCTCGAGCAACAAATTTAGGCTAAGCGTAAAAAATTAGCAACAAATTAGCAACTAAATATCCGATAGTTGTTTGTTGAATTATTCGTGATTTAATAAAATTACGTAATTTTGTTTTTCGAGATTCGGGACCTAGCCTATCTTGAAGCAACAAATTAGCAACAAATTATGCCACGTGTCCCGTCTAAAAATGTTTCGTCGTTAAAAAGTTACAGCTGTGGCGGTGCTAGCTTAAGTCTTAAGCTAGCACCGCCAGGATATCTCGGAAACGACTGGAGCAACAAATTCGGGGTTTGCGTAACAAATTAGCAACAGATTAGCAACAAATTACAGTATAGTTTTCATAGTTGCGGTCATTAGTGGCGGTGCTAGCTTAATAGACATGATATAGGTTCAACTCTAAAGAAACATAATTTCAAACTGGATAATTGCACTTTCAACAATTGTATTTTCAACATTATTGATTGTAAGTGTGATAAAGAAAATCACTCTTAATATTGATTTTACATTAATATTCGTGTATTAAGCAACATTTTTTACTCTGATACTCAATTTCGTTATAGTCAAAGTTTCTAATAATACAAATTATTGTAAGAATGTTTGTATGGCGTGTTTCAGTTTAAAAACTTAAAAGAATTTATTAGTTTCTATGATAATCTAATATAAACTGTATTTATTTTGTAATCAAAAGATTATATTGTTGTTAAAATGAAATACACAAATTAAATGTATTCTATGACAAGTGTTAGTCATAAAATTCAAGTAACTTTATGACATTTTTACATTTAAGACGTTTGATATGGAAAAATAAAAAATTTTTATTCTCTTATTCAAAAGTTTTTATTAATGATTACTTAATAATTCAATATTTTATTTTTCATTTAATTTAGTTTAAAGTTTAGCTATATTAGTGAACACAATTATAACTTTATTTTATAACCTACACATTTATAAAAAAAAGTAAGAGCCTAATTATATATAAAATATATTATTTTGGTCTCATAATCTTTTGCAGTGTATGTTTTGATGCCAGCCCCGACGAGCAAAACCTCGGCTTCGTCTCGGTTTTGCAAAAGTCGGGCTGGCTTCAAAAACACACATGCACTTAAGGTGGTCTTACACCTAAAAATTTTGAAAAAATCAACTTTTTTTTATTGAATTTTTTAATTATATATGTTATTCTAAACCTAAAAAAACTAGTTTGGATCAAAAATTAAAAAAATTAAAAATGATATGGTTAAAACAACTTACTATCTTCAAGATGACGAAAAAATTGATTTTCCCTTTTTTTTTTGCCTTTTCTATAGGTTTCTGATATATGTAGGAACAGGTTTACTTGTATGTGTTTTAAAATATCAAAAAACATTATTTAAGACTTATTAGTATAAGAATTATAAAAAAAAAATAATTAAATTTAAATACGGGATTTATTATAAAAATAATATAAATCATATTCTGGAATTTGAAATCCAGTGGAATCGTCTTTTGAGTTGTGACAATTTTGCAACTTCTGTTCTGGTAAAGTGACCATTCCGTCAACGAAATTTGAGAGCAAATTACTATGTTAATACTCCCTTTTGTATACGTATATACTTATAAAGCTATAATACCATAGTGTCAACACAGCAGACAGCTCAAAATCTCAAATAAGCCAAGATACATAACCATGTTATTTCAACAGTTTGTTTTGCAGAGTTTTTGCTTTCAGATAGAGAACGATTTTTTTCTTAATGCTTGATTATTTTTATTCATAAGTGAATTTAGGGCTAAAAATTTACTGTATTGTGTATGTGAAGATATATGTCTGAAAAGTGTAATTGTAATTATAATACAAGCGTGCAGTGACAGTTTTGTTTAAATTTGGAAAGTAGTTTCAGTTCAAGATGGGAATGCTGTATGAAAATTAATACTGAAAAACATGTGCATTGGCAATATTGAATTAAGTATTTTAAAGAAGAGGCAGTAAAAATTTTTATCGCATAAAAATAAATACATCTTTTTTCTAAGAAAGATGAAAGTGACATATTAAGTCTAACTCACTATGGGATATATAATTCAATTTAGAAGATTTGTGAATTGCAATAAGTGTCAAGATGTATCTATACACATAAAAGCGACAAGCCGTCTCACAAGAATACAGACTTAAATTCAAGATATATTTAATATTTAATATGTGTAATCAAGTAATCATTAAAAAAATGGGCTTATCAGATTTTATGTACTTATGTACTTTTGTCTATGACAGTGATGGCTTCAATTTGGATCATTGGGATTTCATATTTCATAAGACCTGGCGCATATTCTACATTTATTTTAGTATTATAAATAATAATCTAACTCAGTACAGTATGTTAAAAAGTGATTCAACAGTGGATGAATCAAAAGTACAAAAGGACAGATTGAACAGTAACTTTTAATGGAACGAATGCTGCTAGCTTAGCAATAACTTTTAATGTAACGGATGCATGCAAGGTGCCAGAGCTTCTGTTTTAACCATTTTATATAGGAGAACAGATAACAGATATACAGGAAAAACCCTAAAAATTCAAAAAAATGCAAAAAATTATTGCAAAAAAATCAGTTTTTGCCATGAAAAAAATACTTATACATAAAAACCTTAAAATTGAAACTCTTACGCCCATAAATACATAAATTATGAACAATTTGCACTTTGTCCCATGAAAATCCATCATGCGGTCTCAGAGAAAAGTTACGACAAACTTTTTTTCTTGAAAATACTATAACTGAGGGTAAAATGAGTTTAAGGACCTCTGCCTTGGCTCATTTTATTCAAAATAAGTTATATTTACAATATATTTTGATTATTTTATTATAATAATAATTTTTATCATTTTTTAGGTAATTTTAGCTAGAAAGGCCTATAGGTGTAAGACCGCCTTAAACGTAGCAGAAGCCGCAAGCGGTAAGCCGAGCAGTGCGCGCCGCGCTACGTGAATTGGCCGCGAGGGCGCACTGACGCATGCCAGAAAGTAACAGCAGTAGCACACGGCCAGAATATTGGATGCCCTGGCGTGCGTTATATGACGCCCGAGGCGAAGCCTAGACGAAATTCAACTTTCTGGCCTTGTGTCGTAATGTACTATTTATGCATTTTCTTAGAGAGATCAATATTCCCAAATCCCTGTCCTTTGAAGGTTAAGTTTCTAAATCAACCATATTATCAAAAATGCTAATTATTGGTTTTTCTTCATATTTCAAAAAATCATAACTTTTTTCTATTAGCTTGACCATATTTGGTTAAAAAAGCATTTTGAAGAGATATAAAAGTAGAATTAAAAAAAATTTTGCCGAACAAAAAATTTTATGGCGCCGCAGTCTCAATATTCTACGATGAAGGTATATCAAAAACCAACCAATCAGAGACTTTCAAGAAGGGTCATAAAATAAATACTGGCACATTCTACAGATAAAATGCAAACTATATTCCAATCTATGTTCTATACAAACGTTTCAAATTTTTGAGTAAAAAAATGATAAATGTTGGATTTTAACCAAAAATTGCAAATAATTTTAATTTTCAATGTTGAATATTTTTTTTATGTATGCAAATATACATCTAAAATTTTAGGAACATGTATTTTTCATAAAAAACTATAAGTAAAAAAATGTTGAAATATCCTGAAGTATATATATATAAGTTATGCATAAAATGTACACAATGATTATATGCCATGCCATCAGTCGATTTCTTTTATTTTAAAATATAACTATACGATATTTGGAGGTTATTTTAGAATCACAATTTTTTTGTTCGTTATATATTCTCTCTCTCTCTCTCTCTCTCTCTCTCTCTCTCTCTCTCTCTCTCTCTCTCTCTCTCTCTCTCTCTCTCTCTCTCTCTCCTCTCTCTCTCTCTCTCTCTCTCTCTCTCTCTCTCTCTCTCTCTCTCTCTCTCTCTCTCTCTCTCTCTCTCTCTCTCTCTCTCTCTCTCTCTCTCTCTCTCTCTCTCTCTCTCTCTCTCTCTCTCTCTCTCTCTCTCTCTCTCTCTCTCTCTCTCTCTCTTTCTCTCTCTCTCTCTCGTCGAGTATATTATATATCTACCTATATTATATAGATGTTAGCGTTATTTATCAATATCAGCTCCCTCACCCTCCTCCGCTTCCCATCAAAATAACATAAAAATCAGCGTATTTCTATGATTTTTTTAATATTAAAGTAGCCTCCGAGCCCCCCTAACCCCCATCAGACGCCCCTCCGCCTCCCCTCCGCTACCCCTCCGCCCTCCCTCATTCCCCGCTCTTGTCCCCCCTTATGCACACCTTTTTCTTTAATCGTAGTTATCATCTGAGTGCACATGCGACAAACATCTTTTTTTCTCACACCACGCGTAAAGTATTGTGTTTACACCAGGATAAATTCGAAAAAGCTTAGTTATTTCTCAAAATTGGAATACAAGTGTTTCTGAAGTCGCTGATACAGATTTTGCTATTGGACTATCAAAAATCAAAACGGCGCATCCAATATGGCGATTGAAAGTTGTAAAAGTGCTTAGTGTTGGCTGAAAATTGGTACGCAGGGGGTTTCGAGGTCGCTGATCAAGATTTTGCTATTATATTTTCGAAAATCAAAATGATGGATCCAATATGGCGGTTAAAAATTCGAAAAAAAGCTTAGCTTTTGTTTTACTTTGGTATACAGGGGTTTTTGAGATCGCTGATCAATTTTTTCTATTAGACTTTCGAAATACAAAATGGCGGATCCAATATGACTACCAAAAATTTTAGAAGGAAGCTTAGATTCTGCTTAAAGTTTGTATACGGGAGTTTTTGAGGTCGCTGATCACTTTCAAAATTCTTAATAGCGGACCCAATATGGTGGTTAAAATTTTGAAAGAAGCTTCGGTTTTTCTCAAAATTGGAATTCAGAGGTTTCGAAGGCGCTGATCACGATTTTGCTATCAGACTTTCGAAATTCAAAATGGCTGATCCGATATGGCGGTTGAAAATGCGAAAAAAGCTTATGTTTTTCTCAAAATTGCAATACAGAGGTTTCGAAGTCACTGATCACGATTTTGATATAAGCCTTTCCAAATTCAAAGTGGCGGATCCAATATGACGGTTGAAAGTTCGGAAAAAGCTTAGATTTTGCTGAAAATTGATATACAGGGATATTCGAGGTCGCTGATCACGATTTTGCTATTATACTTTCGAAAATCAAAATTACGAATCCAATATGGCGGTTACAAATTCGAAAAAGCTTAGATCTTGCTTAAAGTTTGTATACAGAAGTTTTCGATGTCGCTGATCACGATTTTGTCATCAGACTTTCAAAATTCTTAACGGCGAATCCAATATGATGGTTAAAAATGCGAAAAACGCTTAGGTTTTTCTCAAAATTGGAATTCAGAGGTTTCGAAGTCGCTGATCACGATTTTTCTATCAGACTTTCGAAATTCAAAATGGCTGATCCGATATGGCGGTTGAAAGTGCGAAAAAAGCTTATGTTTTTCTCAAAATTGCAATACAGAGGTTTCGAAGTCGCTGATCACGATTTTGATACAAGGCTTTACAAATTCAAAATGGCGGATTCGATTTGAGAGTTAAAATTTCGCAAAAAGCTTAGATTATACTGAAAATTGGTATACAGGGATATTCAACTTCGCTGATCCAGATTTTGCTATTGGACTATCGAAAATCAAAACGGCGCATCCAATATGGCGACTGAAAGTTGTAAACTGCTTAGAGTTGACTGAAAATTGGTATGCAGAGGGTTTTGAAGTCGCTGATCAAGATTTTGCTATTATACTTTCGAAAATCAAAATGACGGATCCAATAAGGCGGTTGCAAATTCGAAAAAAGCCTATTACACTTTCGAAATACAAAATGACGGATACAATATGGCTGCAAAAAATTTCGAAAGAAGCTTAGATTTTGCTTATAGTTTGTATACGTGAGTTTTCGAGGTCGCTGATCACGATTTTGCTATCAGACTTTCAAAATTCTTAATGGCGGATCCAATACGGTGTCTAAAAATTCGAAAAAAGCTTAGATTTTTCTCAAAATTTGAATTCGGAGATTTCGGAGACGCTGATCACGATTTTGCTATCAGACTTTCGACATTCAAAATGGCTGGTCCAATATGGCGGTTGAAAGTACTAAGAGAGCTCAGATTTAGCTCAAAATTGTAACACATGGATTTTCGAAGTCGCTGTTCACGTTCTTGTTGTCAGACTTCCGAAATTCAAAAGGGCTGTCAAAAGTTTGAAGGAAGCTTAGATTTCGCTTAAAAATTTGTATACAGGGGTTTTCGAAGTCGCTAATTAGAATCTTACTATAAGACTTTCGAAATTTAAAATAGCGGATCCAATATCACCGTCAAAAGTTCAAAATAAGCTTAAATTTTGTTGAAAATTGGTTATGTAATACTGTAGTTTATACTATTTCTTTTAATCTTAGAATAAAAACTAATAAATAAATATTTCATCAACTTATGAATGGGGGTTGGCGAGTGGAGCGAGCAGGGGGTACCCCCTAGTGTGTGTGTGCGTGTGCGTGTGCGCGCGCGTGCGCGTGTGTGTGTGTGTGTGTGTGTGTGTGTGTGTGTGTGTGTAAGCGTAATATAGACGACAAACCGGAAGTGTTGTAAGAGCTACATACCGGATATCGGAATAACATGACGAAAAGTGGGAAAGGAAAAAGCACATAAAAAATTCAGTTCTCTATATCTTTTGAACGAGATAATCTTTTTCTTGATGCCCTGGTGGAAAGTACGTGGTTTCGCTATTGTTTTCGATAGCGAAAGAAGGACATTTAACCATTACTAGGGCTTTCGGCACTGACAGCAGCTTTCGCCACGCATGCTTCTGAGTTGGTAACTAGGCAACTGCAGATTTTATTAATAGATTGTTTTAGAGGTTTTGTCAACATATTCAAAGTCATTAACCTATATGTACAACAAAAACAATCACTTCTTATCATCAATCAACAAGCGATTTATATTGCTTTAATTTGTGAAATGGATAAATAGTACATTACGATACTAGTGGCATAATAGTTGCACTTTACGCTCATAGACATAAGAGAGATAGACTGCGGGTGTAGGTTAGCGAGAGTGGCACCCGTTGAGAGAGAGACAGATGCATAGAAGGTATATGTAATAGAAGGTATGCTGTTTCTCTCTAACGCATGTGCGCGAACATGGTTAGAGGTGCCACTCTTGCTAACCTACACCCGCAGTCTATCTCTCTTATGTCTATGTTTACGCTACGCTCGGGCGCTTATACACGCCGCGCCATAAAGAACGACTTATGACACGTGTATCGTACATTATTTTATAGCACTGATTGCATAAATTCACCATGTCATGGATAGGCGTGATATAAATGCGGATTTATGCCACGCAGTGCTATAAAGATTTTTCATTAATAATGAATTGTCCTCATCCGACGAATCTGAAGATGAGGAAGAAATGTGTAGAAAATTGACGTTTTCGAACGTGATGTTTTCGATGCCCCCCCCCGACCAGCAACACTCGCTGCGCTCCTGCCGCAAATGTCGGGACGGGCATCGAACTCAACACGCTCGAGCTTTGATGAAATGAAAGACTCCTAAGAGTCAGAGCAGAAAAAGTGAGAATTAGTCGGGTTACATGCGAGAAGCTGAATGCATGCTATTACGGTGTTATCATTGTCGGTGGCAAAATATATATCGGCGAGACTAATTATGTAATAGTACATTATGATACGGGTGGGGAATGTGATTATTTACCGAAGGAGACGTTTTTCGCACGAGCGAAGCGAGTGAGAAAATTCGAATGCGGTAAAAATCATCTTACGCACCAGTGTCATACAGTATTTTATACCACGAGAGCCGAATAATCATATTAAAATTATAATTTTGAGTGCTATAAACGTACTTTTCACCGTACATCAAGAAAAATAGTATACGGTACACAAGACGAAAGATCAAGGCCCACCATTGCGCGATATGGGGCCCTCGGCTTCGCCTCGGGCGCCAACTTCACGCAGTGGCGAAACTTTAACTTTCATCATTTGTACCGTAATGTACTATTTAAATAAAATGTTTTGATTTGAGTAGAGCAATGAGATGGTTTTTGATTGAGAGTAATATGTTATATAGTTTAAACTAATGCAGACGTGTATAGGCGCATTGAATTTCTCGCACACCCATTTCAATGTATATGTAGCACGGGTCGCTCCTTCAGGCTTCTTCTATACTTGCCTTCGGAGCACTCCCGCGCTCCTTGATTTAATTCAAAAGAGTTGTGCACTGCAATAAATGTCCAGATGCATATACACATAAGAGTGACAAATCTATTTGCACACAAAGAGATATGTAATAAAGTAGGTTTAAATGCAGCACACACACACACACATATATATATATATATATATATATATATATATATATATATATATATATATATATATATATATATCAATACGTATAATCAAGTGATCATGGGAGACATGGTCTTATCAACTTTTACGTACTAGTATACTTTTGGCCATTATAATACTGGCTTCTTAAGTTTCGATTGGGCTTTCACATTTTATATGACCTGCTGCATATTCTACATTTATCTTAGTATTATAAATAATTATATAACTCAGTATGATGTTTTAAAAAGTGGATCATCAGAGGATTAATCAAAAGTTCAAAGGAAGGACAGATTGTTAGAAATAAATTTCTCTGGATCCGGTGCTGCTGGGATAACATGATAGATGAACACATGCAAGCTGCCAGACCTTATATTTAAACTCTTTCATGTGGGAGAACGGATCTCAGAAAACAGAGTTACAAGAAGAGAAGAAATGAGAAATCCGATAGCTGATAATTTTTGAAGTTTAATTTACTTATTTCATTAATTTTTCATTAAAGGCTTATTTCTCAAAATATAATATTTTGGACTTTTGCGTCACTTTTCTTGGCAGCTGGTCGATAGATTTTGATGAGAGAGGTAGCAAATTACTTATAATACATCAAACTTTAGAACAAAGCTCTGAAATTAAAAAATTTAGTGTCTAAATATTTTTTGAATTAAAAAAACTATAAAAGTTCATAAAAATTGATAAAATTAAGAAAAAAAGTAGTTTTTTCTATCGAAAAAGTACTTATAAGGAGATGATCAGGGGTGTGGGTTCTGGATTTGGCTAAAACTGTAGGAGGTACTTCTTTATGACAAATAATGAGAGACGTGTCTCGGGATTTTTGTGAATGGGCCTTTTTTCCTCTATCTTTTTTAAAAATCTTCATTTTTTAATGAAACACAGCTTAAATTAAAGCTTTTTTTGCCTTCTTTTCAGTCCATTTATATGACGGAAATATTCAAAAAGCTATAACTAAAGAAAGAGACCCCATTTTTATCGAAAATTGTTCATTTTAGACATAAAATAGCTTGTGTTTCGGAAAAAAGACCCATTTACAAGAACCCCAAGACACGTGTCTCATTATTTGTCATAAAGAAGTACCTCCTACAGTTTTAGCCAAATCCAGGACCCACACCCCTGACCATCTCCTTGTTAGATATCAATCTTTTTAATTCCAGAGCTTCGTGCTAAAGTTTGATGTATTGCAAGTAATTTACTATCTCTCCCATCAAAATCCATCGACCAGCTGCCAAGAAAAGGGACGTAAAATTTTTTTTTTAGTAACATTACAATATAATGAGGTTTTAGAGATCTATCCCAAGCAGTTTTGTATTAAAAATGAGTTATAATAATAATACATATGCGTTTATTTATAGTAATTTTATTTTAATTTAATTTTTTAGATAATTTGGGCTTAAACAGCCATTAAGTATAAGACTACCTTAAGAACCATATTTTTATATGATATCGTTTTTTACATTACTACATATGAACAAACGATAGTAAACAAATTTTAGTAATGTGATCAATTCTCGCTTCCAACCCATCTTAAGTGTATAACTGCACGCACATGACCAGGAGATATTTCTTATGCAAATTGTAGTCTTCAGAGTGAATCTTGGAATACCTAGTAGCTTTTTCGACCCGCCAAACTTGATTTTGAGGACTACTTAAGTGTACGACTGCACGTGCAAACAACGAGACGATTTCTGCGCTAGGAAGGACTGGGTACATCCCGATTCGCGCCACAGGCCATGATCTGCGCACAAATCGTCTTCTAGGTATGCGCGTGCAGTCCTACACTGAAATAGACCTGGGAGACGAACTTCGCGGATCGGACCCATCCCCCCCCCCCCCCCCCCCAGGTAGCGTCAGACCCACGATAAAAGCTGTGATTTGCGAAAAAATCGTTCCCTGGTCATGTAGGTGCAATTGTACATTTGAATATACCTCGAAAACGGGCATAGCGGGTCGGAAAACCCCCTAGGTAGCCTTAAATCCGCGATAAAAACTTTGATTTTCGCAAATATCGTTTTCTGGGCATGCGCGTACAGTCCTACACTGAAATAAACCTCGAAAACGAGCTTAGAGAGTCGACAAAACTCCCTTGGTGCCCTCAGCTTTGCGCTAGAGACTGATTTCTACAGAAATCGTGTACCAAATGACATTTGTATAGTCAGCTCAAAAATTAAAAAGCCGACCGCGCGAGTTGGTACCTTCTTATGACCACGCCCGAGTTGGTACTTTGTTATGCGCTCGCCCGAGTTGATATCTTGTTCCTCTCAGCCGACGAGATATAGAATGTTCAAAACATCGGAAATTAAAAATTTGTATTTTTTTAATTGATTGTGCACGATCCTCGTCAGTAATAATAAATTTAACAATATTACTTGCTGATAATTATTTTAATTATGTTAAAAAATCAAAATTTTTAATTTTTAACGTTTAGACCATTGTACATTGTCTTACACTGTATACCATTGTCTTTTAAACGGATTGTTTGTACTTTCGATAATTTGAACGTCGTGATAAGAAACATTCGTTCGTTTTACCATCTAGATAATGAACATTCGAATGTATTCTATTTATTCTTACTTGAAACAAGTTTTATCCATTATACTAAAAGTTGTATTTTTTGTTCTTGCAGTAGTTCTATTAGACACAACGGCGGAGGCCAGTTTAAAATGGACGAAGTTCCCTTTCGGAAAGCAAGCTAACACACCTGGCGTAAGTATAGAATTAGTTTTGATCATTTACCGAGTTATACGCACTTTAAGAACTATATTTCATGTTGCTAATGATTAATACTGATCAATAATGATTACCAATAATTATATATTTTTTTTTTCATCCGTGGCAGTTGAGAATGTATTGCCTCACCATAGAGAAGGCATGCAGGCCTCAATACCTCGTGTGTAGGGCTCAGTCCTTCCAGCCTTTTCGTCCGCCTTGAGGACCACGAGCCTGGAAGGAGAATACCTACTAAATGCCCACCTCCTTACATTGGGCTTATAACCACGTTGGTAGCCTGTTCAGATTTCTTCAGCATGACGTCCCTGTGATTCTTACAGAAAAAGTCTTTTTGCGTTTAATCTTTCTACTCTACACCTGGCGTTAACACCCTGCCTAGGTTTTCTTACCGACCTTACTATTTACGACGCTCTCGCATTCGGTCTTCTTATGTAGTCCACGAGGTGCTCTTCGACTTTCTTTTCGCGCAGTACGCTCTCTCGCGCCTGTGTTCAACTGTTCTTTCTCGTCTAGCATCACACCTACTATCATGTCGGGTGGTATCCTTCACATAATACGTTCAAGTCCTTCCCTTTTTTCGGCCCATCTATTACACGTGAAAAATATATGCTCCACTATATCTTCCTTTATTACCTTTGCCTTTCCAAACCGAGCTTTATTCTCGAATACAAGCTTCCGCTACCTTGCCATTAGTCGGATTAGCATAATTCCCGCTATCACAAGGGCGGCCTCCTTCGTTACCGTTCGATACGAGCAAGCGATCCTCAGTGCGCACCGTCTCTGCATCACTCACGCTATTTTCCGAAAAAAATTCTACATTTTGAGCGTCAGCCCACACTTTCGCGCCGTAAAGCAGTATGGAATGTATCAATTGCCGGCAGTCTACTCGGAATTGGTCCGCCAATGTTGGCCAGTAACCAGCTTAGTGTTGCTATTTGGGAATTAGCAAGGTGTTTGAATTTCCCGCCGTTGCGCATTCAAAGATATAACTCAGCAGGCGGTCGCGCGACGGTAGCACTCATCAGCTTCTCTTCGGAACAGCTGACACGGTGCGCTGATTATCCGAGTATGGCTAAACTCATGGTGCCTCTCTCACTCTTCCACACGTAAATGGGAGAGACGCTGATTTGACTCTCGCCTCGGTGACAGGCACACACGGAAGAAGACGGATGTTCTTTCTTTAAAACTCTCCCTCAGCAATGGCTCGCTTCATGGAGAAACTCACTGTACCTCGGCAATTGCATTTTTCGCACATGCATGCTTCTCATCTCCTGGACAACCTCAAGGCCACTGAGATCGATAATATTATCAAAATTTGGGCAGTTAATTATCATCAAGGATCATCGAGTGTAGTTTGTGCGATTACTTTGGATCTCTCATACGGCAGATTCTCACACGCCAGCTTCTCATCGGCGCTCGATGCGTTTTGCATGCAACGAGACAATATCTCACCTCAATCGCTACTTCATCATCACGGGATTTGCAAGGAAATTCACTGGCTTCTCTCAACTGGTTTTTCATCTGGTTTCTCTCAACTGGTTTTTCATCTGGTTTCTCTCAACGGGTGCTTCGCATCCACACGCTCATTACACCGACTTTCTCATTTCGACCATCTCAAAAGGCTGCTCTCATCTGACATCATCATCATCGTTTGTGCATCTCAATCGGCTTACTTATCCGCTTCCACGATTAATATAATCGATCCGTAAGCCAAGGTAACTAGTCACGTAAGTGCAGTCATTTTCTCAACACGAGAGCGCAGCGATAAAAGTGATTCTATTAGGCACGCTTACTTTTTGGCATCTCTCAATCACAAGAAATCAATAATATTTCATTGTGATCATTTGTGCAAGCAATGCCTTCACCAGTGAGCTTTAACGTGATTCATCAGCACAAACTCATCTACAAGTTAACAGCAGAATGGAAAACTCAAAGTATACATTGTCAAACACATCTCACAGTTTTCACTCACATATCTATCAATGTTAATATCTGAACTTATGTGAATTATACAACATTGTAAATATTCATTATATATATATATATAAGTAGTAAGTAGCGCGGTATGGACCATCATAACAAACTTGACCTCCACCAGATGGGGTCAAGGTCAAGAGTTGTTGCTCACGACAACCCACAACACGCCACAATAACATTGCGAATGTCACACACACATATATATGTGTGCATGTCGCGCCGTCAGCGAATTCTCTGGGTATGACAACTATCAGACAATTAATCATGTCCAGGTGTATGCTATTGCATAATCCCTCCCACTCCCTCCCAAGCATACTCGAGAGAGAGAGAGAGAGAGAGAGATGCACATACACACAACCGAAAAACACACACACTTACACATACACGCTCGCACACTTACACAGTTCCCATTTTCAAAATTTCGTCCGTTTTTCGATTTGGCTTGTATTTTCTGAGATGAATGCAAAAAACTAAATTTTTTCCTGAAAATTGTCGAATTTTGATAATTGTTTTGGGTCATTATATAGTATCCGTAAAAGCAATCCCCCCAATACATAGGTACTAGACACTGATGTGTGTGTATGCGGGTTTCTATGCGTGGGTACAGCCTGTATAGATCACTCTGATACTTTTTCCGTACCCATGTACCAATTATGGGACACTGTGCCAGTAGTTGACCACTTTCGGATTCGAACACTACACTCCCCCTGATATTAATAAATTAAACCGCACTTAGATTTGGTACAAATTTATGCTATCAAGTACTAAATTAATAATATTAATTTAAAAATGTAAGACCAAGATCAGATGAACCCAGAATCTGTAAAGATCACTCAGATACTTTTTCCGTGACCATGTACTAATTGCGGTACACTGTCCCAGTAGTTGGCCACTTTCGGATTTAAACTCTATACTTCTCCCCTGTACTCACAAATTAAACCGCAGCTTGATTTATTACAAATTTATGTTATCACTGTTTCAATTTGTTAATTAAATAAAAAATTTTACGGAGAGGTAGTCTTTTGTATCGTCATTGACCAAGTTTGTAAAGCAAAAATATTCATCCAGAAATTTCCGAGATATTACATGTTAAAATTTTCATTGAAAAATAGGCAGTCGAAATTAGTGCGATGATAGCGTGTGATATCCCCACCACATGACACACGCAATGTTCACCCCCGAAAGACACACGGCACAGCTTAGATGGCGTGAGTATCGGTCTCGACGTAATACACTGTCCTATTGTATACACTATCGGTGTCATCAACACCAACGACTTGATTGGCCAATCCATTGCGTGGGAAAGTTGGTTACCGCACCATACAACAAACTGATTGGACGCAGCGCCCTCACCCACCATGGCCACAGTAAACAAAAACTCACGAAAGATGTAACCACACGGAGCGCTAAACGCCAACTGACGATTGTGAGCCACGATGATGCATTATCCTCCACTACCAGCAGATCGTGCAAGTGTAGTTTAAATTATGAATCAGCATTTTTTAATGGAAGAAAACAGCAGACATGAGAGCATCGTGAGTCGTATGACAATGAGATTATCGTGAGACACTTTCGCAGCTACGCGGTTGCTGACACAGTACATAGCTGAGCGCCGGACAGTATGAATCATGCGCTCATCTTTTACTTTCTCACGCACAGCTGCACGGATGCTACCCTAGTAAAGCAGGTAATAACGAGCAGGCCACGTCATACATTCGTCTTTGAATTTCTACAAGCTGCGCTCTCTACGGAAGAAAAACTCTAAATACTATCACGTGTTTTCTAGCTTCCGAAACTCTTTTTCCCACGAATACATCGCATTCACTCTCCAATTCAGCCACAACTTTCCGTCCGTATTTGGTAGTCACAATCTTTACAAATTTTCCTCGGGGGGAGCGGATGACCAGCGGGAAGTCGGGTGTTGGAAGTCGCCTGTTGTCTGATGGAAGTCGGCTGCCATCTCCTGGATGTTGCTGCTCCAAATACTGTTTCAGTTATCCATATGGCTATATCCGCGATCCGTATACTACTACTGGCATGTCAGAGGACCACAACCTGGAAAACTAGCGGCGCTGGTGTAGCAACACAAAGAGCGCACTCGTGATCGGTAATGACACAGTGTAAAAACAGCTCATTGGCTATCGCTGTGTCTACATCGTGGTGATTGGCGGTGACCGGCGCACCAGAAAACAGCTCATTGGCTGCTGGTGCGCTCCATCAAACTGATTTAGGTCAAAAGTATTGTTAGTAAAAACTAAATGTCTTTAGACTGTGTCAAAGTAACATTGCTGTACAAATTACATTTTTTTTGCACATTTTACAAACAAAAAATATTAATTTTATAAAATAAAAAATAGTTATCGATTTTTTAAGTAGTTTAATAATTAACTTTTTAATTTTTATTTAATTGAGCACTATTGAATTCAATTGATATATCAAGGAGCGCGGGAGCGCTCTGAAGGCAAGTATAGAATAAGCCTGAGAGTCAACCGCGCTATTCTTACATTGAAATGGGTGCTCGAGATTTTGAAATATTCACTGCGTTTTTAAATCGCATTTATATTATTCCAATTAAGTATAAACAAGATCTATTTTTGGTAACTATTTATAAAAAAAAGTTTCATGCAAATAGATACTCTCATATTAGAGTTATCAAGCAATGAAAAATTTTATGTCCCTTTTCCGATTTCACATTTTCTCCATGTTTCATCAGACTTCCGGTTTCTTTCGACTTCCGCCTTTGGATATATATATCAATGAATAGCTGCTTTGATATACTACATGTAGAAAAAATTTCGTGATATACGTGAGAGAGAGAGAGAGAGAGAGAGAGAGAGAGAGAGAGAGAGAGAGAGAGAGAGAGAGAGAGAGAGAGAGAGAGAGAGAGAGAGAGAGAGAGAGAGAGAGAGAGAGAGAGAGAGAGAGAGAGAGAGAGAGCAATCATAACAGCCACAGTTGGTGGTTGTACTTGTACCTTAGTATATATAACTTCTACATCTATATGTATTATTATACTTACATACATATATAATTAATAACGTGACGTTAGAACTAATGTTATTATATGTTAAGTTTAGGTAAAAATCAAGATGAGGGGGTTGTATTAACGTATATGAAGTTATTGATATGGAGTTACTGAAGATTTCAGTTATGGAATAATATGCATTAGATAAGTATTATAATATTTTTTTAAAAATAAAGCTGTAAAAAACTAGATACTTTGTGTGAACTTATTTTTCCATGTTAAGTTTGACGTTTATACTTGGGCTTCACGAGTGGTTCATAGGAAATTGAAAAAAGAAACATGTTTATGGAAGAAGATAAAAAAATATGTTTATGGAAGTGTGATAGAAAAAATTATAAGGATTTACAGAATACCATGCCTTTCCAATTTAAAAAACAAGTCGCAATGGTTACTTGTAAAGAATTTGCGGCTAGGACGTACTCTAACCACAAGCTTTTGCTAATGGCTTTTGCAACTTGGTATAGTAGTGATTTTAACATAAAAAACTTTAGAATGAAATAATTTGATATTTATGATATTTTTGTAAATGTAGGTAGAAGTCTTGATTTATGAAGTCATTTCAAGAACTTGATCATGGACGAAGTAAATGTTTATGCAAAATCAGCATTAGAATGCTGAGAAATGCCAAGACAATAAGTTATTGTGAAATTTCAATAAATAAAAAACAGATAATTTATTATTAGATTATGCAAGCATATACATGACTTGTTTCAGATAATTATGTGAGTGAAAGTGAAACAACAAATAAATACAAATTGAAACTGTACAAGGATTTATATACTGTAGTACAATAAAACTATTACAAGAATATTTTTTACAAAAGATAATGTTTCTGCTTAGAATCGCATTTTCTCAAGGTCAGAAGGAATATAAGTAAAAACTTACATGAACAAAGAGCGGATATGATTCAGATAATATGAAAGAATGTCGAGAAAGCTTTGAATGGCATAGTTTGAAAGATTAAGATTTCTGAGATGACTCATTTTTTACTATGATACCTCCAAATGAAATAATGTCTGTGAACTTTTCTGTGAGTAGAGTATTATGTGTACATTATCTTATTGGCCAAAAGTGTGATTTTTCAGATGGGACTTAATCCAACAACATACATATAAGAACTTTTCAAATTTGGTAAGATACAAGAGTAAATGAGTGGGAATGAGTATTTTGTGAAGAATATATAAGCTGCTTTATGGATATTGTAGTCAATTTTGAGCTTCAAGTTTTGTAATAGTTAGAGGATCATCAGATAATACATAGATTTAAATTTAAATTCTGAAGATTGAACTACTATGTAGTAAAAGCTGCATTTGCAGCTGATCTTATTTACACAGATAACTTTAATTATTCTGGTTGAAAGTTAGGTTGTTGTGATACTAAAACCCAGCAATAGCAAGATGTAAGATTTTCGTAGTTTATTAGAAGTGCATCAAGCTCTAGTATTTTTACTTTCAGACTCAGATTTCACTCCTTGAAGAAGATATTAACATAAATAAAAACAAATACAAAAATATATTGATAAAGTTCATTGCATATCAATGCGTTAAAGAATGTATTGCCAAGTATTTTTTAATAGTGACATTAATTTTTGGTTCAGTAATTTGAAAAAACAACGCGCAAACATATTAGTAAACTGTTTAGACAAAAATATTTTTATAGACAACTGTAATTGATGTGGTCAAAAGTTAGGTTGTTGCGATAAGTGTTGAATGTATTATTATTATTATTTTTTATTTTACAATAGAAGAAGTGGGTAAATAAGTGAATTTGAAAAGTGCATTTAAAAATATGTTTATTATGTTGGTGATCTATGGATCCAAGGTCTTATGTGATGATCCTTGGAACACGAGTTTCTTATGTGTGTGTGAAAAAACTTTTTGAAATAAATAATAAAAATTAGTACAGAGAAATGAACATTTAGCATTTATGAAATAACTTGTTTTTTGTAATATAAAAATATGGTGCTTCCCAGTTAAATACATTTGTGGGTTACTTATGTCAGTGAAATGTACGTTATTTTGTGTATTTTGATAAAAGTTTTATATAACAAATAACGTAGTGATCTGCCCAATACAAATATATTATTGTATTGTTGAAAATTTTGTTTTTAATTTAAGATGTGTAGCAAGTGAAAATTTCAACAAATCCAAGTGTACAGAATAATATAATTAATGACTGGCTTATGGTCAGGGGCGTCAAATGTTTCAGAGGAGTCATTTGTTCTGTAAATATTACAGTACATAAAATCTTAATATAAATTACTGTAATGGCTAGTTTTTGAATCTGCAACCAATATTTTAATTTGCTAGCGGATTGTGATGCAGTAGTGTGATTAGATCTAGTACCCTTGCAAGACTTTGATTGCTATCTCTTAAACTGTTGTACATATTTGGACCAATCAAAAGTTTTTAAAATATCGAAATTGTAGTTGGCATGAAAACTAAACTTTTTAGTCAATTTTGAGTTTCAAGTTTTGTAAAAGCTAGAGGATCAAGTGATATATCAGAAATTTCAATTTCAATTTTTAAAACTGGGCTGTCGTAAAAGCAGCATTGACAGCTGGAGTATACCCAAATAAAATTGTGTGTAGACAGGAAACGCGCCCAGCTCAGAACCCAGTACGTATTGAGGAGGTACGGAGTATTATTTGACATGCCTTTTCAATTATCAAAAAAACAAGCAGCAATGGTTACTCGTAAAGAACTGACCATACGACTGTGTTCAGAGCGTTTCAAATTTGATAAAATTAAAGAACAAAATTTGTATCTGATACTGTTATGAAAATGGTAGGTGTCATAAGAACTTAACTTCTTGGCCAACTTTGAGCTTCAAGTTTTCTAAATGCTCGAGGGCCGGGGCATATTTTCCTTATATCTCTAAATAAATAAATCTGTAATATAATGTAAATATAATTGAGTCTATTCTCACTTTGACATAAAACACATAGTGCTGATTCAAATCAACTTTTAAAGAAAGTAAAATATGTGCTGGCATATAGAAGGATGTACATACATTAGAACCTTTGTTTTTGTCAGAAAGTTATGCAGTGAATTTATGAGTCATGTGAAGTGTTGGTGCTATAAGTTTTTTATGAAGCATGGGGCCATAGCGATACTAATTTGGTAACATGCATTCTGGAGTTTGGATTGCATGCATAACATTTATCTGTATAAGTGTATATACATCGAGAAAAATTTCGTAGGAAAAATTACTATTTTCTATAGTACCCATGGGACAGACTCAAATTTTCATGAAAATTGTTATAATTTATAGTAAAAATTGCTATAATTTTGTAACTTTTACTACACAAATACCAATTTTTACCATAAATTATCGTAATTTTCATGAAAATTTGAATCTGTCCCACGGTATACTATATAAAAAATAGTAATTTTTCCAACACAATTTTTTTTCGTGTAATAATCTGATATATGATGAGAGATAGTTCATAAAGGCTCTTTTTAAACATTTTGTCAACATATTGTAGTGCATAATTCCAATCTCTATTTTTTCTCTATTTTTTATTGTAAGCACAATTTTATACAATATATAAATGTTTACGTATCATCTCTATTTTGTATTTAAAGTAAAATAACTGTTTGTTTATGTAAAAGAATCTTCTAATGTTATAAATAAGAAATAATTGCGAAGCTACAAAAATAATTCATGATATTATCATATAGCAGTCTTATAGTAGAACTAATTAAAGGCTTTAATAATCAATTTCTAGTACCAAAAAATGAAAATACTGATAATATTCTCTGAAAAAAATTATAAAAATATGAACTAAAAGCTTCGTTTTAAGATCTAATTTGCTCAAAAAAATATAGATCCCTTTATTATTTATGTAATTTGTCTTCTTAATAATAATCTTTGAAAGTATAAAATAAGGTATGTATATAAGTTTTTCCTGTAAACTGAAAACATAAAAAGAATGATATTTTCATATGACTTTACAATAATTAATAGTATTGTTAAATTATCATCACACTTAAGAATATACGCGTTTGATTATATTATTTCAAAAAATTTTACTAATGTAATGATTTTATCGAGCTCCTTGAAGAAACATTCAAATTTAAAACTTCTGTGAATAACAATACTATCATTTACTAATGATATTAAAAATATACTATACTATAATAAACCCTCATAATGTTATCACACTATGTAATTATCATTTTCTCTTAAAAAGTTGTGAAATATATCTAAAAAACATTTCAAAAAAGTTGAAACTAAGACAAGTATTAGTCTCTCCCGCCCTCCATCCCTTTATCTCTCTCTTTTTTTTTCTAGTTTTAAGATTTACCAAGAGCCACCAAGAAAAAGCTATCGAGTTGGAGGAGGATAAAAAACCTGGATCAGCTGGTTATGGAAAACGTTTTGGTACCAGTATCTTGCTGAAGTTTGTTACTTTTAAGAGTTTATATCGTGATATTCAAAATTGTATTGATCCGCAATTTGAATATTTAAATTCTATTAGTCGAAGTGTAAGTGGTTTTTGGAACCAATTTCTTCCGAACTCTTCCGAACTGTCATGGAGGTAAACTGTTAAAAATGTTGATGATCTCTTTAGAACCTTGCTGATCTATTAAGATTTGTTACAAAATAATTTGGTATATTTATTCAGGTTTGGTTGGTTCATTCCGAATCTGGTTGAAGTATAATGAATTATTAGGATCAATTCAGGACTTTAATGAACCATCATGTTTCTGGCTATTATTAACGGTGGAACCGTTCGGAACTGTCATGAAATAAGCTCCGTGTAGGGAAACCTACATAAACATTTATTTAGTGCTGTTAATTAATTTCTCACGAAAAAAAAATCGTTATTTGTTTAAATTAAATTTATATTTATATTAATAACGATTATTTATTATAAAATAATAAATAATAAATCATAGATAATTATTTATTAATAAATAATAGTTGTTAATAAATAATATTAGGGATACAGAAAAAAAATTATCTTCATTTTTGCGCATAATTATGAAAATATTAACGTCATGCCCAATTTAATGTTTATTTAAATGTTTATTAATAATTGATATATTGTGATTGAAATTAATTATTTTTAATTTATAACATAATTTATAAGAATATTAAATTATAGAAAGCCTGAAATTGTAAATAAAGTAATTAAAAAATTTTCGATGTCATCGGGATTCGAACCTGAGTCCTCAGCTTACTAGTCCAGCGCCTTAGCCATTACTCTAAAACGGGTGTTGACATCCGAGTTATAATTTCGATACTTGTATGATATGGAGGTAAACTGTAATGAATTTTGATCTAGAACCTTTCCGATCTATTAAGATTTTGTTTCGAAATAATTTGGTATATTTATTCAGGATTGGTTGGTTCGTTCCGAACCTTGTTGAAGTGTAATTAATGATTACAATCAATTCAGGACTTTGGTGAACCATCATTCTGGCTATTAGTAACCGTGGAATCGTTCGGAACGAATGCACAAGATTATGAATATTTATTCCAATGTTTATTAAGAATCGTAAAGTATGTTGTGTTATGCCAAATAATTTTGAAGTTCACTAATAAAGTTTTAAATAAAAAAAATACTTCATGTGTTATTATCATTTTACATATAAACGATAATCTTATTAGAATTAGTTATATATTATGACAAAGGGAAAAACTTTATTGATATTCGATCGATTTCGGTATAGTTTGTATAGGTTCATAACATTCCAGAAACTTTCGTAATGGTTCATAAAGGTTTATTGATATTCGATCGATTTCGGTATAGTTCGTAAAAGTTCATGGCAATCCAGAAACTTTCGTAATGGTTCATAAAGGTTTAAAAAAATCTAACAAACTGATATTATGTTATACTTCCTTTCTCAATGATTCCTTATGCATTTTTATGTATTTTATTTTTCTATCAGCATCTCTTCTATCTTTATAATAATAGATAAAATTTCATAAAAGATCGTTAAGGATCACATTATAGGTTAATTTTTCAAGGTTCGTATGAAACCGGAAAGGTTCAGAAAATCTATAAATTGTTTATTCTTGCTCTAATCAACGTATTTCATTCAAATCTTTGTTATTCTAAAGAGGATATTGAAATTACTTTCATCTTAAATATTTCGGAAAGGAACTGGATGGATCGGATAAGTTTACAATTTTTTAAATAGAGAAATAAATTGTTTAAAAAATTATTGTAGATAAAAGACTTTCGTAATTCGGCGATTCATAGCACTGAAAGTAAAAATCTATTTTTAACAAGGTTCGGAAAAGTTCACCATTTTCCGAATATTCCACTCCACATAGGTTCGGAAGCGTCCTTAATGGATCTGAAAGGATCGGAAAAAACCGTTCCGATTCATTCCGAACCTTAACGGGCATTTTAACCAGGGTTCTATTCAATAAGCACTCTTTACAAATGGTAATAATTTTCTTTCATGACTGTACAAATAATAATATTGCTAATATAAAACTTTCTACGAAAGTATAAAATAAGGCAAGTATAGACGTTTTTTCTGGATAATCTATAAAAAACAACACAATTTGTCTAGTTCTTTTATTTTTTCGAATCTCATCCAGCTATTCAATAAGCACTCTCTACAAAAATGGTAATAATTTTTTTCATGATTGTACAAATCATCTATAAAATAATAATATTCATGATTTTTTAAAAGAAATCAAATAAATACGAATGAAATAGTACATTACTATACATGTGCCTTAAGTAGCCCATTATTGCACGGCGTGAAGTTAGGGCCCGAGGGCTATGAGGGTCCTATCACGCCGTGAAATGGGCTACTTAAGACTCTAGTATCGTACAGTATTTTATAGCATAGCCTAGCCTAAGCCCGCTGTCACGCCTATCCGTGCGCTAAGCAGTCCTTTTTTGCACCGTGAGGTTAGCGCACGAGCGTAGCGAGTGCGATATACACGGTGCAATAATGGGCTATTTATCGCACGGATAGGCGTGTCTTAAGTGCGGGCTTAGGTCACACTGTGCTATAATAGTATATTGTGTACCAAGGGCGTAAAGTGGGCCTTTTTAGGCCGAGTGGGAAGTTTGCAGTACGAGTCGAAGGCGAGTGCGTCCTCGAGCCGTAGACGAGTACTGCAATCACACGAGGTCAAAAGGCCCACTAAGCCCTTGGTGCACACCATATTTTGTGTGACATAGGTATTGATTTTCGTGTTTTTCCACTTAAAACGGGAAACAACATCAACGAATTTCTGGTACACCAACTACCAACCTGGGAATTGAATGACACTTACATTTTGGTTTCAATTTATTTCAACATATTTAAAATCGGTTATCTATGTTTTCGGCGCGGACGGTGGCGCCATCTCCATGTTTTTCATACCAACTGACCGTTGGGCCGTTGCGCTCGAATGCGCTGCTTTTCTTTAGTTCAAATATATAGTTGAGCGGACGTTCAAAAATATAGTTCAAAAATATAGTTGTACTAGCGACGTATATAATTCGACAGTATTAGAATATTGTTATAAGAGTAAAGTACTATTTAAATTAGTAATTAGTATTTAGTATTTAAAAGTTTTCCCGAACGATGAGTGAAAGTGATATTGAAGAATACGCGCAGTGCACGCCGCCTGAAATTTGTAATCTCGCAGAAATCGTATCGTTGGATTTATTACCAACTAAATCTAAAGTACATTAAAACATGTAATTAGTAAAAATAAGACACGCGGATAAAGAAAAAAAAATAGAAGAACGATTATTGAAAACAGTTAATTTTGCACCCGCTTCGGCTACTTTTGCGCCTGCTTACCTACTTTTGCGCCCGCTTCGGCTACTTTTGCGCCCGCTTACCTACTTTTGCACCCGCTTAGCTACTTTTACGCCCGCTTAGCTACTTTTGCGCCCATTGGTCTAAAACCGTTCACTTTTGGCCCTACTTTTAGGTTTAAAAAACGCGAAAATCGTGCCTGTGTTACAAAAAAGTCTTTTAATTCTTTGAGTCATTGTATGCTGAACAAATTATATGTAAGTAAGTACATTCAAATTGTTCACTGCAAATCAAACAAACGGAAGTTGTGAAATCAATTATCGATAGTCAAGTGATGCCAATAACTCTCGGAAACTACTGTATGACTGTTCTCAGAAATGTATTCAAATTTGTTCATCTTTCTGACCTATACAAATTAAACACAAGAAAGTATTGAAATCATTTTATTGTAGTCAAGTACCGGCCATAAGTTAACTTGACTGACATAATAGAACTTTTCGTATCTCGGGTGTAAAATTACATTTTACGCCCACGTTGTAACTTCAAAATTATTCAGCCAGCGGGCATAAATTACTACTTAACGCCCAAGAAGTCCAATATAAGCCTATATAAAAAAATTACATAGTTACCAACACATCACAATTTTTCATTATTCTTTCTCAATTTTGAACTTTCTATAATATTACGCACCTTCGGAGGAAAAGAGAAGTTTAGAGCTGCTCTAGCAGGGGTGGTTCTTCGATCTCCCATACATACTTGGCGGGCCAGACGATTTGCAGTTCAAGGTGTAAGACATGGTCATTTTCATATAAATATTCATATGTTTAAAGATCAGATAAAATGTATAAATGGGTTGCTTCTACATATTAACTACTGATCCGTGAATCTATCACTCTGTTTTTAAATACAAAGTGCAAACCCGCCTGAAAGTATCATATGAGATCTCATATGTAATCCCATAATATATGAATTTGCAGATGACATCGCATATGAGGTCTGATACGAGATATGCAATGCCTGAAATTCTCATATGAGATCTTATATGATATTTACACGCGGGAAAAGGATACACAATAGGTTGCTTATAAAACGGTTAGTAAAATATAAAGCACTTTTAAGTAGTCTATAAATTTATATGAATTTTTTATTTTATTCTCGTTTAAAAAGGACGAACACAAAGAAAAATATTGTGGGTAATAAAAGTAAATCATGATTCTGCACATATAGGGATGTTGTACTTAACGGTACCAATTAAAACTAAAGCCAATGTAATTATTTATAGTAGACTTATAGGTATAAATATTGTTAATGAATTTATGCAAAAATTTTGTATTCTATATTTAAATAGCCCACCGGTAAACTGCAAATCGTCGGGCCCGCCAAGTATGTATGGAAGATTGGAGGACCACCCCTGCTAGAGCAGCTCTAAGCTTCTCTTTTCCTCCCAAGGTGCGTAATATTATAGAAAGTTCAAAATTGAGAAAGAATAATGAAAAATAGTGATGTGTTGGTAACTATGTAATTTTTTTATATAGGCTTTGACTTTTCGTAAATATCTGAAAAAATTCTTATGAATTTTAGAAATAATGAGAAGGCATTATAGTTATATAATTAAAATAATTTTCGCCCACACGGGCGTAAAGTGCGTAGGTTCTATAAAGTTTTGTAAGAGTATGTGAGCTATTGGGCCTCTTGGGCATTAACTAGTATTTTATGCCCGCTGGCTGAATAATTTTGAAGTTACAACGTGGGCGTAAAATGTAATTTTACACGAGAGATACGAAAAATTCTATTATATCAGTCAAGTTAACTTATGGTAACTTGATTACAATAAATTGATTTCAGTACTTTCTTGTGTTTAATTTGTATAGATCAGAAAGATGAACAAATTTGAATACATTTCTGAGAACAGTCATGCAGTAGTTTCCGAGAGTTGTTTGCATTACTTGACTATCGATAATTGATTTCACAACTTTCGTTTGTTTGATTTGCAGTGAACAATTTGAATGTACTTACTTACATATAATTTGCTCAGCATACAATGACTCAAAGAATTAAAAGACTTTTTCGTATTTATTTGATTTCTTTAAAAAAATCATAAATATTATTATTTTATAGATTATTTGCACAGTCATGAAAAAAATTATTACCATTTGTAGAGAGTGCTTATTGAATAGCTAGATGAGATTCGAAGAAATAAAAGGACTAGACAAATTGTGTTGTTTTTTATAGATTATCCAGAAAAAACGTCTACACTTGCCTTATTTTATACTTTCGTAGAAAGTTTTATATTAGCAATATTATTCTTTGTACAGTCATGAAAAAAATTATTACCATTTATAAAGAGTGCCTATTGAATAGAACCCTGGTTAAAATGCCCGTTAAGGTTCGGAATGAATCGGAACGGTTTTTTTTCGATCCTTTCAGATCCATTACGGACGCTTCCGAACCTATGTGGAGTGGAATATTCGGAAAATGGTGAACCTTTCCGAACCTTGTTAAAAATAGATTTTTACTTTCAGTGCTATAAATCGCCAAATTACGAAAGTCTTTTATCTCAATAATTTTTTAAACAATTTATTTCTCTATTTAAAAAATTGTAAACTTATCCGATCCATCCAGTTCCTTTCCGAAATATTTAAGATGAAAGTAATTTCAATATACTCTTTAGAATAACAAAGATTTGAATGAAATACGTTGATTAGAGCAAGAACAAACAATTTATAGATTTTCTGAACCTTTCCGGTTTCATACGAACCTTGAAAAATTAACCTATAATGTGATCCTTAACGATCTTTTATGAAATTTTATCTATTATTATAAAGATAGAAGAGATGCTGATAGAAAAATAAAATACATAAAAATGAATAAGGAATCATTGAGAAAGCAAGTATAGCATAATATCAGTTTGTTAGATTTTTTTAAACCTTTATGAACCATTACGAAAGTATCTGGATTGCCATGAACTTTTACGAACTATACCGAAATCGATCGAATATCAATAAACCTTTATGAACCATTACGAAAGTTTCTGGAATGTTATGAACGTATACAAACTATACCAAAATCGATCAAATATCAATAAAGTTTTTCCCTTTGTCATAATATATAACTAATTCTAATAAGATTATCGTTTATATATAATAGAGTTCGACACGCGCGCTTCGCGCGCTGATTTTGTTTTTTAAGTTACAAAAGAAGCTGTATAATTAATGAACGGTTTCTTTTTTATTTACAAGAGAAATGTTATTATTCAATTCATTATTTAAGGTTGTATGGGCTATATGTAAAAAATAATGTCAGATCAATAAAGTTTCGTCAGAAGGTCAATAATATCATTATAAAAGTCTCTGCCAAATTTGAATATGATTTGCGAGATAGTTTTCGAGATATTGTAGTTTAAAATTAACGTGGGTTCTTATGGAGATTCTCTGAATATGGCTAGACTCGTCGTAGTTATTGAAAAAATTAAGTTGAAAAAATAGTGTTTAGTTCTTGTAAATTTGTGTATACGTAAAAGAAAACCTTTATAATCGATTGCAATTGAAATGAATTGCTTTTGCGAGCTAGGTAATAAGGCGTACAGTCATACTAAAAAGTGAAAGAAATGAGCAATACAGTGTTCTAAAGCCGATGTAAAGTTTTCTTTATAGTTCTAAAAAACATTTTACATATTTGTTTACTCTTAGTACTGTAGAATATTAGTGTTATCGACGAATTATACGACCAAAATATTTGTCTTAAATTTTTAAATGAGACCTTACGGCCAATACAACCTTAACCCATTAACGCGCAAATGCACATTTTTGTGCACACATTTTCAAGTACAGAATTCTATTGGAAAAACAAAGTCATTTTTATCCAAAATCCTATAGAGGGGGTTTTCGAGGGCGCTCTTTCAGAATCTGCAACTTATTTTGTAAAAAAAGTCAGTAAGTGTATTATTTTTGAGTTTTCTTAAAAAAAATAAAAAAATTTAATAAAATTTTTTTTTCAAATCAATTTTTGTTACTGTTTCTGTTTTTGGATAATCATATTACTGCCAGAAATCGCGGTCTGAATGTCTGGCGTTTCGAAAACACTGGTTGTGAATCTTTTTTCCCCTTTTAGCTTTTCCAAAATGGCGGATTTTGTGAAACAGCGTAATGTTAAACTTCATGATTTTTTTTCTCGAAATGTATGAACTTAACGAAAAAATGTTATAGAACAAAAAATGCTTAGAATCACTCAAAAAATACGTATGAATTTTTTCAGAAGTTTTTGAACCAATTTTGAATTTTTTAATTTTTAACATTTTGACAAATCAAAAAATGTCTCAAAAACTTCTGAAAAAAAAATCATACGTATTCTTTGAATGATTCTAAGCACTTTTTATTCTATAAAATTTTTTCGTAAAGTGTATTTTTTTCCAGAAAAAGAATTTGAAATTATGCGTTACATAAACACACAAAACGTTGAATGGATTGAAGACTGCATAATCATCACTCTGCCACTATAAATATGTAGTAAAATATAGCGTTGCCCAGTTCTAACCATGGGGAGGTAGACGATGCAAGAGAACCTTCTTCTTTTTTTTTATATATTTTTTTATTTTTTATATTTTTTATATTTTTTATATTTTATTCTATTCTTTTGAATGTATAGAGAGAAAACAGTTTTTACAAAAATGTAAACCACATACCTCGCAGAGCTTTCTAGTTCTTAGAGAACATTAGTTTGTTAGAAGAGTTTCTTTGACTTGCGGATTGAACTGCATTACTGAATTTGGGCTTTACATGTTTTTCTTTTTCCAAATAGCTTTTAGCAATAGCCATACAAACATCTTTAGTACCTATTTTTTTGCTCTTACCTGCTGTTGCAACATTGTACAAGACAGTGGGTCACTTGGGTCATTTTTATCAGAGGTATCCAAATAGCAATTACCAACGCCACTGTCTTGTACAATGTTGCAACAGCAGGTAAGAGCAAAAAAATAGGTACTAAAGATGATTGTATGGCTATTGCTAAATGCTATTTGGAAAAAAAAGCATGTAATGACAAATTCAGTAATGCCGTTCAGTCCGCAAGTCAAAGAAACTATTCTAACAAACAATGTTCTCTAAGAACTAGAAAGCTCTCCAAGGTGTGCGGTTTACATGTTTGTAAAAACTGCTTTCTCTCTATACATTCAAAAGAATAGAATAAAATATAAAAAATATAAGAAATTAAAACATAAAAAAAATATATAAAAAAAAAGAAGAAGGTTCTCTTGCATCGTCTACCTCCCCGTGGTGAGAACTGGGCAACGTTATATTTTACTAAATATTTATAGTGGCAGAATGACGATTATACAGTCTTCAATCCATTCAACGTTTTGTGTGTTTATGTAACGCATAATTTCAAAATTTTTGTTCTCGAAAAAAATACACTTTACGAAAAAATTTTATAGAATAAAGTGTTAAGAATCATTCAAAGAATACGTATGATTTTTTTCAGAAGTTTTTGAGACATTTTTTGATTTTTCAAAAATGTTAAAAATTAACAAATTCAAAATTGGTTCAAAAACTTCTGAAAAAATTCATACGTGTTTTTTGAGTGATTCTAAGCATTTTTTGTTCTATAACATTTTTTCGTTAAGTTCATACGTTTCGAGAAAAAAAATCATGAAGTGTAACATTACGCTGTTTCACAAAATCCGCCATTTTGGAAAAGCTAAAAGGGGAAAAAAGATTCACAACCAGTGTTTTGGAAACGCCAGACATTCGGACCGCGATTTCTGGCGGTAATATGATTATCCAAAAACAGAAACAGTAACAAAAATTGATTTGAAAAAAGAATTTTATTAAATTTTTTGACTTTTTTTTTAAAAAACTCAAAAATAATGCACTTACTGACTTTTTTTTACAAAATAAGTTGTAGATTCTGAAAGAGCACCCTCTAAAAACCCCTATATAGGATTTTGGATAAAAATGACTTTGTTTTTCCAATAGAATTCTGTACTTGAAAATGTGTGCACAAAAATGTGCATTTGCGCGTTAATGGGTTAATGCACTTATTTTGAATTCATTTAAACATTATGATGTTTTTCATCTAGCTATGTTATAGTTTTATTGACTAAAAAACGTATGTATGAAGAAGTATTTGTTATCTTTAATATATGATTTGTCTTTATTTTTTGAATTTAGTTCTAGTGATTCATTCCATTCCATAGTTTCCTGCTTTAACAAATTTAAAGGTTCATTCAATTCTATAGTATCAGAATTTCACTACAATGATAAAGATTAATCAAGTTCAATTTCATTTAAATAAGCTTTTTTCATGTTGTGATTTTGTTCAATAAGTAAAATTGCCACTAAGATAGATAAACAATAACATAATTATGAAAATATCTGTTTTCTGTGTTTAATAATGTTAAACATATAAAAAGGCAAAGTGAAAGTATAAAATTCAAGATGAATATTTTTATATTGAGAAAACTATATTTTTAATTTTAACTAAATAAAAAGATCCTTACACTAATCCGACCATCATCACTAATAAAAAACCGCTCCCAATATACATTGGCACTTAGCTTCCTCAAACTTATGCCTCTTTTTAATTTTTTATATGACAATAATTAATTGAATTATACAAAAGTTTCTCTATCTATCAAATATTGTCTGAAAAACGCTATTCGAAAATATTTTTAAAAAATTTTCAACCTCAAATATCTTTGGTCGTGACAGTTCGATTTTTTTGCGCAATGAACAGTTTGAAGATATAAAAAATCTATATCCTCTATACCAAATTTCAGGACGATTAATTGGTTTTTATTCTTGTCATCGTTTGTCATTGAAAACGAGTTTTTTTTTTTAAATAATTTTTTTCTCAAAAACAAATGAAGATAATCTCTTGAAATTTATACCAAATATTATCTTCAATAAGCGTAATAAGTAAATAAAATTTTGAGTCGATAATAAAATATTTTTTGAAAAATTAATTTATGAATTATAAGAACATTTTCCATGACATACTAAAGATAATTTGAAAATTAAAACAGAAAACGTAGGTAGTTTAAAGATTTTTTGGTTATAAAAAAAAGAATATCGATAAAAAATTAAAACCGAGTATTTTTTCGGGACCAAGAGAATAAGCTTTGTCCGACGAAAATAGGTGAAATGGTTTTCGAGATATCGAGTGTTCACACACACACACACACACACACACACACACACACACACTCATCCACTCACACACACACGCATGCACGCATGCACGAACGCAGGCACGCGTGCGCGCGCGCACACACACACACACACACCACAAAATTTTCTCAAAATTGACAAATTTCAACATTATCGCCTTAAACTATCTTTTTGAACATTTTTTTCTCGAAAATTTTTGTCACCGACAAAACTTGTCAATTTTTGTTGCAAAGCTTCCTCTAAGGGGAATCAAAATAGATATAAATTTACATTTCTACTAAAAACAATAAAATAAAAGTTAATATAAACATAACTCTATTTATCTATAAAAGTCCCTCTAAAACCATTTAAAAAAAAAAAACATTCCCTATATAAAAAATATATATGTACAAATATAACGTAGAAAATTAATTCAAAATTTACCAATATTACTTTTTTGATCAAGTAATGAATAAATATTTTTTTTTAAATAAAAATTTTTCATCGATTTATCAATTTATTATCAATTTCTATCAATTAATATATATCATATTTTCCCGCTCACAACACATGCGCTATCTCTATACTATTCCACCATAACTCTAAGGGTGTCTCTATAACCTTGCGCGTGAATATGCCCTCCCGTGTATAAGGTATACCTATATACAGTGCTCTCCTATAAGGTATACCTATATATAGCGCACTCCTATATATAGGCATATCTTATACACAGAGAGCGCACGCCGCACACACGCACGCTGCGCGGTTGTAGAGACTCCCTAATAGGGCATTTGCGCATGCGCCAAAAAATTCGAGATTTCGAGATATTCGAGATATTCGAGATATTCGAGAAAAAATCAACATGGCGTCGACCATGCCAAGGATGCATTTTTTATAGAGGGAAATGATAATAACACATGGAGAATTTTTTTTATTTAAAACTTTATTATTGAACTTCAAAATTATTTGGCATAACACCAACATACTTTACGATTCTTAATAAATATTGGAATAAATATTAATAATCTTGTGCATTTGTTCCGAACGATTCCACGGTTACTAATAGCCAGAATGATGGTTCACCAAAGTCCTGAATTGATCGTATAATGATTCATTATACTTCAACAAGGTTCGGAACCTACTAATAGCCAGGAACATGATGGTTAACCAAAGTCCTGAATTGATTGTAATCATTAATTACACTTCAACAAGGTTCGGAACGAACCAACCAATCCTGAATAAATATACCAAATTATTTCCAAACAAAATCTTAATAGATCGGAAAGGTTCTAAAGAGATCAAAATTCATTACAGTTTACCTCCATATCATACAAGTATCGAAATTATAACTCTGATGTCAACACCCGTTTTAGAGTAATGGCTAAGGCGCTCGACTAGTAAGCTGAGGACTCAGGTTCGAATCCCGATGACATCGAAAATTTTTTAATTACTTTATTTACAATTTCAGGCTTTATATAATATAATATTCTTATAAATGATGTTACAAATTAAAAATAATTAATTTAATTTTTTGCGAAAATCAAGATAATTTTTTTTTCTGTATCCCTAATATTATTTATTAACAACTATTATTTATTAATAAATAATTATCTATGATTTATTATTTATTATTTTATAATAAATAATCGTTATTAATATAAATATAAATTTAATTTAAACAAATAACGATTTTTTTTTCGTGAGAAATTAATTAACAGCACTAAATAAATGTTTATGTAGGTTTCCCTACACGGAGCTTATTTCATGACAGTTCCGAACGGTTCCACCGTTAATAATAGCCAGAAACATGATGGTTCATTAAAGTCCTGAATTGATCCTAATAATTCATTATACTTCAACCAGATTCGGAATGAACCAACCAAACCTGAATAAATATACCAAATTATTTTGTAACAAATCTTAATAGATCAGCAAGGTTCTAAAGAGATCATCAACATTTTTAACAGTTTACCTCCATGACAGTTCGGAAGAGTTCGGAAGAAATTGGTTCCAAAAACCGGAAAGGATCGGAAAGGTACCTTAGATCCGGACATTTCCGAACCTTGAAGATCATTTTTATCAGGAAAGAGAGTAGAAGAATTAAAAGGACTAGACAAATTATGTTGTTATAGAACGTACTTAAAAAATTAGCTTTTAAAAAACGTGTTGATTGTTTTAAAAAAAAAATATTTAAGCTCTCATTAAAGTTTTTGGTACTCAGTTTCACGGATGTTGACAGAGAGGGAGAGAGAGGGGAGAGAAAGAGAGAGAGAGAGAGAGAGAGAGAGAGAGAGAGAGAGAGAGAGAGAGAGAGAGAGAGAGAGAGGGGCGGGAGAGACTAATACTTGTATTAGTTTAAACTTTTTTAAAATGTTTTTTAGATAAGAGATACATGAATTTCAAATTTATTGTTGATATACTTTTTTGAAAGAATATTTTTTGGGGTAAAGGAAGGAAAGGTTGAAATGAAAAGAAAGTAAGTAAAATTAAAATATTATTTATTTGTAGATAACTTATCATTAATTATCACTTACACTTCGACTAATAGAATTTAAATATTCAAATTGCGGATCAATACAATTTTGAATATCACGATATAAACTCTTAAAAGTAACAAACTTCAGTAAGATACTGTTACCAAAACGTTTTCCATAACCTGCTGATCCAGGTTTTTTGTCCTCCTCCAACTCAATAGCTTTTTCTTGGTGGCTCTCGGTAAATCTTAAAACTCATCCGTCGCCGTAAATCTTCTGGTCCTTTAAAGTGCTATCACGGCCACAAAAATAGTTGACAATATCTTCGACACTTTTTTAAAAATCTTGCCATCCTTCGTAAGTAAAGGCAATAGCTGTGAAGTCGTTGGATATTAAACGCAGTAGTGGTGTGTAGCGTTTAGCAATGATGCTATAATGTTCCAGCTGATAACTAGCTTTTTTCTGTACGACTTGTTGAGAGAATACACTCTACTAAGTAAGTATCTGATACGGATTGTTCGAAGCTCGTCGTGCATCCGCCATATTGTCGATCTACTTGAAAAGCCTAGAAATGACTGCCGAGATTGAGACCCAGCTCTATTATTATAAGCATGTTCAAGATGGGGGTGTAGTGGTGGACAGCACAAACGTTATAAATTTGCATGTGTTACTAAAATTGCTGACATTTAAAGAGAAGATAAAGAGACAAAGCAAAAAAAATGACGTCATTCAATGTATCGTGTTACAATAGTTGACCTTCAGAGAGAGTAAGCGAAAAATGTTGACATTCATTATATCATATTACGATAAAGACATTTTAGAACTACACCTTTGTAAATATCTGACAAAGCAGCCTCCGTTACCAAGAAAATTTGCGTCAGCATTTTTATACTGAACGAAGCCTCTAATAATGTAATCATTTCTCACCAAGTTCTTAGAAAAATTATCGAGAAACTTCTCGAAACCTAAGCCCCTTCACATATAGCTTAAGGGGGTCGGACATCTTTAAAATGACGAAATATCAATTTTTTTTTATTACATATTTTACTAAAAAAACACTTGTAGAATATGTTCCAATTAGTTTTAAAGCATTATCTAAACTGCAAAAACTCTGGTACAAAGTTCCAAAACTAAAACAGAAGTCGCCCCGACGATTACGTATATCGGTTGTTCCTGCTATGGGAGCACTCATGTCCCTAATGGGGTAAGAGACGTGCCGAGACGAGTGCGCGCTTGGTGGTTGAGCAGACGCCCCGAAAAAGGGCCGGCAGAGCTTCCTTGCCGCACAACAGACTTGCGCGGGACAACAGATGTACGTAACCTTAAGACGACCTCCGTAAAGGAATAAAGACGTCTCTCGTGCCAGAGTTTTTTCAGTGTATTTTTGTTTTAAGAATATATACAAAACACTGATAGAGCTTTTCATTTGTTTTTTTGTTCAAATTACATTTTTTCCCTTGTATACATATTTATATAATCGTATATTATTTCTACTAATTTTTTTTTCATTTCCTTGTTCTTAATATATTTCAAATTCTCACTCTACATATCTATATATACTTTAAAAAATCCAAAAATAATATTTTATATATTAATATAAAGATAAAAAATAATATAATTTATGGACGGTATTTTTGACAAAAATAAAAATTTGAATATAAAACTTACAGCAGTTAAGTTGGCACCGTAACAACCTGACTTATCACCGACAGCCTCTCACAGCTCACTCCTTTATTGTAACAGAGCTGATTTTAACCTATGTAAAAGTCCGCAAGCAATGTAAACATGCACATCTGTCATTTCATGTAAACACTGTGATATCAGCATCAGCACCTTTTTTATACAAAGTGTTGTTCTTAGTTTTCATTGTTTCCAACTGATTTGAGAGTAAACATTTAGGGTATTATAATACGTAAAGGTATTTTAAATCAGTTTTTAAAAGTGTTTGAATAATACGTGTGACAGTTGAATTAAAGTTTTAGAAATAGCTTTTAGTACTTGAACTTTTATTGGAAACTTTATACTTAAAATAACAGGGATTGATACTAAAAAAAAATTAAATCTATACTGACTATTACAAAAAACATTTAGTGTGTAACGATGCACCTGTTCAATAGGCGTATCGATACTAAAAACCGAATGCGAAACACTTTCTCTCTCGGATAACGCGTGCGCTAGAGACAGAGACGACGGATCTGTCAACGGCATGGGAGAGCGAGCGTACGAATGTGTACATCCATGTACACACCGATACACACACGTACCGGAGCTCGTACAGCAAGGAGAGAGAGCAGGCGACTGAATAACTGGCTTCCCTCTCCACCGCGCGCCGAGACCACGCATCTCGCAGGCCTAGAGGTGAAAAGTGACAATGACCGTCCACGGACGGTGCTGTTTTTGACCAAACGGTCACTTTTTGGAAAACATTTGAACGGTTCACTTTTATGTCAGAGTCGACCCGCGCGATGTCGCGACTGTGCAGTGAAACGCGAGAGTCGAGACCGGCGAGACTTTCTTGTTTTTCGAGACTAATTAAGGTTAGGTGATAATTGTAATTTGTTTAAGAAGAAGAATGAAATTAAAAGAATTGCTTCTTGCTAATTTTAAAAGCATACCCCATGGACCTACTAAAAAGTTAGCATTGTATCAATGCAAGTATTGCACGCAAGAGTATCCGTTCCACATAACTAGAATGAGCAAGCATCTCGCTCTTAACTTTAAAGGATGCCCAGAAACAATCAAATCTGCAATTAAAAGTAAACGAAAGCACCAAAACTTGAACAAATCAGACAAGGGTGATTCATCTAGAATAAAGAGAAAATGAGAAGCTTCTGTTTCCAGTGAGGACGAATCTCTTGATAATATTGACCGAACAAACTATCACACTTTAGTTAAAGATGAACCACATCTATCTCTTGAAAAAATAATTGGCTATGTAGACAAAACTTCGCCCAAAGATCAAGAGTACATTGCAGCATCACTAGCCAAAGCACTATATGTTAGTGGTAAGAACTTAAAGTTTACGAATATTTTTACTTAAATCTATAAATTAAAAAAAAAAATTTGTGACCAATTGAAAAAAGACGGTAATTTTTCAGCTGTATAGCTGACTATTTTTAAATTTTGATCAATAATTTATAATAAATTTTTAAAAGCTTAAAAATATTTTTACCTAAATATGTAAATAAAAGATTATATTTTGTGACCAATTGAAAAAAAGACGGTCATTTTTCAGCTATATAGTTGACTATTTTTAAATTTTAATAAATAATTTACATAAATTTTCAAAAATTTGATGGTACTAAATATAATTATTTCACAGGATGTCCGTTATCGTTACTTGAAAGCCCCTATTGGCAAAAAGTCTTTTACATGCTGAGACCATCTTTTATAATTCCAACACGATATGCACTGTCCAATGATTTATTAAATAAGACTTATATTAATGTGAAGAAAGATGTTGAAGAGAAGGTATTATCAACTAAGACACTGGCTATACAATTAGATGCATGGTCAAACATACGCAATGAAGGTATTGTCAATTTCATAGTCAATACGCCAGAACCAGTTTTTTATAAATCAATTGAGACAAAAACAGAAAGCCAGAATGCTGAGTTTTACCTTAAACAGACAATTACAGTAATTGATGAGTTAACTCCTGAACGAGTAATTGGAGTTATAACAGACAATACCAGTGTTTGCCAAAAGTTTTGGAGACTTCTGGAGGCGAAGTATGCCGAATACTTCATTAGTGCCTATTGATGTGCTGCTCATATCCTAAATTTGATTGTAAAAGATATGTCGACTCAAGATTCTATAGCTAATCTACTAAGAACATGCTCATCGATAGTCAAGGAAATCAAGCAGTCTCATCCATTGTCATCACAACTAAAAGAAATCCAAAATTCTGACAAGACCTCAAAAAAAGACACTACAACACTCAAATTTCCTGTAGCTACAAGATGGGGCTCACAATTGGTCTGCTTAGAAAGTATTAATGTAAATAAATATAATTTACAAACCTTGGCCATTTCAGCACAAGGTACTACAAAATTGGATAAATTATCAAGGGAGCAGATACTATCTGTCGAATTTTGGATAAGAATTGAGAAAACAATTAGTTTGTTGAAGCCAATTTGTGATTGGATCAGAAAAATAGAAGGGGACGAGTCTGTTATAAGTGACATACCCTACTTGTTCTACGATTTAGAAAAACATTTGATATGTGAACTATTCGAGAAAGACTTAGCTATATTAAAATATGATGAAAGTGAAAAAGTCAAGAATCAATTACAAGAGTGTAAGAAGCTCCTTTTAAAACCCATCCACTATGCAGCATCAATACTGGATCCAAAATATAAAGGAAAGAGTTTAGACGCACATGAATTTGAAGCTGGTCAAGTATTCATTGGAAATCTTGCTAAGAAACTTGGTACCGATCAACAATTAGTTTTAATGGATTTGATGGAGTATATAGCCGATGAAGGTATCTGGAAAGCTAATCACATTAAAGAATCAGCCAAGCTAGGAAAACCCATAACATAGTGGAAAGGTATGTGTAGCAAATCTGTACTGCATGAAATAGCTGTGGCAGTTTTACAATCACCATGCACGACAGCAGCCACAGAAAGATCTTTTAGCAGTATGGGTTGGATACATAATAGTAAAAGAAATTCTTTGAGAAATTCTAATGCATCTAAAATAACGTACATATCGTACAACAATAAATTATTAGATAGGGTTCCAACAGCTGATAAATTTAGAGAGCAGCATGAAGAAACAGAATTATTAGACCTCTTATCATTAGGTGAACTAGAAGAGAGCTGTGACAAATCTAAAATTGAAGAGGATTTTATGGACGTACCTCAACCTCAAGACAATGACAGATCTAAGACAGCTCAAGATGCTAATGCAATAGAAAAATCTTTATCTATGTTTGATATTGAGAATTTACCTGTATTTATTGCATAGGTATAAATTAATATAATACTGTTAAATAATTCTCTTACGCTAAATCTTTAAAAATTGTTTAAATCGTTTATTTTAATACTAAACATATTATATATTTGATATAAATAAGTTATATCAAAGAACTAGTGATCAAAGTGCCAAAAAATGACTTGTATGGTACAATACTGTATACGGGGTGTTATTATAACTTATAATTTATAAGATCAAAAAAGTAATATTTTTATTTTATCATTAAACAAATAAAAAATGATCTGTGATCGAAATAAGAGTCAGTAAACATATAAATACAGTATGTACAAATAGTTTCAATAATGTAATTATTTTACTTTTTGTATAAAAATTTTATAGTTAAAATAACATTTTTTAAATATATGTCTTTGCTTAACCCCTTACATAAACCCTTTCCCTTTTATTTTAATATTTGTGAGGTTACATTTTATAGTTCTATAATATTCCATTTAAAAAATGACGCCTATATTGTGACCAAAAAAAAAGAGACCGTCTTTTTTCACCTATATAGCTGAAAAGGACGTCTTTTTTATGATTCAGAAAAAAGAACCGTCATTTTACATTCAAAATTTTGAAAAATAAAAAAGACTCAATATGGTCACGAGACGGTCTTTTTTTTGGTCATTTGACCAATCGAAAAAAGACCAGTCATTCTGCACCTCTACGCAGGCCGCGCAGACTATAGCACGTCTTACCGCGCTGGCTATACAGCACACGGCGAGCGAGTATAAAGGCCGCCTCGCACGCCGTGAAAAGACATTCTCTCAGCCCAGCGCCGCCCTGGAGCCCGCCAACGGAGCGGGGTATACGAGCGCACTCGTTACCCTGCACCCGAAGCATCGCTGAGACGATTCCCCCGGGTATACGAGCGCACTCGTTACCCGGGTGTTGCCCATGAGTAGTGGGAGCGCACTCGCCTACTCGCGTAGAACCGCGCCCGCGACCACCGTATTCTAGTAACTAGTAAACTTGTATTTAATGTTCGTGCTCCGCTGTTTTGTATGTTACAGATCTCCGCCAAACGCGACCCGTAATCAACAATGATTCATGTATTACTTTTATTCTTAGCATTAAGTTCAATAAATTGTTATTTTTATCCTACTTATTTGGCTTTGTCAATTTATTTTAATCGCTCTCTCCATTCGAATCCTGCTCGATTAGCTATCCTCAAGAGAGAGCAATCCTTTCGCATGAATACTACCGTTTCAAGTGTACAGATTTAAATCAACTTTTAAAGGAAGCGAAAGATATGCTATTGTGCAGAAAAATGTTATGGAACCTTCACTTCTGCCAGAAAGCTACCATTATCAGCCATTGCCTGAATCTCACTATGATATAATTGACATTTTATTTTCTGAAGTAAAAACAGTTATGTACGGCAATAAATATGTATCAGTCGTATTCTCTTTATTAAGTAATAATATTATATGTGAAAAAGAATAATGAAGGACAAGTAAAGAAGTTCACCTTATCAGACATTAAAAGAAGATCAATATAGGAGTGTTGCTGCTATAAACATTTTTTTCAACCATTTGGCTGTGGCGATACTGGCTTCATAACATACATGAAGGATTTTGGATTTCTCAACACATTCTTTATTTACCTCAGTATATGTATAAGAATCTAATATATGTGATAAAGATTATTAAAAGCATATGGATTTAAAAGCACCAAAGGATCTACATGTTAAACCACTTAACAAACTTGACTGACTGATGTGGATATGACTGTTACGCGTGCTCATAGCTTAGAAGTCTGATGGACCATATACTGAGGTACCAGAATATTTGTTCTAAATGTAAAATATTTTGAGCTAAAAACAATACTTTTTTGTATTTCAGGGCAGAGATGGAGTTAAGAAATAAAGAAGAAAAAATAAAGAAGTATTTTAGTAATTTTATATTTAAAGCTGTTTTCTACATAATGTAAAATTTTGGGCTCTGCCGTCGACTCCAGATTCAGGAACTGCATGTATTTTAATGGGAGATGTCCTAAAATTTTCGTATTTTATATGTCTATTGACTGAAGAATTGTATGTATCCAATTTATTTGACTAAATAATTTTTGACCGTAAAAAATTATTTAATCAAATAAATTGGATACGTACAACTCTTCAGTCAATAGTCATATAAAATACCAAAATTTTAGAACCTCTCCCATTAAAATATATGCAGTTCCTGAATCTGGAGTCGATGGCAGAGCAAACATTTTGAAATGGCCATATATTTGGTTAAAATCGATGAAATTTTTTTTTGGACTAATTTTATCACAAATTGAATATATTTTTAGGATATTACTTCTACATATTTCTAATTATGAAAATTTATTTGTTTCAGGTCATTTTATGAAGAAAATTTTAAAGGTGTCTGACCCCCTAAAGAACATAATACAATATTGACCACATATATAGGATGTATCACTCTGATGCTGAACAGTATTCCAACGAAATGATTTACAATTTTTACGCAAACGATTTATGTGATCTGGTATAACAGGTGGTATTCCAAAACTATCAAAGTACAAACCATCGCATGATTTATTGACGTAGACAGCGACTCAATGCATGCCTGGTCTTGTATGATAGTCAGTATTTACGACAACTGTCGTCGGTTTGGTCCACACCCGTGGGATCTGATCAGTATGCGATTAGAATCGTGAAAGTATCTCCAATATTTGAAGACTGTCCATCGCTTAGATCGATTAAATTTTTATTTAGACAAGAATCGCGTGAACATAAGTAAGATTTTAAACAATAAGCATTATTTAATGCACAACGATATTTACGTCTCGAAAGTTTTACAGCGTGATGAATGCAGTATACATTCGTACAGTTACGAACCGTAACTGAAGCGGGAAGTTTTGACGTGGTAATTTATATCCTGACCCCTCCATCAATTTTTCCAATTTCTCCTCTACTTTTCGTTTGAGGATTTCACCAGATTCTTTAAAACGGTTGCGAATCGATTCTTTGATTGATGTATTTCGCGTCGTAACATCCGACATAATATTCATACCGGTGCGCACAGTGTAACGGAACCGTCTACGATGGGAAAATTTTTTTTTGTATATATTTTTATGCGATGAACCATAGTCATAACCCTGAACACCTACTACCCTACCGACACTATTGCACCAAGGGTTGTAGATGTGACCTGCGCTATGGGGATTTTCCCAAGCTGCCAAAAAAAACAACGACGCAGTGCATGCAATTAACTGATTATACCCACGACTACGAGTGTAGTAAACTATATTAGAAAATCTGTTACCAAAGATTATTACTTTTTCTTATGTAAAATAAGTAACTCACTCTAGTAAAAATGTTCACCAGATATTAATTATTGATTATTAATATAACATAGTCATGTATCAATCCGAATAAGAAAATAATATCTATGTGTTACAAAAATTATAATAATAAAACCTTTAGTTGAATTACAATATTTCTGCAATACAATTTTATTTAGAAATACTTCAGTTGTATTAATGAGTTAGTTATAAATTAGGGTTAATTTTCTACAAGGATATATTTTAAATAATAATTTAAGTACGAATTGTTAAACAAACCCTTGTGCAATAATCACAATTGTAATTCTTCCTTTATACGTTTGACCTAACTAGCAAACCGTTCCAAACGCGAGGTATAAGAGTTTATAAGGTTTTCCATTCACAATCACAAACAAATATAAAATTTCAATAACTACTTTAAGACACATTCATGAAAGAATATTTTTCCTACTCAAATAATGAAACTTATTCAACCTTCTGTTTTTCTTCTGCTATAAATAAATAAACTGTTTTATTACATATCACAAATTTAAAAAACATTTTTGGATTTTGAACAATTACATGTGAGTTGGAAATATTCCTTCAAAATGTGGAATTAGCCTTAAGAAGACGATAGCCCTAGCGGATGCGTAATCTTGGGGCTGTAAAACACATGGCCCATACTAAATATAGATACGACGCTTTCCCACGCGGGGACGCGCTTTTCCGAGTTTTGAATACACGACTTATACTATATACTGAAAAGACTATTTTACATTATTAGACAATATCTCTCAAACCGTTAAAGATAAAATCATTTTAACAACAACCGATATTAAATATAACAGTAAGGAAATTAGGAAAAAATAATATTAATTATATATATTCTTTGTTAAATTGCAATCAACAGCTTTGTTGTTTTTGTATTAATAATACAAAGATCTAGTAACAAAAACCCAAAAATATAGCTCTATGAGTAACCATATGCATTTTATAAACGCAACCTATAACCATGTAAAGAATCTTTATTAACCAACGATAAATAATTACTATAATAGCTATTATATTATATAAATCAACAAGTTTTGATAACAAAGCATTTAGGTTTTAGTTTATTTTAGATAATTGACTGTTATTATAAATTTATCATATATGATTTCATTGTAAATTAGATTATTAAGTTAGTAAAATTTTGTATTCCAAATAACTATCATTAAAATAGTCGTAGCATTTTCATTCAAGTTGTAATATCTTGCTACATAATTATTTAGTAAGATAAATAATTCAATTCATGGTAGAATATCTAGATTGTTAATTATAGGAAAAACCGAGACAAAGAAGATGTTTGTCAGCTACATCAGCCCCAAAACACATGGCTCGTCTAAAAATAGATTTTTCTCAATCTTCCTGCGCGGAGACGCATTTTCCAGCATCTTTTGGGACTCAATGTATTATAGCATAAGAGTATTTTTTTTTAATAACGCTAGATATCTCATTAATTACAATTAGAAAAATAATTTTTGTTTAAGATAAAAGTTGCATTATGCTAAGTAAAAATTAAGAGATGAGAAAATCCATTATTATAATATATTTTTATAGTAATAATAATCCATTTGTCTATTTCTACTAGATTAATTAACTAGACTTTAAGTTTAGATGATAACCTGTTTAGAACTTGAATAATACATTTGTAATTCGTACGTTTTCTTAATAATAATTAACTATTATGACTATTTATAAGTAATTTTCATTGTTAATGCAAGTTTTATGAAATATACACATTAGATGAAACATTTTACTGGACAATACCAGTATTTTAACACATTGTTACTTACGAAAACTAATTAAATTTCAAATATTTTAAATAAATAATAGGAAATCTAAGGAAAATGTATTAATTTAATAAAATAACTTAATAATATGATTGATATATTAGCTAGAATGAATAGTCTAATGTTTTTATAAAGTTTGCATAAGAAATTTCATTGTTTAATGTATAATTAAGTTTATAAAATTTATAATGCGTTTAACTCCTGTTGTAATAGACCGATAACTTCCGTTCAAATTTGTATTTTCATTTTAGAACAAAATGTAATAGAATAACATATTTTATAATTTATAAACTGCCAACATTGTATAATTTTCAGCAAGTAACAGAAAATTGATCATTTTTGACTCGAAAGAAAGAGAAGGATATATCTTTTGTCTCTTTCATCTCTCTTTCTCTGTCGCACATATATCGTTCTCTCTCGCTCCTTAAAGAAGATACGAGCCGCCGGAAAATACCCTAGAGAAGGGATAAGGGACCGCTCTCTGCCGCTCTCTGTGTTAAAACATAGGATTTTCCCCACTATCACAAAAATCGACGTTTGGAAGGGATGACACCCCCACACCATTGGACACCGCTATTCCGCACCACAACATTACGAGATATGCAAAGCATCCCTCGCCGCCTTACATATCACCAATAATACGTAATCATAAAATGACGCAACCACCCGATTCGACACCGCAGCTTTAGAAGCAGAAGAAGAGGAGGAGCAATGTATTTAAATACGCCGAACGCGCACTGCTGGTCGGTCAGTCAGATTTACAAGCCTCACAAGCTTTGCTGACTGGTCCAGGGTGCAGTTCACCACAAGCCTCACAAGCTTTGCTGACTGTACAGCAGTTCACCACAAGCCTCACAAGCTTTACTGAACTGACCAAGTCAGATCAACATATGCCTCACAAGCTTTGCTGACTGTACAGTAGATCGACACAAGCCTCACAAGCTTAAAGACTCTGTACACAAATTCAAACTCTCAAATAAAATATTCAAATTTTTTTTCCAAAATCAAATTTTCGAAATTCATTTTTTCCAAAACTTATAAAAAATTTTAACATACTAATTCCAAAATTATCAAATTAATTATATTCGAAACTACTTTTCTAAACCATAGTTGTTACGACCTTACGGGTAAGCATACTCCTATTGGTTTAGAAAAGGATTAAGCAAACATAACGGCAGTTGTACGACCTTACGGGTAAGCCTCACTGGTTGTGTTTGCAAAGAATATAATTAAATTATATTAAATTTTCTCATTACAATAAAGAAAGTAATAAAATCTTCAATTAGATATATCCTAAATTACTTCTCTAAACCATAGTTGTTACGACCTTACGGGTAAGCATACTCCTATTGGTTTAGAAAAGAATTAAGTAAACATAACGGCAGTTGTACGACCTTACGGGTAAGCCTCACTGGTTGTGTTTACAAGGAATATTTCAATTTATAAGATTTTTCCAGTTTACAATAAGAAAGTAATAAAATCTTCAATTAGATATATCCTAAATTACTTCTCTACACCATAGTTGTTACGACCTTACGCATAAGCATACTCCTATTGGTTTAGAAAAGAATTAAGTAAACATAACGGCAGTTGTACGACCTTACGGGTAAGCCTCACTGGTTGTGTTTACAAGGAATATTTTAATTTATAAGATTTTTTTTCCAGTTTACAATAAGAAAGTAATAAAATCTTCAATTAGATATATCCTAAATTACTTCTCTAAACCATAGTTGTTACGACCTTACGGGTAAGCATACTCCTATTGGTTTAGAAAAGAATTAAGTAAACATAACGGCAGTTGTACGACCTTACGGGTAAGCCTCACTGGTTATGTTTACAAGGAATATTTTAATTTATAAGAAATTTCAGATTACAACTCTAAAACAATTTATATTAGAAAAAAATTAAGAAACAAGAAAATCGTAGGAAAATTCTAAAGAAATTATCCTTTACTAAGATAAAAATTTATTTATTAAAAAGAAAAATATATATCAATCCCAAGAGGGATAAGTTACATAAATAAAAATTAAATTCACACACGAGCTCTGCTCTTGATAGGAAAGGGCGAATCTGAGAATAACCTGAGACCGGGAAAAGTTATTAGAATCTCAAACTCCAGGTATCCAAAGAAAATCGTGCCCTTATTCCTAGTCCATACGGGGGTACGTGCGGCCAAACGATCTTTACGAGACGTTCGTGCTACTCACCGTTGGTCCTTACGATAACCAAATCCTAAACCAAAAATTAGTCAAACTTAAATCTCAGCGATTAACAGTGAATTTGATATTACACTCCTGTCCACAGCTCGTCCATGGTTTATTAGCTAACGCAGCTACGACCAGAAAAGAGCATAACTCTTAATCGAGTTAAACATCCCAGTGATGTCGTGTCTTAGGACGTGACAACAGCCTCTTTTCCAGCAGCTTTAGCACCACGAGTAAAGAGTGGGAGAATTCGACGGAAAATTCCAGCCAAAAATGATCCAATGCCACTGTGACCTCTTTGGTAGGGGGAACCGACGTAAATGCGGTCAACCCCACCATCGAACCGACGACCTCCACGAACAATTTCCCCTCCAGTGTAGCCACCGCCAACTTGCACGTTGAAGCCTTCTTTTTTCACTGTAACGATAATGTACTTTAATCAAGTTTTTTGAAATGAAGTGTAACGATCAGAGTACCGTAATTGAATGGGATTACACGTCCGCTTTGATCTCTTACATCGATTTATATGGTCTGAAATGAGCTGACTAACAGCGGTATGTACATAGGTATACTACCGTACGTGTAATCGTCGATATTTAATGATACTGCTAGCAACAAACGCGTTTGAACGTCACTGGTTACGTAAGGTTCACAAATATCGCTATAAATCATTAACATAGATAGTAAACTGTTGGAGAGATGAGCCGGTCTATCACCTTCTATCGATTCTTGCTCCCAGATCAAAATACTGTTCATTTTTCAAACCCCAGTATTCTTTGCAATTTTTTGGACAAGAAAAGCTGATGACTTAATTGATAACAAGTTGCCTTCATACAAACTCTGGCTCATGTCACATAGCCACCACGTTTGACTCTCAATTCCACATGGTTCTTCGTACAGTTTAGATTATTTATTTCCTTACTATAGTATGTATATCTTTGTAAATTCCTGGACGAACCATCGACTCTATCGTATTGAAATTTATCGTTCTTATCTGATTTGTCTCTAGAGCCGAATGTGAAATACGTTTAAGCGAAATTGTTCTATCCAAGGCTTCGGATGACACGTGTTGAAACATCAGCGGAATTTATACCTCCGTGACTGTCCATGAACCTTGAAGACGTATCTGCTAAGATAGCTGTGTAATAAAGTGTGACGTAGTATTTTCCAAGAACTAATTCATACTACCGTTACTCGGTAACATGATATAAAATTCATCTTTCATTGTCGTTTATTTTTTATTAACTGACTCACTTTAATCCAGGAATTGAACCCTCGCGAAATTCAATATCTTTACTCAGACCTCTGTACCCAGATTGCCATTCACCGTAGTAAAGAATAATACGATTTAAGCATGTATTGCTCACTCTATCAATGTATTTTAGAAATTTTTGGACAAAAACCGATTTACCACAGCACGTAGGGCCGTTCAACATACAAGTCCACGGATGTTTTCAACGCGTATCCACAATTCATATTGATCAGCACATTTCTACTAAAGAGCTCGTGACCGCTGTGAGAGGGTCCCCCCACGTGCGCCGCACCTGCTCACGATTCGTACGCGATAGTGAGGCTCGCGCTAGCGACGCGGCAAAAAAGTTTGCTGGCGCGAACACCGCCAATCAACTCATTGGTGGTGTCCCAGCGCGCGGCTGTTCGCGAATTCGCGAAACCGTGTGGTAGGGCTAGCGCCGTGACAAAGCAGATCTTTTGCCTGCGCAGCGGTGATCAATGAGCTGCTTTCTGCTGCGCCGCCTCCGCCGAGCAGCTCATTGTCGGTGGAGCGTTGGCCAATGAGTAGCTCATTGTCGGTGGAACGTTGGCCAGTGAGCTGCTTTCCGCTGCGCCGCCTCCGCCAATCAGCGTATTGGCAACGCAGCGGTGTACAATCAGTTACGTTCCACTATGAGCTTCTTATTCGTGGTGCTACGGTGGCGCCACTTTAACTATCCAGGGTGGGGTCTGCTGGAGTCGACAGCTGACTTCCAGTAGCCAACGGTCGACTTTCAACAGCTGAATTCTGGCAGCCGACATCCGACTTCCCGCTGGCCATCTACTCCTCAAGTAAGTTTGAAAAGACCTTGCGATCTTCAAGAATTCTTAAAAGACCTTGCGATCTTCAAGAATTCTTAAAAGAATTCTAAGGTAAACATCTTGTTGTTAAAAGTTATTTTCTGATCTACTCTTTTTTTTCGTAATTTAATATTAATAATTTGTAAACTTTTTGTTACAGGTGGATCTTGCGAAGTTAAATACGATCACCCATGAAGGATTCCTCCCAACGAAAAGGTTGGTCGATCTGATCACGGGACAGCGTTATATGATAACAAGTTTGAAGATTGTGACTACCAAATACGGACGAAAAGTTGTGGCTGAATTGGAGAGTGAATGTGATGTATTCATGGCAAAAGGAATTTCAGAAGCTCTTGTTTAAGATGAAAATTTCTTCACCAATCTCTAGGACGCCGCAAACAAGTATGAACTATTTATGGTCTACAATGTAGGTTCAAGTGTTGAGTTTCGTGGCAAATGACTTTTTAAAATATTCGAGAATTGTAAATTACAATTAATCTGTAAATAAAGTGTATATAATTTATAAGCCGTAAATAAAACATTGTTCTTTTCAATTTGAAAAAAAAAACAAAATACATCTTTTTTTTTTAACATATAACCTTTTATTGATCCATATTAAAAACTTTGATTTAGAGAAATACATAAAAAATTGATAACTATTTTTTATTTTATAAAATTAATATTTTTTGTTTGTAAAATGTGCAAGAAAAATGTCATTTTTAGAGCCATGTTACTTTGACACAGTCTAAAAGCATTTAGTTTTTTCTGACAATGCTTAACAATACTTTTGACATAAATCGGTTTGATGGGGCGCACCAGCAGCCAATGAGCTGTTTTCTGGTGCGCCGGCCACCGCCAATCACCACGATGTAGACACAGCGATAGCCAATGAGCTGTTTTTACACTGTGTCATCACCGATCATGAGTGCGTTCTTTGTGTTGCTACATCAGCGCCGCTAGCTTTCCAGTGTGTGGTTCTCTGACGCGCCAATAGTAGTAGACGGACCGCGGATGTAGCCGTATGAATAACTGAAACAGGGTTTGGAGCAGCTACTTCCAGCAGTCAACGTCCGACTTCCAGTAGCCAACGGCCGAATTCAAACAGCCGACTTCCCGCTGGTCATCCGCTCCCCCTGAGAAAAATTTGAAAAGATCTTGCAATTCTTACTCTATCAAGGAGTCGAAAAATAAACAAGTTTGAAGACTGTGACTACCAAATACGGACGAAAAGTTGTGGCGAATATGATTCGTGGAAAAAAGAGTTTCGGAAGCTAGCAAACACGTGATAGTATTTAGAGTTTTTTTCCGTAGAAAGCGCAGTTTGCAAAAATTCAAAGACCAATGTATGACGTAGCCTGCTCGCTATTACCTACTTTGCTGTGGTAGCATCCGTGCAGCTGCGCGTGAGGATGTAAAAGATGGTTCATACTGTCCGGCGCTCAGTTATGTACGGTGTCAGTACCCGTGTAGCAGTGAAAGTATTGAGACACTTTCGATGATTTCATTTGCAGCTGCGCGTGAGAAAGTAAAAGAGGAGTGTATGATTCATACTATCCGGCGCTCAGCTATGTACGGTATCAGCACCTGCGCAGCTGCAAAAGTCTCTCACGATGATCTCATTGTCATACGGTTCACGATGCTCTCATGTCTGTTGTTTTCTTCCATTAAAAAATACTGATTCGTAATTTAAACTACACATGCACGATCTGCTGGTAGCGGGGGATTATGCATCATCGTGGCTCACAATCGTCAGTTAGCGTTTAGCTCTCCTTGTGGTTACATCTTTCGTGAGTTTTCGTTGACTGTGGCTATGGTGGATGAGGGTGCTGCGTCCAATCAGTTTGTCGTGTGGTGCGGTAATAAACTCTCTCCCTCAAGGCATTGGCCAATCAAGTAGTTGGTGGAGATGACAATACGACAGTGTATTTATTACGACGAGACTAATACTCATACCATCTAAGCTGTGTCATGTGTCTTTCGGGGGTGAACATTGCGTGTGTCATGTGGTGGGGATATCACAGGCTATCGCACTAATTTCGACTACCAGTTTTTCAATGAAAATTTTAACATGTAATATCTCGGAAACTTCTGGATAAATATTTTTTATTAATTTTTTATTTAATTAACAAATTAAAACAGTGTTTAATAACATAAAGGCTATAGCGGGATAAGATGGTCAAAATTGCACTCACCTGGATTTTTTTTTGGGATTGACCATTCGAAAGTACATTATTAAAAACCTCTCTAGCCAAATTTTCAGCTCCCTAGGTGATGATTTGAATCTCCTAACCTAAAAAACGTGTTTTTTCGAAAAAAAATTTTTCCGCTCGACCCTTTCTTTAAAAAAATCTGAAAAAATTCACAGACATGTGTTTTTGAGTAAGAAAACAGCCTGATTTTTTTCAGATTTAAAAAAAAAATTGAGCTGAGACAAAAATTGTTTATTTTTCAATGATTTTTTAGGTTATGTAGGTAATTTTTGGCTAACTTGTAAATAATGATTTTTTGTGTATTTTTTACCGTTCTTTCAAATGGCGGTGTCCGAATTTGCATTTTCGAGTCGGAACATACTCAAAATTCGAAAAAACCGATTTTTTTAAGCATTTTCCCATGTTTTTGGCACATAACCTCAAAACCAATAGCTAAATAAGTATTTATGAACAATTTTTTTTCAATTTCTTTCTATATCTTCGAATTCCACTGTCAGAACTACCATTTTTGCATCAAATAATGCTATAAAATTAAATTATAAACATTTCTTTCGTGTTTTTTACCATGTTTTTAGAACATAACCTCAAAGATGATCGTTCAATACGTGTTAGGACATACAAAAATATTCTAAAAATTTTTTTAATGAAAAAAATTTTTTAGAATTGAGTATTACTTCTGCGGTAGCTACAAAGGCCTGATATAGCCTTTTTCAGGCGCAGGGAAACTGCATATTACAGAATTATTCGTGAAACATATGAACATATGTATCTGTTACTATGCATCAATATTAATTATTATGAGTTGATATGCAGATAGTCAAGTGCCGCATGCAGTATATATTCATCTGTACTGCAACTACCGATCTGCATAATTATAATGATAAAAATATGCTTTAAAGTAACAAACGGTTGAAATAGTTCAGTAATTCAATATCAACATGTGGGGTGCGTTTTTTTTATTGGTCGTTTCGCTAGTGAACCGACTATTTCGGTCGATTCTGCTGTCTAGTTATTAAAAAAAAGAGTTGAAATAGACAAATTGTGTTAAAATATAATAAAATAAAATAAAAAAATGTTACTTTTCTTCATTCTATTTAACTCAAATTATCTATTTTAAATAATTTATTTTGTTAATTAGACAGGAGAAACGACCGGAATGGTCTGTTCACTTATGAAACGAACGGAAATAACATGGGTTAGTATATCTATATATACAAGGAACAGCGGGAATAAGCACTGTTCCTCATATATATAGATATACTAACCCATGGTGTCTCCGTATCTGGTCCTTATATTTTTTTTAGTGTAACGGGCCTATTGAAATGAGTTTGAGTGAGTATATCGTTTATCTAAAATGAAGAACAATACTTTTTTAAATACTTGCTACTAAAAAAGTACATCACAATTTCTTGTTAGTTGCAAGCCTATTTAAAAGGATAGTCGAAAACTTATTAATTTTTTTTCAAATATTTAAGTACAACTTTTGTTGCAAAGCCAGCTAGTTTTAGCATCTGTTTTGTATGTTGTAAGTTTTTTCCGGATATATGTATGAAGAATATTACTATACTTTTTTTTCTTATTCAATTTTATCAAAGGAAAGTATCGGTTATTTTGCACCATTACACAAACTAAATATTTAATTGCCAGGTTATACATTTTTAAAGTATGTTTTGGAAAACCACTCTGTAAACTACTGTTTATTGCAAAATTGAATTTGATAAGTACACGAACATACTATTGGGCCGAATCCATCTCAAATCAGACAGCCCGCGTATGCCTATTTCACCTATCATGTTGAAATAAAAATATTTATGTTCTACTCGAAAAAATATTTTACACGTGTTTTTTTATTTTTTTGTTTCATCAAAATTTCATGCGTTCAGCGATACCGAAAAATTCCGAGAAAATTCTTTCATTGAGAAAAAAAATTTTCAATGTGATTTTCAGACTGCAGACAGCAGTTTTTCAAGCTTTTAAACGTGTAACACATAATTTCACTCAGTTTTGAGCCCTCTTTAACGGCCTTAATGTCATTTTCAAAAAAAAATAAAAAATCCACGAGCTATGCACTTTTTACTGAAAAATTCATTTTTTAGAGAAGTGCCTTTTTCTCGAAAACCCCATGTTTTTTTTGCACAATTTTTGTTGTCGTGATAGAGGACGGTAATGCCTAGCTAGACGTATTTGTGAGATTCGGTACCTTTTCCCTGGGATAGCGATCACTAATGAGATAACACACAAACAAATTTTTCACGCTTAACGCTTATATATAGTCAATGATATTAGAGTCAATGTAAAGGTATTTATCTTTGTGCGTATGTAATATACATGTACGTGCGCCTACTTATAGGAGTATATGTACTAGTACATTTGTCCGCTAGATGGATATCGTTTGACTTAACATTTACAAAGAAAAGTTCGGTTTCTGCTATATATCACACATCTCGTCTTATTTAAAACCATCATCTTTTGGAAAATTATTACATATTTACACCTTATCAACTCACTTTAAAAATCGCTTTCAATTAGATGAACTAAAACGAGCACCGTGTGATATAAAATGGTTGTTCTCTGCTACTGGGCACGGCAAAGGAGCTGTAGATGGTGTGGGTGGACTTATAAAGCATTATGCTACTTCGCATAATCTTCGAGAGCCCCTTGAAGAAGCTATTCAAAACGCAAATGATTTTGCAATACATGTTCAAAAATATACTGATGCTATTAAAATAATACATTTATAAGATGCTGAAATAGAACAATTCAGAAAAGAAAAAAATATTGATTGGCTTACAACTCCAAAGTATCCTGGAATTCAAAAAACTCATATATGGGTTAAAAAAACATGTGACGATAAAATACATTGTTTGACAGCAAAGACCGCTGATCGTCCGCTTACTGAATTAAGAACAATGAAGCAGAAAAACAAAGGTAGTAAAATAGGTATACAAATGAAAAAAGGTATAAAAATAAAAAATCAAAAAGACGCAAATAACAAATAAATACATAGTTATGTGTACCTGTATATTACATACACACAAAGACAAATACCTTTACATTGACTCTAATATCATTGACTATATATAAGCATTAGGCGTGAAAAATTTGTTTGTGTGTTATCTCATTAGTGATCGCTATCCCAGGGAAAAAGTACCGAATCTCACAAATACGTCTAGCTAGGCATTACCGTCCTCTATCACGACAACAAAAATTGTGCAAAAAAACATGGGGTTTTCGAGAAAAAGGCACTTCCCTAAAAAATGAATTTTTCAGTAAAAAGTGCATAGCTCGTGGATTTTTTATTTTTTTTGAAAATGACATTAAGGCCGTTAAAGAGGGCTCAAAACTGAGTGAAATTGTGTGTTACACGTTTAAAAGCTCGAAAAACTGCTGAAACAATAGCAGTCTGAAAATCACATTGAAAATTTTTTTTCTCAATGAAAGAATTTTCTCGGAATTTTTTGGCATTGCTGAACGCATGAAATTTTGATGAAACAAAAAAATAAAAAAACACGTGTAAAATATTTTTTCGAGTAGAACATAAATATTTTTATTTCAACATGATAGGTGAAATAGGCATACGCGGGCTGTCTGATTTGAGATGGATTCGGCCATTGATAGAAATTGGTGATTATCAAAATATATGAAATCTACTAGCATCGAGTTTATTAAATATTTCATTTCTGTAAACTTTTAATGCTTTCTAGGTAAAGCGATCAAAATTTTTTTTTTAATTTTATCTCATTTACCATGTTGTATAACCTAAACAAATCTTGAACAGTTTACTAATTTTTTTGAATGCGTTATGAAATAACATTGTGTAATGCAGTCATAAATCGAGCTTTTTTTGTCTGGAAAGTTTTTAAAAATATTAGATGTGGGATTTAAGAATTCGTATCACTATACTTAATATCATCTTCTCATAAATAAAATGGGTTTTTCCAATGAGTAGAGGTTTTTATTAAATTGAGAAATGCACCCATTGTGCAACATATTTGGTAACTTAATTGATGAGTAAGTACAATATTGTATAGATTTAATTAACTTTTAGTTTCTTAGAATATGTTGCAAATCCAATGAATTTTTTATTATAAACTAATAAAAAAAGATCAAATCTTTTCATTGAAGAACTTGCTATCGAGCATTGTCATGCACAGTTTTAAGCCTAGCCTACATATAATGAAATATTGCACTATATAATTTCACAACATGTTATTAACATGTTATTAGTATTGTAATAGTATTTTAATAGTAGTTAATATTAAAGGAAATTGATAATAATGATGGTCCAGGTTTTAAACAATATTATAAATAATTAAGAACATATCTCTTTCCTTTTAGTGATTGTATGGGATTGTAATCACTAGATGTTGCTTAGCTTTCCGCAAGCAAGTTGCCAAAAAAATATTTATATATAGATAATCTCATTCTTACAAAGGTGTGCATTAAAAGAAGTGTATTTAAAAGCTCTCTCTTAATAGAGAACCCTCTCTTTATAAAGGTTTCGTTTTGCTTAAATTATCTATGTCTATACTTGTACTTTCGAGTCAATTAGAATAGATCGTCATCTCAATTTCCGACAATACCTAACAAAAAACAGAATACAGTCCACATTTCAAGAAATATTTAATTTTTTACCATTCATTAATTATTATCAAAATAGTTTTAAGTGCATTATATTTCTTGGTGAAAAAAATCATTTTAATATAAAATAATAATCAAATTCATTAATTTTGTGATAATTACATAATGGCTTAGCCTTAAAAAAGATTGATTATTACACAAGTAACTGTTTAAAGATCACCGATATTTTTTGTAATTATATTCATGATCCCATAATATATCTTAAATATTCTTCATTTTAGTTTTTACATCGAACATGGATGAATTTGATGATACTGATCAATGTTGCAACTGCTTCAAGCGAAATCTCATTAAAATATCAGCTCAGATTAAGATCATTAATTCAGCTAGTGAAGTCGAAGCAGTTTGTGAGCAGCTAAATGTAGATAATGTTGACATTGGGTTTAAACTTTGCGATAAATGTAGAAGACTTGTTTTTTTGGGACACGAAAAGTAGAACCTTCAACCAGTGATCAAAGTCAGCCAATGAGTTCGCAGTCAAGCTCGGAAATAGCCAGCTCTCAGAGTTCAGGGAGCGTTTTTGAGGTAGTATTAAAACCAACTGTAGAAAAAAAAAACTTCCACCGAGTTGCCCCTCAAAAGAACTATGATTTCTCATACAGCATGTTGCGTTTGTAGAAACAAAAATAACTTGACATGTGTACCATTGACTGCAAGACTGCAATGTTTCAAAGAAATGCAAATCTTTATTCCAAATGGCAATCGAGTTTGTACCGAGCATTTATAAAAAAACGATTTTTTGATTATGACCTGAAACTAATACAAATATACAGTAATACGAGTTTTTTAACTACAGATGAAATATGTTTATTTTAAAAAAAAATTTCAGGTTTAGCCTCGGAAACATTTTTAGATAAAATAAAATCATCAAAGCTTAGCGAAAAACAATTATTCTCTTTTACTAGTCTTTCGACTGATCAATTGCAAAAGCTGAGAAAATTATTAGTTTCCATGAGATCATCGGATTCTAGAGACGTTACACAAGCCCTGGTTATATGTTTATTTAAATTACGAACTGGATCGTCGAATAATTTTATTTCGTCTATTTTCGCAATAGAAAACGAAATAAAAGTTTCAGATTTTTGTGAATCAGTAATTAATTCATTTGAAAAAGATGTCCTACCGAAATATTTTGGAGTAAAAAGTATTTAAAGGGAGGATCTCATACGTGATCACACTTCCATTTATGCAAAAATACTGTTTAAATTAGAGAACGAGCTTGTTTTTGTTTTTGATGGAACTTACTTACGTCACCAAAAAAGTAAAAATAATGAATACCAAAGAAAGTCATATTCAGGTCAGAAGAAATATCTTTTGGCCAAGCCATTCGCTATTTACACCACAGACGGATTCGTTGTTGATGTCCCTGGTCCGTTTTTAGCCACAGAAAATGATGCAAGCATCATGAAGAAAGTAATGGATGATCCAGATGGTATAAGAACTATCATGAGAGAAGGTGATGTTTGCGTTGTAGATAGAGGTTTTAGGGATGTGATACCTTATTTAAAAAGTCTTGGCTTTAAGATTCTCATGCCTGCCTTAAAGGGAAATAGACCCAACTTGAGTACGACTGAATCGAATGAATCTCGTTACGTTACGAAATTAAGATGGGTTGTAGAGGCTGTTCATGGTATTCTTGGTAAAAAGTATGAGCTTCTTCACCAGCAATTAGATAATAAACTTTTACTAAAAGCTGCTGCATATTGTAGAATTGCATGTTTTCTCAACAACCTTTTTGGTAAGCGTTTGAATAGCGATAAAGATGACGGTGGCTTACAAGGTATAATCATCGAATGAATGTTAAATTCTAATCAAAGTGAAAATACTTTAGCATTAGTAGCTGAGACAACCAGATGGTCTAGACGGCCCACTACTACGATCAAGCTAACATCCCAAGAAATCATTGACTTTCCGGAGATGACTGAAAGAGATCTCAATATTTTTTTCAGGTACCTATCAATTAGGTCAAGCCGTATGTTATTTGGCTGAGTTAATGGATTATAGTAACAATATCAATTTGGAATATATTAAGATCAAACCAAATATCATTAAAGTATTAATAAGGTCCAGGCATATTAACAGTAAGATTTACAAATGCTACATCGAATACAAACCTAACTCAATTGGATACAGCGGTATCCTACGCCATGCGTGTGACTGTGCCAATGGATTACGAACTAGAGGATCCTGTTCTCACATTGCTGCAGTCATGTATTATCTCAGTAATGCAAGATATAAGTCAAAAATTATTAGACCAGCGAAAGTTCTTTCCGAATTATTTACTACTTCAGATATTGGTCCTGTAATAGACGAAGATAGTGACGAGGATTAAAAATATTATTATAATTCAATATTAAAAATTATTACTCATGTAATTTTGTCAAATAGAACTTCTAAAAACAATTCTCGCAAGAATAAAGGTCAAATATGAAATGGTACATACTTATTTTATTGTTTTAATAAAAGCATAAAAATATTCATAACATATTTATAAAAATTAATTTCTATTTGAAATATTTACTCATTTTTATTTATCTACAAATGTATTTGAATAAATATAATTAATTAAAAGGCTCTATCAGGCCCTTTGTAGCTACCGACGAAGTAATACTCGATTCTAAAAATTTTTAGAATATTTTTGTATGCCCTAACACGTATTGAACGATCTTCTTTGAGGTTATGTTCCAAAAACATGGTAAAAACACGAAAAAAATGTTTATAATTTGATTTTATAGCATTATTTGATGCAAAAACTGTAGTTCTGACAGTGGAATTCGCAGATATAGAAAGAAATTGAAAAAAAGTTGTTCATAAATACTTATTTAGCTATTGGTTTTGAGGTTATGTGCCAAAAACATGGGAAAAATTCTTAAAAAATCGGTTTTTTCGAATTTTGAGTATGTTCCGGCTCGAAAATGCAAATTCGGACACCGCCATTTGAAAGAACGGGGAAAAATACACAAAAAATCATTATTTACAAGTTAGCCAAAATTTACCTACATAACCTAAAAAATCATTGAAAAATAAAAAAATTTTTCCTGAGCTCAATTTTTTTTTTAAAAATTTGAAAAAAATCAGGCTGTTTTCTTGCTCAATAACACACGTCCGTGAATTTTTTCAGATTTTTTTAAAGAAAGGGTCGAGGGGAAAAAAATTTTTTCGAAAAAATACGTTTTTTTAGGTTAGGAGACTCAAATCATCACCTAGGGATCTGAAAATTTGGCTACAGAGGATTTCAATAATGTACTTTCGAATGGTCAATCCACAAAAAAAATCCAGGTGAGTGCAATTTTGACCATCTTATCCCGCTATAGCCTTTGTAATAAATCAAACTGCGGTTTAATTTGTGAGTATCGTGGAGAACTGTAGAGTTCAAATCCGAAAGTGATCAACTCCTGGGACAGTGCCCCAGAATTGGTACATGGTCGCGGGAAAAAGTATCAGAGTGGTCTTTACAGATTCTGGGTTTGTCTGATCTTGGTCTGACGTTTTTAAATTAATATTATCAAATTAATTTAGTACTTGATAGCATAAATTTGTACTAAATCTAAGTGCGGTTTAATTTATTATCAGGTGGGAGTGTAGTGTTCGAATCCGAAAGTGGTCAACTACTGGGCCAATGTCCCATAATTGGTACATGGGCACGGAAAAAGTGTCAGAGTGATCTGTAGAGACCACACCCACGCATACAAACCCGCATACACACACGTCAGTGTCTAGTATCTATGTATTGGGGTGATTGCTTTTACGGATACTAAATAATGACCCAAAACAATTTTCAAAATTTTTCAAGAAAAAATTTAGTTTTTTGCATTTATCTCGGAAAATACAAGCCAAATCGAAAAACGGACAAATTTTGAAAAACTATACATGGGAACTGTGTATGTGCGAGTATGTGTTTTTCAGTTGTGTATATGTGTGCATTTCTCTCCCTCTCTCTCTAGAATATGCTTGGGAGGGAGTGGGAGGGCTTATTCAGTAGCACACACCTTGACATGACTAATTGTCTGATAGTTCTCATACCCAGAGAATTCGCTGACGGCGCGACACAAATGTGTATGTGACATTCGCAATGTTATTGTGGCGCGCTGTGAGTTGTCGTGAGCAACAACTCTTGACCTTGATCCGAGCTGGTGGACGTCAAGTTTGTTGTGACGGCCCATAGCGCGCTACTTACTACTTATATGTGTGTATATATATATATATATATATATATATATATATATATATATATATATATATATATATATATATATATATATATATATGTACTGAATATTTACAATGTTGTATAATTGACATAAGTTCAGATATTAAAATTGATACATATGTGAGAGTAACCTGTGAGATTCGTTTGACAATGTATACTTTGAATTTTCCGTTCTTCTGTTAACTTGTAGATGAGTGTGTGCTAATGATTCGCGTTGAGGCTCACTGGTGCCTTCACCAGTGACCTGCTTGCACAACTGATCATAATGAAATATTATTGATTTTTTGTGAATCACTTTTATCGCTGTGCATTCATGTTGAGAAAATGACCGCGCTTACGTGAATAGTTACCTTGACTTTCGCATCGATTATATTAATCGTGGAAGCGAGTGAGTAAGCCGATTAAGATGCACAAACGATGATGATGAAGCCGAAAATCAGGAAGCCAGTGAAATGAGCGTGTGGATGCGAAGCACTCGTTGAGAGAAACCAGATGAAAAACCAGTTGAGAAAAGCCAGTGAATTTCCTTGCAAACGCCGTGATGATGAAGTAGCGATTGAGGTGAGATATTGTCTCGTGGCATGCTAAACACATCGAGCGCCGGTGAGAAGCTGGCGTACGAGAATCTGCCGTATTAGAAGATGCCGTATGAGTAGTCCATACAGCCTCGTGGCGAGCACACTGTAGAGACCCAAAGTAATCGCACAAACTACACTCGGTGATACTTGATGATAGTTAACTACCCAAATTCTGATGATATTATTGGTCTCAGTGGCCTTGAGGTTGTCCAGGAGATGAGAATTTCCTTGGGAAGCATGCATGTGCGAAAAATGCAATTGCCGAGGTACAGTGAGTTTCTCCACGAGGCGAGCCATTGCTGAGAGAGAGTTTTAGAGGAGCATCCGTCTTCTTCCGTGTGTGCCTGTCACCGACGCGAGAGTCAAATCAACGTCTCTCCCATTTACGTGTGGAAGAGTGAGTGAGACACCATTAGTTTAGCCGTACTCGGCTAATCAGCGTACCGTGTCAGCTGTTCCGAAGAGAAGCTTATGAGTGCTGCCATCGCTCGACCGCCTGCTGAGTTATACCTTTGAACGCACAACCGTGGGAAATTCAAACACCTTACTAATTCCCAAATATCGACACTAAGCTGATTACTGGCCAATCTTGGCGGACCAAATCCGAGTAGACTGCAAGCCATTGATACATTCCATTCTTCTTTACGGCGCGAAAGTGTGGGCTGAAGCTCAAGATGTGCGGGGCTTGTTTGTTTTGCTTTGTTGCCTCGTTGTATCTACAGTTATCTTCTGACGCCTTTTTGCCTTTCTTCTTTTTCTTTCGTTACCTCTACTGTTGACCAATGTCAGTCATTGTCAAAGCGAAAGATTGGTGTCGGGGGGCCTCCATGTCCTTGTCAGATACCACCAACTGTTTCGTTTTTTCCGACTTATTGTTTCGACAGCCGTCCGTTTGACGTCTTTTCTTCTTTTCTCGCACGCGGATTTGATAATTGTTTCTTTGGCAACGAACACCAATAGGTTTTGAATAGTGCTGCAGTTGCGCCTCACAAGCTTGAGGTCGCTCACCTTCGACTTCAGAACAGGTATTAAGAAGTGTCTCCACATCCTCTAGATTTATTTACGCTTTTGCTCTGCCTCCTGTATCCGATTTGTGAAGCTCCCTCGTCGGCTACTCTTCTTCTAGGCTAAACAAATTATCCATATTTTTAATTCTGCGTATGTGCACCGGCCATTTGCGACCATCCGCCCCCCGTCTATGGGAGCTGCTCACATGTCCCAAGGCGTGACCGGTAGGCGATACCAGATTCGAAGCACCATATCTGGATACAGCACGCTTTGCCGCTCTAGCTCGCCCCTGCTCTCTCGAGATTCGCCTCCTAGCTTTGAAGCTCCACTCTCGGGAGAGCTTCTGGCAAGCATTGCACAGCAAGCCGAGCTCGCCTAAAAATCTGAGGCATTGCCTCATACAGTTGATTGACTGGTTCTTGACTGGTTCTGGCTAAGATACCAGCCGCCCATCTTGCCATCAGCAGGAGTCAAAGATGGTTCAGAAAATCCAGGCCAGTAATCTTGGGCTTGCATCCTCCTCCAGGATTTCCTTTTGGCAGCTCATGGGTTACCCTTCGGCGGGCGTTCCCCTATCAGCCACCTAGGGAGGTGCCCGATGCGGCAATAGTTACTCCGACACCGTGAGATTGTGTTGTAAGCGTTTGCTTATTCAATATATTCGCAGCTGCCTAGTCCTAGCTGGCTCTTTCATGATCCGCAACCAGGGGACGCGCCCGGTGGTATGTAAAAGTGCTCATCTATCATTATATAGAACCCAGGAATCATAATAATAATTATTATTATCATCAATGACCAGTAGCTGTGATTCACTGAAAGAAAAAGTATTGAGCATACGAAAATGCCAAGTTTACAATACGGGGTGATGTTGTCAGAAAAAAAAGAGACAAATGTTAAAATATATTTCCGCAATAAAGTATAGCTCTTGGAAACCTATTTATAAAATAATTTGAATCATCGGCATTGCTCTTACAGCTATACTGGCAACGATAGGTCAAGGTTCCAGATGACGGATTCAGCTCAAAAACATTCCGATATGTTTTTGAATGTAGAAATATGAAAAAAGTCGCAATATTAGAATCTAACGCACCAAAAACTCAAGTTATGGACATTTTTAACTTTATTTTGGAGAAATCTTAAAAAAAATAGCCTTTTTTCAAGCGGTAACCATTTAATCTTAAAACTTAATCTTTAAATTAAAGAGTCTTAAATTTCAAAAAGAGCAAATTAACTAGAACAACCTAACTTTCCTAATTTCTTCTGTATTCACTCATTTTGTTGATTTTTTTAGGTAGGTAAATAATTGATGTTGATGAGTACACTAGTATTATTATTAAAAAACGTGCGACGTTTCGGTAGCTGGTTTGCTACCCTTCTCAAGCACCGAAAGTTTATTTATAAAGTTAACCACAAGTCAAATTAAACTATACATAAACATCACAATATTGCTCGTCATTCTTACCTAAATTTCAGTTACAATTTATTAACATCGTCAATTTTTATTACAAAATAAGTACTTGTACTCTGTCTAAATACGAGAAACAATAATGAGAATTTAATATGAATCTTTGCAAAGAGGTCAGTTTTCAAGTGAAATTAATCGTTACCTTCTTCTTTGGTATAAATATTCTGAATTTGAATAAATCCATTCTTACTGTTAACTCAAAAATGGGACAATACTAAATAAATTAAAAAGTTTAATAAATTAACACAGAAGAAAGCAAAAGCAGTCAGAATGTAGCGCCCATCTGGCAGTACTATACCAACGAAGAACGGCCCCGCGGTTAATTCGAAAATTTTTTTGAAGTTATGTTACTTTAAAATTATGAACGGTTAATTTCACTTTACAAACTTGAACATTTTATCTCAGTTTTTCAAATAGTTGTGAATAATAATTGCTTAAATTTATTGTGTCTTCTTTTATATTGATTGGATTTTCTTGTCATTTTATATTCACCATTTCAGAAATTAACCTTCTTTTCCAACAACTTTCGTGATCTAATATTTTCGCGTTGTCAAAATTAAAGCTATGTTTATGTTCTTTGATGTGATTGTTGATGACGATTTTTTTATCCCTTTTTTTCGTATTTGCACAATGTTCTTTTATCTTGTGCCGAGAGTACGTTTACTCTCACCAACATAGCTAGCACTGCAATTATTACAATCAATCCTGTATACAATATTGGTATTTTCGTATTTTTCCATCCTATCTTTACCTCTTATTATTATCTTACTGAGATTGTTATTAATTTGTGGTACAGTTTTTATACCAAATTTTTTCAAACTAACTGAGACTTTTTCAAAGTTGTCTGGTATGTATGGTAAACTTAATACTACTTTCGTGTATTCTTTATTCATATTATTATTATTTACGTTTCTATTATTATTATTGATCTTATTTAATCTATTTTTAACGTGATGATCAATGAATTTTTCAGGATAGTTATTATTAATTAAGAATTTCTTCACCAGACTAATGTTTTTTCCCGAAAACTTTCTATGTGAGAGTAATATTGTTAATATCATCACGTTAAAAATAGTGTAGTGCCCGAAAATTTGCGGGAAGATTTGAAAAGGCAGAGGTTTAAAAGTGGAATTTTAATTATTATTATTAATTTTTAAATAATTGTAGAGTTTTAAATTAATGACATTGTATATTAAATTAATAATTGGGACGATTCTTTATCAATTTGACTAATTAAAAGGGATTTTATCTTATCAGTTGACTTTTAATTTTGACAGTATTATAATGGGTTGATTACTTATCTACATATGCTAATTATACTCAGTGTAATCGTTTTGATTAAGACAAGTCATGTTGACAGTTAGCTGTTTACGTTTCTTTAAAATTCTGACTGCTTTTGCTTTCTTCTGTGTTAATTTATTAAACTTTTTCGTCCTTGGTGTTAATTTATTTAGTATTGTCCCATTTTTGAGTTAACAGTAAGAATGGATTTATTCAAATTCAGAATATTTATACCAAAGAAGAAGGTAACGATTAATTTCACTTGAAAACTGACCTCTTTGCAAAGATCCATATTAAATTCTCATTATTGTTTCTCGTATTTAGACAGAGTACAAGTACTTATTTTGTAATAAAAATTGACGATGTTAATAAATTGTAACTGAAATTTAGGTAAGAATGACGAGCAATATTGTGATGTTTATGTATAGTTTAATTTGACTTGTGGTTAACTTTATAAATAAACTTTCGGTGCTTGAGAAGGGTAGCAAACCAGCTACCGAAACGTCGCACGTTTTTTATCGTAATAATAATACTAGTGTACTCATCAACATCAATTATTTACCTACCTAAAAAAAAACCTAACTTTCATTTGCTTTTTTCGGAATTGAAAAATATTCATTTGTTCCAACGTTGTGAAAGTTTAAATTTGAACATCGAAAATGCACCAAAATATGAGGCGTTTCACGTCAACTGCCACAGTGCGGCGCGCGAGCCCCAAATCGTGCTATTTCCGACTCATGTTTATGATACTAAAATGTACCTAAAAAAATTGTTTGATAAATGTTTCCGACGTATTTTTCCTTAGCTTTCCAATGATGTAGGCATTTTATTCAAAATTTTTCATTTTCACCTTCAAAAACTACAAAACATTTTATATCTCAAAAAGAATAATTTTAATATTTTTTTTACTGTTTAGATCGAAAGCCAAGCATTTTTTACACAGGAAATGATATTTTCCAAAAATTGTTCAAGATGTGTTCTTCGAGAAATAGAACACGAAAGAGTAGACGCAACTGCCGCGTGTGCTAGGTCTGCATCGTTACCTAATAACCTTTCATAATCTTTACGTGTTCTTTCGAATTCTTTGTAATGTATGAATAATATTTGATTGGTTATTTTATAAAAAAAATAGAGTTTCATAACTAACAACAATATAGTAACTATACTAACGCTTTTTTCTCAGTGCAGATAATTTTTCTTGGTTTTTTCTAACAGTTTTTCTCGGGAAGCTTTGATATTCAGAACTTAAAGATGTTTTTTTGAGCTTCACTATACTTTCATCCATTGGAATAATAGCATGGTATTGTACCATGCCTGGTATCGATTTAGCCTTATCCAGTCTAGGTTTTATTTCAAGACAGTTTCTTTATATGATTCTTTGCTGCTATAAAAAACTTTAGTTTCTTTAAAATAATCTTTAGCCCAGTTATAAAGCTTTTCTGGCGTTAAAATATGATTATTAGAAGAAACTAGTAGACTCGCTCGTTTTGCATCTCTTTTTAGCTTGGCGCCTATACCATCGCATGCACCTTTGCCATGCGCCGTGGCATAAAAATGCCCCTCAGCTGGAACACCAAAATCTTTCTCATGGAAAAGAAGATTTTGAAAATTAGATTTATTTTTAAAACGCTGACCTGCTCCATCAATCAAATAATAGACTTTTTCGACACTCCGTGCGGGAAGTTCGATTTTCCGCACGCTCGGCAAAAAGCGTGTGCTCAAAATCGAACTTTCCACACTGTAATGATTGTATCAGGTTTAGGTTTGTACATGCTTTATTAGGCAAGGTCTTACAGTTCTTATACAAATCGTGCGTCTCTATGGACGGTCACATCTTGTCTGCGCTTGTCGCGGCATGCGCTCCGTAGTGCGGGAGTGGTCGCAGGGGGCGACACTCGCCTTTAGGCTTATCTTACATTACATACATACATGACATCTTCCTTTTTTTTCAAATAATAAAAATATGTATAATATAAACTCTAGCCTAACACCTACTGCGTTTGAACATTCATGTTCTTAAATCATAATCCGATAGATATTGCGGTCGGTGGACTGTACGACCACTCCTAGTGGTAGTGACTACTTCATCTTGTAAAGCGGGTTCGTCGCGTTCGTTATTTGGACATTTCCCCTGCAGAGCATAATGACTCATGTCTGCTCGTCTATTCTCATTTGGTTCTAGATCATCGTAAGTTATATCGATATCAACATTTTGGGGTGACTGGATATCTCGAGCCAAATGAGATCGATTGCGTGTCAAAAAGCTTCCTTTTTCTGTTTTTATTTCGTAGGACCTGTCATTCTGTCCTTTTTCTACCACAACAGCTCTGTCCCATGTTCCCTTTCTATTTCTATATCGAGCATGATTTCCAAGTTCTAGTTTAGGAAGATCTTTGCCTCGCTTATCATGAAACGTTTTTTGTGTACTTTGTTTATGTATCAGTTTCTTTCGTCGATCAGCGTCTCGGGTACTCTGAAAGCTAATAAACTGTGGCATTACTCCACGAACACTTCTACCAAGCATTGTTTTATTGGGAGATTCTAACTCATGATCAATAGGCGTGTTATTTAACTCCATTAGTGCTAAGTAAGGGTCTTTTTTATCGTAATAAGCTTTTTTAATTGTTCTCTTCACTGTTGGAACTTGCTCTCCACCATGCCATTACTTCTCGGGTATTCAGGACTTGACGTTACATGCTTAAAATTCCACTCTTGCGCAAAAGTTCTAAATTCACGACAATCAAACTGTTTACCATTGTCGGATCTAACTATTAAATGGGATATTCCCCATCTATTAAAACAAGACTTCAAGGCTTTGACAATTGTCGGGCTGGTTTCATCTCTGAGGTAAGTAACATGTATTTTGAAAAGTAATCTGTAATTAAAAGGTAGGCTCTACTTTGAAAATAATAGATGTCAGCCCCGACTGTTTCTCATGCGGTACTTGGTACTTCTGTAGGTGTTAATGTTTCTTTTTGGTTCTTTCTCTGGAATTTTAAACATGTATCACAATTTTTTACTAAGTTTTCAATTTCGGTGCTCATACCCGTCCAGTACACAATTTCACGTGCTCTCAATTTTGTTTTAGCTATACCTAGATGGTTATAATGTAATTTATTTAATATATCTGCCCTCAGTTTTTTAGGCACTACTACACATTCATTTTTAAACAACAGACCATTGTGCTCATACAAATAAGAATTGTACGTGTGATAAGCTTTAGCTATTTGAGGAACATCTTTAATTTCGGCTGGCCAACCCGCCCTAATTAATCTCAAAACCACTTGTATTTCTTCATCTTGTTCCGTCTCAATTACAAAATCTTGGCGTTTTGATGCAGTTATCCTTTCTGTGAGTTTAGCTTCTAAAACATACATAGTTACAGCAATATCATCTTCTGAATCCGGCAGATATGCCCGTGATAACATATCTGCAATAATTAAGTTTTTACCTGGAATATATTCTAGTTTAAAATCAAAAGGTTGTAATCTCATTTTCATTTTTTATAATCGAGTCGGAACTTCCGAAATCTGTTTTTTCATAATTGGAACAAGAAGTTTATGGTCTGTCTCAACTTCAAAAGGTTTACCTATAATATATTGCTTAAAACGCTCGCATGCAAATACAATGGCATAACATTCTTTTTCAATTTGTGCCCATGATCTTTGTGTCGGAGTGAAAGCTTTAGAGGCATAAATTACAGGTTGACTTTTTTGTAGTAATACCGCTCCAACTTATGTGCTACTTGCATCGACGCTTAGTTTACATTTTTCATTTACATCACAAAATTTGAGAACGGGGGCTTCGCTTAATTTAGTTTTTATTTTTTCGAAAGCTTGCTCATGACGCGAAGTCCACACGAATTCGGCATTTTTTTTAACAAGATCGCGCAATGGATCGGTTAGGTCAGATAAACCGTTAAGAAATTTCCCTAACCATGTTACGGTGCCATTTAACCTCTCTACCGCCTTCACATTCTCCGGTCTTTTCATTTGCAGAATAGCTTTTACTTTATCCGTATCGATTTCTATCCCTTTTTCACTAAACCAGTGTCCCAAAAACTTTACCTTTGTAACGCCAAACTTGCACTTTCCTTTATTGAATTTAACACCATTTACCCGTGCTTTTTCAAACACTAAATTCAATATTCTTTTATGTTTAGTTACATCTTTAGCCCAAATTAATAAATCATCTATATATACTGCAATGTTTGGAATACCGTCAAAAATTTCCGCGTATTTTTTATGAAAAATTTCTGGAGCTATCTTTATGCCGTATGGCATTCTAAGAAATCTATATCGCCCGACCGGTGTCTGAAACGTCGTCATGAACGAGCTTTTTTCGTTAAGTTTTATTTGCCAGAAGGCTTGGGAAGCATCTAAGCTAGAAAAAATTTTTGCTCCCGCCATGTGACTCGAGATTTCTTCGAAGGTTGGTAATTTAAAATGTTCTCTCAGCAAATACGTATTCAAATATTGTGGGTCCAGATATATGCGCATTGATCCGTTCGATTTCCGCGTTAACACAATAGGATTGACAAAACTGCTGGGACCTTCCACTTTCATAATTATTTGTTTTTTCTCCATCTCTATTAATTCAGCTTTAAATGCCTCCATCAGTTTAAATGGTATTTTTCTGCACGGCTCAATTCTACCGATACAACCCTCTTTTACTTTAAAATCGTAATTTTCGGCTATTAACCCTATCCCTTCAAAAATATTTTTGTAATTATTTACGCAACAACCTATTTCACTTCTTTGTACATTGACATTTTGAACTCTCGTGATGAGATTAAGTCTTTGCAATGTTGGTAGATCGAGGATTGGGCCATTTCTCATGCTGTCCGTAACATAAAATTTTATATTTTCTCGTCTATTTTTAACTTCGCACTTTAAAACCGCGCAACCTAATACCGAAATTACAGATCCATCATAATTTTCCAATCTACTTCGCGAGGTTTGTAAATTATGGAATGTCTTTAATTTTTCAAAATCTCTCCTGCTAATAACATTACAGCCCGCGCTCGTATCTAATTTAAAAATAATAAATTTCCCCGAATCTAAAAATTTAATAGTCTCTTCCCAACTTAAGTCTACGGAATTTATTTTTTCTACATTACTCAATACAAAGACTTCATCTTCGTCATTTGTGCTTTCGTCATCTCGACTATTTATTACATTTACCGGTGTGCCCGATTTACACATTTTAGCAAAATGGTTCGATAATCCACAAGCACCGCATAGTTTTCCCCACACGGGACAATTTCGCAGGGCATGAACTTTACCACATCGCTGGCACGGCGTTCTCCGATGACCTTGGTTATTCTTATTGTTTTGATGCTGTCGTTGATAATTCCCTTGACTGTCGCTGCCAGCTACTTCCTGGAATTGCGGCGGCGGTTCGCTCTGTCGTTCACGCTGCGACTGGCTCGAGCCCCGTGCTCCTTGCTGGGCTCTTTGCTGGACAGGCTGCTTGGCTGTTTGCGATCCGCGATTTCGATTTCGCTGAACTACATGTACACACTCCATTCCATTGAGCGTTTCCACTTGTCGACTCGCAAGCTCGGCTGCTCTGCATATTTTAACACACTTCTCCAAGTTTAGATCGCTTTCTCTTAATAATCGATCTTTGAGCTGAGTACTATTTATGCCACTCACCACACTGTCTCTTATCAGACTGTCTTTTAATGTCTCGAACGCACAATCCTTGCTTAATTTCTTCAGGTCCGTGAGAAAGTCGTCGAAAGATTCACCTGGTTTTTGTTTTCTTTGAAAGAATATGTGTCGTGTCACAGTTTCATTTGTCTTTGGAACGCAATAACTCTCGAATTCTCCTAACACATCCTCGTATTTTTGCTGTTGTTCCCTAGTCAAGCCAAAGGTTTCAAATATGTCTTGGGCTTCATCGCCGATTGGGGGTAACAAAACTGCACATTTTACCACATCAGCTTTTCCGGTTGATTCCGTGGCGCCCATAAAAATTTCAAACTTCTTTTTCCATCTTTTCCAATTTTCACTTACATCGCCTTCAAATGACAAAGGCGGTGGTGGTTTCAAATTTAAAGCATTTCCTGATGCGGCTTCCCGCGTGGCGACTGTTTCATCCGGCATTTTTCTTCTTACTGGCTTTGTATTCTTCGTCACTTCAATTCACTGTCTTTTGCTTCGGTTTCCTTCTCTTTAACTTCTCTTCGACTTTCTCCGACTGCGCCATGTAATGATTGTACCAGGTTTAGGTTTGTACATGCTTTATTAGGCAAGGTCTTACAGTTCTTATACAAATCGTGCGTCTCTATGGACGGTCACATCTTGTCTGCGCCTGTCGCGGCATGCGCTCCGTAGTACGGCAGTGGTCGCAGGGGGCGACACTCGCCTTTAGGCTTGTCTTACATTACATACATACATGACATACACGTCGTATCAAAATGTGCTGTACGATACATGTTCGGGAAAGAGATTCTCATCTCGTGTGCCTTTCCACCCTCGCGAATTTCACCATACCCTGGCCGAAAATACACCACTTTCGCTCCCGGCTCAGAAACGCACATGTGGTATTTTCACCTCGCCTTCGGCTCGGGTGTCAATTTCCGCGAGCTATGGATAGTCCAAATTTTTTCCTCCCTAGATACGTAATATACTATTTGCACACTAACCTATCTTAACTACTGTATTAGCCAATGAAATTTTCTGATAACGCTCTGAAGTTGGCTCTGTAAGCTTCAATTCGATAATAATCGCTATCTCCCTTTTACAATAGGAAATTAGTTATGAGGTAAGACAATTTTTTGGTATTCATAAATGACAACAGTATCATGGTTTAGATTTCGAAAATCACAGCAATTCTTACATGTTTAAGTTCTTTATTTTCGTTGTAATACACCACAACTGTAAAAACAGTTGCTTGGTTGTTGTTCTGGTTGAACGATTGTGTAGAATTTTGTATAGCAAACAACTAGTTTTCTGCAAAATCGCAACTCACAAGAAATTCTCCTCCTTGGAGGTTGTTTTTTAAGTTACTTACAAAAAGTCATTGTTTCTTAGCGAAAAAATCATGAGATTTTAATTGTATTAATTGCTCAACTTTAAGCTTTTATAACATTGAAAGGAATTAATATTTTTCAATTCCGAAGAAAGGAAATGAAAGCTTGTTTATATTTTTTTTAATTTATTTTTAATTTTATTATTTATTTATTATTAACCAGAATAAACTTACATAGTTTTAAATTAACATGGTAAATTTACAAAAGTAAGTCCTACCGAGGCAAATATCATTGCCTGTGTGTAGGTCTGGTGAAAAATAAAAAAGATAAAAAGAAAAAACTTAAAAACTAGCCTTAAAAACTACGAAAAGAAATATATAAATTTCCTGTTAAATAAATTGAAAATTTGATAAATATTTAACTAAACAAATATAACATTTCTTGTATATTATTTTGAGTAAAATTTTTTAATTTCTTCTTGATTGTAGATTTGTTACTTGTCAAAACTTTGAGATCCTTACTCAGACTGTTGAAAAGTCTAATAGCTTCTGTATAGCTTCTATATAGCTGTTTTTGTTACTTATTCTTTTTATCATTTTTGGTATTTGGATAATTTTATTTCTAGTATTCGATTTGCTCGGGAGCCATTTGTGCGGGACTGATTTTTCCATTTGAAGGGTGGTTTCAAAAATAATTTAGAGCACGTCCACTTTTTGTTTATTTTTGTATTCAATTGACGAAAATATCTTTTCTATTTTTCAGCTGATTGCTGATTTTGAATTTTTTTCTTACAAAGAAAGACCAAAAAAGGATAGATTTTTCAGTGGAAAAAATAGGGACTGCTACCTTTATGGTCAGAAATACATAAGCAAGAGTTGTATATTTACATTTGAAGCAATACGCAATTCATTTAATAGTAAATTATCAATTAGAACCTGAAGTATATTGAAAAGCCTTTTTAAAGGGGTGGTTTTCCACTTTGAGGGTGGTTTGAAAGATCATTTCGAACAGGTCCACGTTATGTTTGTATTTCATTGACGAAAATATTTTTTCCAATTTTTTTGTAGCTCATTTTGAATTTTTTCCACATAAATAGGCATAGGAAAGTGAAATTTTTCATTGAAAAAAATACGGGTCGCAACCCTTATGAGTAGTATATTCCGCGCTATGGGCCGTCACAACAAACTTGACATCAACCACAGGCGTCAGCTGGGGTCAAAGGCAAGAATGCATGACGACGCATAGCGCGGGGATAAGCGCGACGAATACAAGCGTGTGTGTGCGTGTGTGTGTGTGTGTGCGTTTATGCATGTGTGTGTTTGTGTGTGTGTGATTGCAACACTATGGCGAGACCCCAAACAATGACTCATCGGTGCCAGCCGAGGTCCATGCTTGTCGGAGCCTCGGCATAGTGCTGCGTTAGCAAGAGATTGTGCATATGCGCGGCGCACACACACGCGTGTGTGTGTGTGCGTGCGCGTGTGTGTTTATGTGTGTGTGTGTTCGCGTGTGTTTGTGCATATGCGCGACGCATACGTGTGTGTGAGACAGAGAAAGAGAAAGAGAGAGCGAGCGAGCAAGAGAGAGAGAGAGAGAGAGAGAGAGAGAGAGAGATTTTATAACTTTTGTGGTCGGGTCTCGTCATAGTGCTGCGTTAGCAAAACTTTCTGCATATGCACGACGCATACGTGTGTGTCTGTGTGTGTGCGTGCGTGCGTGGGTGTAAGGGAGGGAGGGAGAGAGAGGGAGAAAGAGAGAGAGAGAGAGAGTTTATAACTTTTGTGTATAGCCTCTCTGTATCATGGCAAATGTACCCATATAAAAAATTTTCATAGTCATGGGTTTTTATGGGGTTTTCGATATTTTATCGGATTTTTGAAGCTAATGGTACATGATTCATGAATATATGCTCTTATGGGGTGGCTATGGGGTTTTTATGGTGTATTTTATAACTTTTGCGTATAGCCTCTCTGCACCATGGCAAGTGTACCTACACAAAAAAAATTTCAGATTCATGGGTTTTTAATGACTTCTTACAACTTTTGTGTATAACCTCTCTGTACTGTGCAGCGAGCGGCCAACACCCACACGCCCTATCTAATCACGCGCACACGGCTTGAAAAATGGAATAACCGTAACCTCATAAACATCCCATAAGACCACTTCATCATAGATTACACTTCCGGGACACTCACGTGGAACTGTACACCCGAATTTCTGCATTGAATCACTATCTACATAAGGTACCCGCGCACAACATTTGTATGGGGCACAAGAGATACACATGACGCACTTCAAAATCCGCACAATACACTAATGATACTTTGCTACGGAGATGTTCACGCGATAAGATAATATTCGCTACTGACAGACGGTCGACCGTTCGTCTTTGTTACGGATGATCTCATCCACATTATTTAGACTATTTAATTACATAGGGAAAAAATTTTTCTCGAGGAAAGTCTCGAGAAAAGAAAGTTGAAATTGTTTTTCTCTTTTCTTTAATCGTACGACACTGTGGAATTTTGCTGATTAATGAGAAAATGTCACGTAGATCGAGCTGCAGCTGCACATTATTATAAATCTCCACTACTCAGCAAATCATTTTTAATGGAAGAAAACAGCATTAACGAAGGAGCATTATCCACGCGATTACTTTGCGAATTCGACAAAAACTGAAATAGTGTGTGACTACGCCTCAACCCGACAAATTAAGTAGCCTCTCTGTATCATGGCAAATGTACCTACATAAAAATTTTTCAGATTCATGGGGTTTTTATGGGGTTTTCGATATTTTATCGGATTTTGGAAGCTAAAGGTACATGATTCATGAATATATAGTCTTATGGGGTGCCTATGGGGTATTTATGGTGTTTTTTATAACTTTTGCGTATAGCCTCTCTGCACCATGGCAAGTGTACCTACATAAAAAATTTTCAGATTCATGTGGTTTTTATGGGATTTTTATGGGGTTTTCGATATTTTATCGGATTTTGGAAGCTAATGGTACACGATTCATGAATATATGGTCTTATGGGGTGTCTATGAAGTTTTGATTATAATTTATAAATGTAAATTATAGGACCAATTATTATACCAATTATTTATAGGACCAAGGAAATGTGAAGGTAAAATAAGAGCCTGGTAAGTACAATTAAACTTTTCTATTTATTGTCAGATAATTGAACATTTAATACATCAACAATTTTTGGCATATGTAGCGATGCAAACTGATACAATACGTCGGTAACATCGGACTTAGATAGAGACGCTAATTTTTCCTCTTTACACTGATTTTCTACGCTAGTGGTTATATCGTTTATTACATCATTGTCAACTAAATGCACAACATCTTTAACAATATTAGGTGTATAAAGTTGTATTTGTGCTTCGTGCATGAGGCTACTTTTATTTGTGAGGAATTCCATAATCTCACAGGTAACACATCTCACACTACTCGCAATAGAACTTAAATATTTGAAAGGCGTGTCGACACACTTTACAATAAATTCTTGAAGACAGTCAAAAGTAACTTTTTTTTAATTATTAAGCTATGGCGAAATCGTTTGATTCGACCAACGCCAGGCCTTCTGTCTTATGTCTATTACGCTAGCACCGCCACTAACGACCGCAACTATGAAAACTATACCATAATTTGTTCCTAATTTGTTGCTAATTTGTTACGCAAACCCCGAATTTGTTGCTCCAGTCGTTTCCGAGATATCCTGGCGGTGCTAGCTTAAGTCTTAAGCTAGCACCGCCACAGCTGTAACTTTTGAACAACGAAACATTTTTTGATGGGATAGGTGGCATAATTTGTTGCTAATTTGTTGCTTCAAGATAGGTCAGGTCCCGAATCTTGAAAAACAAAATGGCGCCTATTGCCGCAACATGGTCATGCTCCGGATAACGTAATTTTCTTAAACATCGAATAATTCAACAAACAATTATCGGATATTTTGTTGCTAATTAGTTGCTAATTTTTTACGCTAAGCCGAAATTTGTTGCTTGAGCCTTTTCCGAGATATACTGGCGGTGCTGCTACCTTAAGACTTAAGCTAGCACCGCCACAGCTGTAACCTATTAACAACGAAGCATTTTTAGACGGGACAGGTGGCATAATTTGTTGCTAATTTGTTGCTTCAAGATAGGCTAGGTCCCGAATCTCGAAAAACAAAATGGCGCGTATTGCCGCAACATGGTCATACTCAGCATTACGTAATTTTCTTAAATCACGAATAATTCAACAAACAACTATTGGATATTTTGTTGCTATTTTGTTGCTAATTTGTTGCTAATTTTTTACACTAAGTTCAAATTTGTTGCTCGAGCCGTTTCCGAGATATAGTGCCGAGGTTGCAACATTAAGACTTAAGTTATCACCGCTACAGCTGTAACTTTTTAACGACGAAGCATTTTTAGACGGGACAGATGGCATAATTTGTTGCTAATTTGTTGCTTCAAGATAGGCTAGGTCCTAAATCTTCAAAATCAAAATGGCGCCTAATGGCGGTACCCAGTCATCACCCGACTTACGTAATTTTTTAAAATCTTGAATAATTCAAAAAACTAGTATGGGATATTTTGTTGCTAATTTGTTCTTAATTGGTTGCTAATTTGTTACGCTAATCCCGATTTTGTTGCTCTAGCCGTTTCCGAGATATTCAAGCCATGCTACCTCAAGAAATATGTCTATTAAGCTGGAAAAGACAAAATATGTCTATTAAGCTGGAAAAGCCACTTCATAAGGGCCGGTTGAAAATAATTCCTTATTTTGTCGCCAATTTGTCGCTAATTTGTTACGCAAACCCCGATTTTGATGTTCCAGCTGTTTCCGAGAAACAATGGCTATTCTAGTGTAATATTAAGCTGAAAAAGCCATTACGTTGTATCTTCTCCGCAATTGACGATCGCGACACCGAGTTTGGCCCTGATTTTGTCGCTAATTTGTCGTTCGAAGATGCCGTAGATCCCATGGCCCAAAATTTGACTGCTGTTCCAAATAAATGACCTCGGACCACGCGCTTATAAGCAAAAATAATAAAAATAAAAAAATCAATCAACTCATAATTGCACATTTTATCGCTAATTTGTCGTTCACTTTTTCCGCAAATCCCGATTATGTTGCTATAGTTGTTCTCGACAAAAATCGCAGCTGTAGCTCCATTTTGAAGCTGGAAAAGCCACGGTTGTATCTTCTCCACAAGTGACGATAGCGACACGGGCTTTGGTCCAGATATAAGCAAAAATGATAAAAATAAAAAATCAATTAATTCATAATTGCACATTTTGTCGCTAATTTATCGCTCATTTTTCCCGCAAAGCCTGATTTTGTTGCTTTAGCCGTTATCGAGATACATTAGCTTAAGGTAGTTGGGTACTCGGAAGCGAAAGTCAAATCTAGGCGCAAGAGAGACTCTAATCTCTTGCTTGCCACGCGTGTTTTTTTATGCGCTGCGCGAGATGAGAACTTTTTAGCGGTCAGTATAACTTAACACCGCATTCTCGCTCTTTCTCTCACTTACGCGTGTCCTCTCTCTTGCCCTCGCAGTGTGCGGTCGTCTACCAACTGAAAGAATGCTACTTTGAATTACAATAATTAGAAAAAAGTGTCCAAATATCTCCCTTAGTAACATCTACCTTTTTAAAATACATTCCCCAGAGATTCTTTAGTAGATGAAAATGTAAGTCATGTTTATTAATCAGGTACGGGCACTATAGAGGGCCGCAATATGAACCATACCTTAATTTATTGCTAATTTGTTGCTAATTTGTTACGCTATTCTCGAATTTTTTGCTCCAGCCGTTGCGTCAAGAAATCCAGGCGGTGCTAATTTAAGACTTAACTCAGCACAGCCACAGCTGTATCTTTTGATCGAATAAAGATATTTCAATCACTAAAACGTGATAATTTATCGCTAATTTGTTGCTTTGAAACTGGGTTGGACCCAAAATCCATAGTCCAACGGGAACGTAAGAAATCGACTTTCGGGCGCTCTAAATTGTGTTTTATTTAGTAAAACGGTAAATAGCAAATTCAAAACTGTGCCAACAGCTGTGGCTAATATATTACTAAATTATAATTCCCGCTAAATTATAATTTCTTGCTTCAAGATAGGCCAGGTTTGGGGTCCAAAAATCCATCGAAAACGCAAGGAAACGTGTTTTAGGTGCTGTAAATCGTGTTTTATTTCGTAAAACGGTAAGCAACAAATTTATAACTGTGCGGAATGTTGTTATTAATATGTTTCTAATTTTTAAGGCTATTCCCGATATTGTTGCTACAAAACAGGCTAGATCTCGGAGTCGAAGGTCGATCGAAAACGCAAAGAAAACCTGTTTTGGACGCCGTAAATGGGTTTTATTTAATAAATCGGTGAGCAACAATTTTATAACTGTGCGGAATGTTGTTATTGGTAGCATTGATTTTGTTAATATGTTGATAAGTTTTTCGGCTTTTTAAATCGCGAATAATTAAACAAACTATTGGATATTTTTTTACTAATTTGTTGCCAATTTGTTACGCATACGGCGATTTTGGCGCTTGCATTATTTCCGAAAAAAAAAAAAAAAAACGCAGCCGTAGGTCAATTCTTAAGCCAGATTATCGACGTTTGTATCTCCTCGGCAATTAGAGATAGCTACACGGGGTTTCGTCCGGGCAGGCGAATCCTGCTATTTCTAACGTTAATGGCTGGTAAATATGGTAGTGATATTTCTGGCTCGAACCTTCAGATGCATTTGCGATTGTGTCTAGAAATCGGCTTGGGTGACCAAAACGAGAATATAGTATAAAAAATTAGCGGAAACTTACCGACGAAGTCTGGGCGAAACTATTGGTGTAGCTATCTCTAATCGCTGAAGAGGAACAAACGTCGATAATCTAGCTTACAAATTGACTTACAGCTGCGTTTTTTTTTTTTTTTTTTTCGAAAATAATACGAGCGACAAAATCGCCGTATGCGTAACAAATTGGCAACCAATTAGTAACAAAATATCCAATAGTTGTTTGTTTAATTATTCGAGATTTAAAAAAGCCTAAAACCTTATCAATATATTAACAAAATCATTGCTCACAGTAACAACATTCCGCACAGTTATAAATTTGTTGCTTACCGATAAAACCACATTACAGCGACCAAAACACGTTTTTTCGCGTTTTCGATCGACTTTCGGCTCCGGGTTCTAGCCTATTGTGAAGCAACAAATTCAGGAATACTGTAACAACTTAGTAACATGTTAAAGATTACATTCTGCACAGTTATGAATTTGTTGCTCACCGTTTTATGAAATAAAACGCCATTTACGATGTCCAAAACACGTTTTCTTGCGTTTTTGATCGACTTTCGACTCCGGGATCTAGCCTACCTTGAAGGAACAAATTCGGAAAAAGCGTAAAAACTTAGCAACATACCTACAACAAAATTTTGCACAGTTTTGAATTTGTTGCTCAGCGATTTACTAAATAAAAGCGACCAAAACACGTTTTTTCGCGTTTTCGATCGACCTTCGACTCCGGGATCTAGCCTATTGTGAAGCAACAAATTCAGAAATACTGTAACAACTTAACAACATGTTAAAGATAACATTCTGCACAGATATGAATTTGTTGCTTACCCTTTTACGAAATAAAACACTATTTACGACGTCCAAAACACGTTTTCGATCGACTTCCGACTCCGGGATCTAGCCTATCTTGAAGCGACAAATTCGGAAAAAGTATAGCTACTTAGCAACATACTGTTACGTGTGGATACACGTACGAATATGAAAAGAACGAAATAAGCAAGGCGTCCGATTACAATATGACGCCGATTAGCAGAAAGCCGCGCGGTGGCGGCCGTGGCTAGGATGATAGCGTTCTCGACTCGCGAGTCGGCGGCTCTGGTTCGATCCCAGGATCCGTCACTTTTTATTATTAAAAAGTTGCGATAGCTCACTCGTAATAATACCAACCACAAAGTTTTGCACAATTTTGTATTTGTTGCTAACCGATTTACTAAATAAAAGCCGTTTACGGCGTCCAAAACAAGTTTTCTTTTGCGTTTTCGATCGACCTTCGACTCCGGGATCTAGCCTGTTTTGTAGCAACAAATTCGGGAATAACCTTAAAAATTAGAAACATATTAGTAACAACATTTTGCACAGTTATAAATTTGTTGCTTCCCGATTTACTAAATAAAACCACATTACAGCGACCAAAACACGTTTTTTTGCGTTTTCGATCGACTTTCGACTCCGGGATCTAGCCTATTGTGAAGCAACAAATTCAGGAATACTGTAACAACTTAGCAACATGTTAAAGATTACATTCTGCACAGTTATGAATTTGTTGCTCACCGTTTTACGAAATAAAACGCCATTTACGATGTCCAAAACACGTTTTCTTGCGTTTTTCATCGTCTTCCGACTCCGGGATCTAACCTACCTTGAAGGAACAAATTCGGAAAAAGCGTAAAAACTTAGCAACATACCTACAACAAAATTTTGCACAGTTTTGAATTTGTTGCTCAGCGATTTACTAAATAAAAGCCATTTACGGCATCCAAAACAGGTTTTCTTTTGCGTTTTCGATCGTCCTTCGACTCCGGGATCTAGCCTGATTTGTAGCAACAAATGCGGGAATAGCCTTAGAAATTAGAAACATATTAATAACAACATTCCGCACAGTTATAAATTTGTTGCTTACCGTTTTACGAAATAAAACACCATTTACAGCACCTAAAACACGTTTCCTTGCGTTTTCGATGGATTTTTGACCCCAAACCTGGCCTATCTTGAAGCAAGAAATTATAATTTAGCGGAAATTATAATTTAGCAATATATTAGCCACAGCTGTTGGCACAGTTTTGAATTTGCTATTTACCGTTTTACTAAATAAAACACAATTTAAAGCGCCCGAAAGTCGATTTCTTACGTTCCCGTTGGACTATCGATTTTGGGTCCAACCCAGTTTCAAAGCAACAAATTAGCAATAAATTATCCCGATTTAATGATTGAAATATCTTTATTCGATCAAAAGATACAGCTGTGGCTGGGCTGAGTTAAGTCTTAAATTAGCACCGCCTGGATTTCTTGACGCAACGGCTAGAGCAAAAAATTCGAGAATAGCGTAACAAATTAGCAACAAATTAGCAATAAATTAAGGTATGGTTCATATTGCGGCTCTCTATAGTGCCCGTACCTGATTAATAAACATGAATTACATTTTCATCTACTAAAGAATCTCTGGGGAATGTATTTTAAAAAGGTAGATGTTACTAAGGGAGATATTTGGACATTTTTTTCTACTTATTGTAATTCAAAGTAGCATTCTTTTAGTTGGTAGACGGCCGCACACTGCGAGTGCAAGAGAGAGGACATGCGTAAGCGAGAGAAAGAGCGAGAATGCGGTGTTAAGTTATACTGACCGCTAAGAAGTTCTCGTCTCGCCCAGCGCACAAAAAAACACGCGTGGCAGGCAAGAGATTAGACTCTCTCTTGCGACTAGATTTGGCTTTCACTTTCGAACACGAATACCCAACTACCTTAAGCTAATGTATCTCGATAACGGCTAAAGCAACAAAAATGAGCGATAAATTAGCGACAAAATGTGCAATTACGAATTAATGGATTTTTTATTTTTATCATTTTTGCTTATATCTGGACCAAAGCCCGTGTCGCTATCGTCACTTGTGGAGAAGATACAACCGTGGCTTTTCCAGCTTCAAAATGGAGCTACAGCTGCGATTTTTGTTCGAGAACAACTATAGTAACATAATCGGGATTTGCGGGAAAAGTGAACGACAAATTAGCGATAAAATGTGCAATTATGAGTTGATTAATTTTTTTATTTTTTTTATTTTTGCTTATATGCGCGTGGCCCGAGGTCATTTTTTTTGGGACAGCAGTCAACTTTTGGGACATGGGATCTACGGCATCTTCGAACGACAAATTAGCGACAAAATCAGAGCCAAACTCGGTGTCGCGATCGTCAATTGCTGAGAAGATACAACGTAATGGCTTTTTCAGCTTATTATTACACTAGAATAGCCATTGTTTCTCGGAAACGGCTGGAGCATCAAAATCGGGGTTTGCATAACAAATTAGCGACAAATTGGCGACAAAATAAGGAATTCTTTTCAGCCGGCCCTTATGAAGTGGCTTTTCCAGCTTAATAGACATATTTCTTGAGGTAGCATGGCTTCAATATCTCGGAAACGGCTAGAGCAACAAAATCGGGATTAGCGTAACAAATTAACAACAAATTAGCAACAAAATATCGGATAATTGTTTGTTGAGTTATTCGACGTTTAAGAAAAATACGTTAGCCGAGGGATGCCCTGGTAACGCCCACAGGCGCCATTTTGTTTTTCGAGATTCAGGACCTAGCCTATCTGGAAGCATCAAATTAGCAACAAATTATGCCACCTGTCCCGTCAAAAAAGGTTTCGTCGTTCAAAAGTTACAGCGGTGGCGGTGCTACCTTAAGACTTAAGCTAGCACCGCCAGGATATCTGGGAAACGACTGGAGCAACAAATTCGGGGTTTGCGTAACTAATTAGCAACAAATTAGCAACAAAATATCCGATAGCTGTTTGTTGAATTACTCGTGATCCCTCTATATAAAATGCAACCAGACATGTTCGGCGCCATGTTGATTTTTTCTCGAAAATCTCGAAGTATATCTCGAAAATCTCGAATCGCGTCAATTGCGTCTGCTAAAGTTAGAGGGACTAGAGTTTTAAATGCGAACTAGATTAAGTTTTGAATACAGATATTGTAGTAATATGTAAATTGTATTTTGTATTATGTTGACATGTTGTTGTATATTACATTATTGTAATTATTGCATTTGTAATATAATAATATTAAAGAGGCGTATACATTCAGATGTTGCGCTGGGCCCTTTCTACATATGTGTGCTCTGTTTGTTCTAGACAACTTCTCTCTATATGTCTGTCTCTGTCTCACATAAACGGAACAGATCTATCTGTCTTTGTCGGGAACACACAGAACACACATATGTAGAAAGGCCCCCGTGTTGCATGCGCAGAGATGCAACGTGACTGTGACGCGCGTCATAAGACGGTCATGCGACTGTCTTAAGACCGTCGCAAGACCGTCGAAAATATGAAGCAAATGACCATACTTTGTCAAGTTCCTGATGACGCTTATCGCCATTTTAACAGATTTGATATTGATAAATGCAACACATATTTGTCTAAAGTTTTTAAAACTCGTATCGTATATTTCTTAAAATAAACTTTTTATATTTAAACTATTTTTTTAATAGCAAAACTTAGATTAAAATTAAAATTCATGACGTGACCAAAACTTTTAAGACGGTCATTCTACATCTATATAGATTTATAGGGTTATAGATTGGATAAATGCAATACATATTTGTCTAAAGTTTTTAAAACTCCTATATAGATATACATAAACTATTTTTTAACTATCAAAATTACAATTTAAATATATTTTATTACAAGAATAAAAGTTACAATCACAAGATAATTTATTAGATTAAATTAACTTTATAATGACAAATATTAAATATAGCTCCTATTACACTATACTCGGGACTATCGCTTTCAAATGTAGCTCAATCTGAGACACAAAATACAACAAACTTGCGGTTTTTATAGGCAATGATCACGAATCTGATATAAAAAATAATGTAATAATGAATTTAAACAAAATTATTTAAACAAATTATTGAGAAATATAATTTTTTGAAACTATAATTACGGAACTGTATTATGTTTTGTTTTTGGGGTTGCCAATCACGAACCTGATATCAAAAATAATGAAATAATTAATTTAAACCGGATTATTTATTTAACAAACTATTACAAAATAGAATTTTTTGAAACTATAATTACGAAACATGTATTAGTACAAGTAGGCGGGGGATATGAGGTCCACGCATGTAAGGGAGTTATGTAGACATAAAAAAATAAGCAAAACGATTATTTAAATAACTTGTAAACCCCAGTAGTCAGGGGATATGAGGTCCACGCATGTAATTTGCCCACCACTAAGCATCGAAGCCGAAGATTGGCTCCGATTGGCTGAGAGTTGGGTACCTTAATGCACAAGGTACATTATGTAGATACTCATGAATGACAGAAATTTTAAAACGGTAATTTCTCGAAAACACGTAAAATGTAGTTACGCCGTCATTCCTGGAAGCCACATATATGTATTTGCATAAATACTTGACCATTTTGATAGCTTTATTAACAAATTATTAGCAAAATAAAAAAAAAGAAAATCAGCGCGCGAAGCGTGCGTGTCGAACTCTAGCATATATATAATATACACCAAGTCAATTTAAATCGGATTTCAATGATGTAAAAAGTCTTGAACATCCCTTATATAAATTGAGCATTCGAGATAATCTATTTTGCCCTCGAACGATCTCGAAATCTCGAATAATCGAATCCGTCTCGAATCTCGAAAGGAGAGAAACAAAAGACCAACAAACAGTGGCGCGCGTAGCGCGCTGATTAACGCTAGTTTAATAAAATTACGTAATCCGGAGTGTGACCATGTTCCGGCAATAGGCGCCATTTTGTTTTTCGAGATTCGGGACCTAGCCTATCTTGAAGCAACAAATTAGCAACAAATTATGCCACCTCTCCCGTAAAAAATGTTTCGTCGTTCAAAAGTTACAGCTGTGGCGGTGCTAGCTTAAGACTTAAGCTAGCACCGCCAGGATATCTCGGAAACGACTGGATATAAACCATGGACGGGGTTACATAAATTTTAAGTGCACTTACAATGTAAGAAAACCAGATCAAAAGATTAATTTTAATTTTGGAGCATATGCACCCCGTCCATGGTTTATATAAGTATAAGATATGCAACCGCCTATTTGTTCCGGACCGGAACGGAACGGATGTACAAGGCTACGGCGTAGCGGCGGCACGGCGCAGCGTAAGACGGCGCTTATGTAGATTCACTCTTACGCTTATATATCTATATATATTTGTAATATATATAGTTATAACATATCGTATAGTAAATAAACTCACTCGACTCGAAAAGAAAGAGAGAGAGTATATTATATAACAACAACAAATTTTTGTGACTACAATAACCTCGAAATATCGTATGGTATTTGTATTCTCTTGTATAGACTCGAAAAGAAAGAGAGAGAAAGAGAGAGAGAGAGAAGATATAATAAAACGGACAACTGTAATTCTAAAATAACCTCGAAATATGGTATGGTTTATATATATTTTTATAATTCAAATCAGCTGATGGCATGGCATTATATACTTTTATATATAGATAAGTATTATTTTTATACGAGAAGATATATCATGTAAAATATAATACAATAAAAAATCGATACTTTGTGTAACCTTTTTCATTTTCAGATTATACAATTTTCAGTCTTTAGTGAATTTTACATATCATGTTATACGAGGGTCATTTGACAAGTACCTAGCCTCACCGCCAGATGGTGCCACTATCGCACCAGAAATACACTACAGTGCAGTATCTTCCTGTAAACGGTTACAGACGAAATTTCAGCCGGATCGGAGTTGTAGTTTATTTTTGAGAGCGTGTGAAAGCAAATGTGTCCGTTGATTTTTGAAAAAATGGAGAAAGAACAATATCGGTCGGTGATTCGATTCTTGTTTTTGGAAGGGAAATCGCGCAGTGAAATTAAAGAACGCTTGGATGCAGTGTATGGGGATGCTTCTCCTTCGATGGCGACCGTTAAATTTTGGTATAACGAGTTTCAACGTGATCGTACGTCGGTTTTTGATGATCCACGCCCAGATGCTCCGAAAACAGCCATTACGGAGGAGAACGTGACAAAAACACACGATATCGTTTTGTCAGACCGCCGATTAAAGGTGCACGAGATAGCTGCGATAGTAGGCATCTCAGAAGAACGCGTGTGGCATATCCTACATGAGATTTTAGGCATGAGGAAGCTGTCAGCAAGGTGGGTGCCGCGTTTGCTGACTGCAGACAACAAGCGCATCCGTGTGACCAGTTCAGAGCAGTGTTTGGAGCTATTTAATCGCAATCCAAAAGAGTTTTTGCGTCGTTACGTAACCGTCGACGAAACATGTATTCACTACTATACTCCAGAGACCAAGGAGCAGTCAAAACAGTGGACCTTACCCGGTGAACCTGCTCCGAACAAGGCGAAGACGGTCCCGTCGGCCGGAAAGGTGATGGCCACTGTTTTCTGGAATTCTCAAGGTGTGATTTTTATTGACTATCTGGAGAAGGGCAAAACGGTCACAGGACAGTACTACGCCGAACTATTGAGCCGATTTGACGCCGTGTTAGAAGAAAAACGGCCCCATTTGTCTAAAAAGAAAGTGCTTTTCCACCACGATAATGCACCGGCTCACACTTCTGCACTCGCCACGGCTAAATTGGTCGAATTACGCTACGAACTGCTGCCCCATCCACCGTATTCTCCAGATTTGGCTCCGTGCGACTTTTTTTTGTTTCCGAACCTAAAAAATTCGCTCGCCGGGAAGAGATTCCACTCCAATAACGAAATAATCGCCGCCACGGAGGCCTATTTTGCAAACCAAGAGAAAACATTTTTTTCAACGGGGTTAAAAAAATTGGAACACCGCTGGACCAAGTGTATTCAACTAAAAGGAGACTACATTGAAAAATAAATTTTATTTTTTGTAAAATTTTGGTGTTTTCATTTGTAGGCTAGGTACTTATCAAATGACCCTCGTATTATAACTAATGATATTGAAAATAATGAAATAAAAGAAACTGAGTCAAAATTGGGTTTAGCAGGGAGAATTACTATATATGGAGACTCAAACTGTATTGATGATAGTCATTCCCAGAAGTTTTTTATCACCATCCAAATTTTTATAAATTTTATTGTTGGTGGTATAGCATGCTTTTGGCTGTTAGATGCAATTTTGGAATATACTACTACTGGACGAATTCCATCACGCTTCATAGAGGAAGAAAATAGGATTAAAAACAAAAAAAAATATTATGGCATTAGGTGCAACAGCTCTTCCCAAACGCATGGAAGATAGTCACCTCAATCGTCATAGCAAAGTGTTAGAACCACCAGGTTCAGACAAGGTTTATCGAATACTCCCTTTGTGTCCAATTTCAACTTTGGCCACACCAGGACCAGTTAACGAAACTACACCAGTGTATATAATTTAATTAATCAAAGATCTCAGGAAGTCGACTGATTAAAATAATTTTTATCTATGAGCATCAACGGGGCAGATCAATTTTTTTAGATAAGTATATTAAATGGCTAAATGTTAAAGGCTAAAATTATTTTAAAATATAAAAGAATTGATACTTTGGGAGAATTTTTTATTATTTTTTACAGATATACACAAGAAGATTTTTTTGGAATCATTAAAATCTCACAAGTGGATTGGAAAAAGAACATATATATACATACAGATACATATATACAGATTATTTAATTTTGGATTTTGGAGTTGATTGGAAAAATATAACCTATACAAGCAGCTGTGAATATCAATGGGCAATAGCAATATATTATAATCAGATAAGTAGCAAATTTTTATTATAAAGTTATAAACTATAACAATATTTTTCAAGATGTATTTATTTATATCCTCAACATGAAAATTTTTCATATGAGATATATAGAAGAATATTAAAAATTTGTCTTCATATTTGACAGGACGAATAGAGTACATGGATATCAATGAAGAAAATGAGAGTTTCATTGCTTTCAATGAATCACACATAAAACAAACAACAACGAAGATGTTTATTTAGACAGTATTGGACGCAAAGTACGAAAGAAATATCATGTTTTGAAGTAAGTTTTTCAAAATAAGAAAAGAAAATTGTGATTTTCATAGATCGTCTATCTAGTTGAAAAAATTATATTGATAATAAAAATGTTGTGATTATTAAAAAATGACATCTAATCAGTGTTTTGTGTAATAAATAAAATAAAATACTGGTATGATATAATGCATGAAGTGCACATATAATTCAAATGTTATAAATAACAAATAACATAATGATTAAAAAATGACATCTAATCAGTGTTTTGTGTAATATAAAAAAATAAAATACCGGTAAAATGTGTTGCATGATAATTTTAAAACTTCTACTTAAAATCAGTTTGAAATTTTTTGAAAATAGCACAAGTGTGTATTAATAAGTAATTACGTGTTATGAGGTTCATCAACTTCATAATACACTTTTGCATAGAAGAAAATATTGCTGAGTCATACGCGAGGTTATAAATATACAATATAATTTTCAGTGTTTTGTGTAATAATAAATAAAATATAGCACTGGTATGACGTGTTACATGAAGTGTTTATAATCAATTTTAAAACTTCTATTAAAAATCAGTTTCAAATGTTTTGAGAATAGAACAAGTGTGTATTGAATAATTATGTGTTATGAGGTTCATAATCTTCATAATAAGCTTTTACATAGAAGAAAATATTGCTGAGTAACATGTGAGGTTATAAATATACAATATAATTTTCAGTGTTTTGTGTAATAAATAAAATAATGTACTGGTATGATGTGTTACATGAAGTGTTTATAATCAAATTTTAAAACTTCTATTAAAAATCAGATTCAAATGTTTTGAAAATAGAACAAGCGTGTATTAATAAATAATTACGCGTTATGAGGTTCATACACTTCATAATAAGTTTTGGCATAGAAGAAAATATTGTTGAGTGACACGTGAGGATATAAATATACAATATAATTTATGATGCCGATTTGAAATATTGGTCTGAGCCTTGGTTTAAAAATTATCTGTCATCTTTAAAAAACTTAGTCGATATCAGTGCTTTGCTGTTGTACATATTTATTCCCATGAACATGGGAATACTGAAAAAAGTAAAAATGATATGTTATTGTGAAAATTTCAACGAATAAAAGTGCTCAATTAATCTAACATATGATTTTCTCACCATGGGAGACGTCAAAATGTTTCAGAGTTCTTAGTAAATATTTTTCTAAACAAGATTCAGATAATAATTTCAAAAAGTTTTATCTATACAAGAATGTCAAGAAAGCATTTATTCTCAGTGATTCTTAGTTCATAAACTGGTTGCATTTTGAATTATTATCTCTAAACAACTGTTAAGTCGCTTTTTAAAAAAAATTGAACGCCCCCCTCTCCCACTCTCTCTCTCGTCCACTCAACAACTGTATAAGGACTCCACAAAAAACTTTAAGAGCCTAAATATTTTTTTGTAACAGCCAACAAGACGTTCTGTACAGGAATAATATACTAACAAACTTTATTTTGAATGATCTACAGAACTCCTTAAAAAAACATTCAAATTTAAAACTTTTGTGAATAACAATACTACCATTTAATAATGATATTAAAAATATACTATAATAAACTCTCATAACGTTATCACACAATGTAATTATTATCATATGACTTTACAATTAACTGTATTGTTAATTAATCATCATACCTAAGAAAATACATATTTGATTATATTATTTTAAAAAATTATACAATCCCTAGCGGAAATAAAAAATGTTAATAAGCGGAAATCGAAAATGTTAAAAAAGTGTAATAAACTGTAAAAAAAACGTAAGAAATCGTAAGAAAATGTAAGTAATCGTATACTTATATTGGATTTCAGACGTTTTTTACACTTTCTTACATTTTCTTACATATTTTTACAGTTTCTTACATTTTCTTACCGTTTTTTACTTTTTTAAAATTTGGCATTTTTTCATTTATTTTAACGAAACGTAAAAAAGTGTAAAAAAATGTAAAAAAGGAATAAGAAGATATAATAAAATGTAAGAAAGTATAACACTTTACAGTTTCTTACAGAAACTTTTTTACATAATTTTACAGTTCTATACAATTTATTACATTTTTTCACATTTTATTACATATTATATTTTTTATTTCGTTACAACAAAAATATGAAAAAGTGTAAAAAAAATGTCAAAAAGGAACAAAAAATGTAATAAAATGTAAGAAAGTGTAACACTTTACAGTTTTTTACAGAAACTTACATTTTTTTACTTAATTTTACATTTCTATACAATCCCTAGTAAAAAAAATTTAATGCTCATAACAGTTGATATCTGCAGCTATCAGAAAAAAACTGAAGAAAATGGAAGAAAACAGAAATTAACTGCAGAAAAATGTCGGAATTGAGACAAAGACAACAGCAATCTTCAGTTTTTATCAGTTTTCTTCAGTTTGTATCAGTTTTCAACAGTTATCTACAGTTATTTGCAATTATAAACAGTTTTCTTCAGTTATCAACAGTTATGTTCTTTTTTCGGAAAAGCAAGCGACTTTAAGAAGTGAAGAAATCAGTAAAAAACTGAAAATAACAGTTTTATTCTGAATAAAACTGAAGACAACAGTTATACACGGATGAAAACTGTTTATAAATGTAATAAAAATATTGGAAAATTTTGCTATATACAACTTAATTCGATACTTGAACATAACAGTTAATAATTGAAGAAAACTGATAATAACTATTAATAAACGAAGAAAACAGTTTTAAACTGTTTAAAAGTGAAGAAAATTTTGAAGAAAAGTGAAGAAAAATGAACAAAACAATTTGTTTTAAATTTTTTTGCAATTGGAATTTGAACATAACAGTTAATAACTGAAAATAACTGATGAAAACTACAGATAGCTGTTGTCTTTGTCTCAATCCCGACCTTTTTCTGCAGTTATCTGCAGTGAATAACTGTTTTCTTCAGTTTTATTCAATTGTCTTCACTATCTTTTTTTGCTAGGAATTTATTACATTTTTTCACATTTTATTACATATTTTATTTTTTATTTCGTTAGAACCAAAATATGAAAAACTGTAAATAAGTGTCAAAAAAGAACGAAAAAATGTAATCAAACATGAGAAAGTGTAACACTTTATAGTTTTTTACAGAAACTTACATTTTTTTACATAATTTTACATTTCTATACAATTTATTACATTTTTTCCGCCTTTTATTATATATTATATTTTTTATCACCTTGGAACCAAAACATAAAAAAATGTGAAAAAAAATAATACAAGAAAATTTAAGAACGTGGATCACTTTATAGTTTGTTACAGAAACTTACATTTTTTTACATCATTTTACATTTCTATACAAATTATTATATTTTTTGCCTTTTATTATATATTTAATTTTTTACTTCGTTAGAACTAACATATCTAACTAGGGGGGCTGCGCCCCTCTATATAGATATATACAATCTCAATTACAAAAAAATACTCGCGGCATATATGCACATATACACTAATACCGCGAAAAGGAGAAAAATAGAAGGAGAAAGCTCAGACTGATCTGGCTTAGCCCTGCGACCTGCGTGCATGAGTACTATTGCAGCAGTCCTAACGGCTACCTCGGCTAGGCTACGTTCGCACACTAAGTACCTACAGCGGAAAAACACACGCAACTCGCGCGACCGCGAGTGCTCCCTGTGTATAAGATATAGCTATAGGATAAGATATGGACCCCGCGCGCTTTCTGCTACTCTATAGCGAGTAGTGCTAGTGCGGCATGCCGTTGAGCGCATGCGTCCATGGTGTATTGCTATGTATGATGTCAACAATCGCATCCCTGGTGAATGTTATCCCTTTCATCGTGTCCGCCGATTAACGATGATTCGTCGGAGATGGGAAGGCAGTGTTTCAACGTCGAGAGCAGATTTAGTAAGCCCTTTCTCGTTCCCAACCTCTCTGATGGATGAGCTGATGGTACTTTCTCTTGTTGCAGGTATCTGTGGCAGGGAGAGTAGTGTAAACGACGGGCACTGCTGCAGACTGTTTCTTGGGTGTGGAAATGTTGTCTGGGTCATCTATTTATTAATTAATGTGTGGTTTCTAGGTGCTCAACTTTCCTTGTTTGGCTCTGATACTAGTGACTATGTGTACAGTTAATCTGTTGCTTGTGTCTTCAGCGACTCTCAGGGAGGAGCTGTTTTCAGCAGTGAAACAACGGTTGAAGGTCTCCACCAGTCCTTCCCCTTTAGTGGTTACAGATAGCTGGTACAGCAAGTGAACAACGTCCATTGCTGAAGACTTTTCATTTGCATGGTATGTTTTTTGTGTCCTCTATTTATTAGTCATATGTGATTTTTAGGAGCTCAACTCTCCTCGGTTGTCCTTCAGAATAGGAACTGATCTGCTGCTCATGTGTTTTGTTGATCCCTAGGCTGAGGCAGTCCCTGATATTGATACACAATTAACGGTCTCTGTCAGTATCTTCCTCCCAGGTGGCGTGGTTACTGACGTACAGCAGACTGGCATCCATGGAATAGTGCCATCCGCGTGAAAATATGATATGAGATCTCATATGAGATTGTAATTGAGATTTTAAAAAGATCTCAAATGAGATCTACATGAGATCTCATATGAGATCCTATTACGAATTTCAGACATTATATCTCACATGAGATCTCATATGAGATCTCATCTGCAATTTTCCATTAAGGCCATGTGATACTCAAGTGAAAATTCCTACGTTACCGATATGTCGGTAACATTCTATATATTAAATAATAATTAAATCAACAACAATTTTTATGACAAAAAAAAACGTCAGGCGCTCGAAAATTCTTTGAAGATTATTATGCAAAAGGTTCAAAACTGAAATGATAACTGTCATCGAGTTATTCATGTTCTAGATACATTTTTTATCTAAAACATGGATATAAGCTCGAATGTACATCAGATCTGCATGAAATTTGGCACACCTTCTCGCCATCGAGTTTGTGAGCGCCTGACGTTCTTGTTTTTGTGAAATTCTTCAAAAAGTATAATTTTATTTTTTTTCACAAATTAACTTTTCATGATACCTTGGAAGGTTGGCAAGACTGCTCACCACTAACGTAAAATGGCTGTGCACGGTGCAAAGTAAGTCGTACCAACCTCTTTTGTTGCCTCATATTTATTTACGTTGTATAGTTCTCGTAAATTACTCTAGATGGCGCTATGCCTACATTTTTGTAGAATAAAATTATGAATTATATTATGAAATAGAATTAATAAACTTGAGTTTTGCAAATAATTTAAATAACATTATGTATTGAAGTAATTAAAAGTAAATAATAGTGCTGAATAGCGTTCATAACCTCAAAAGACAAAATTAGTACACCTGTGTCATGTGTAACGCTCCGAGTTTGTGGGACTGAAGATCGTAGGGCGCTCACGCGTACTCCGCTTCCACACAGAAGTGCACGCTCACTCAAACACTAATTTCACATCAAATCGAAAATGTTATCGATTTCCAATTAAATGATATCCAACATAAGTAATAGGAACTATGCAAATTAAAATTTATGAAAACCAAATTTCAAAACCTAAACCCCGAAGGGAGAAAAATTATGATAAACAATCTTGGATTAGTATCGGAGTATCCTAGCCGCAGCAGCTCGGGCTAAGGTTAAATGATCGGATCTATCGATCCGATTTTTTCCTGAATGAATATACTTACTGATTGTAAAAATTGTTTTATTTTGTTATTTTTTAATTGTTTTCTTTTTTAATGTTTGTTTATTGTAATAAATGACCACACTAAATTAAAAATAAAGTAGAAATCTTTAAAAATTTATTCCGAAAATTGTAATATCTTAAATATAGAAAAATTATAAAATTTGTATTCGATGGAAAAAATAGAATAATTAGAATGTTATTGTTATATGTCGGGTATTAAATAAATAATTTTTCATAATACGTACGAATGATGTTCATTCAAATTAAATTGTAACAATTTGTAGAAAAACAAATTGTATGAATAATAAACTAAATCAAAATTTCAGAAAGTTTTATATATTTACATAATGTTGTACAATTATGAGTTAGCAAGCAAGGTTTTTTTATGCGATAACATATACAAGTTGTAAATAATATTTAAACAAAATGTTTTCCCATTTAACATTTTCATGTAAAATCAATTCCTCATTAGTAAGACCTATCAAAATGTTCAATAATTTACAATGCAATATTCTTAAAATTGACGCGTAGAATTATGTAAAAGTGACGGTCATCTAACAATTTTCTATGTGAAATGGCATTCTCATCTCGCGTCATATTTCCCATTGTTTATCTTAACCGAAAATTATTAAATGCGGTATAACGTTATTAAACATTCCTTATAATAACAATAATTCGCGATCATCGCATTTTTGTGCTTTAGGATTCCATACTTCTTTTTATTTATGATATTATGTTTTTGAGGTTAGGAAAATTTCAACCAAACAGCGTGGTTCCGACGGGATCATCCGCTTTACTCTACGGGAACGGAGCATGCGCGAGGACAAAACGAAATCCGTTCCCGTAGACCCGTAGCAAAAAAAGAAAGCCGAAAGCGATTGACAGTTCTTTTGCCACGTGACATCTGCGTAACACAATTATTAAGAAAAGCAAAGCATGTTTTAATTTCGCGCAATATAACCTCAATTAACTTGTGAATATTTTTATTTGAAGAAAAATCCAGAATTTCCGGTAGAATAACGACCTATTCCGAGTTGCTTCTAAGGTACACGACAAATATAAGACTCGGGATTTTTGAATCTACAATCTTAAGACTTTGCTTGCATCAAAAAACGATATTTTTAAATTGTTGTTAGTTTTATACAATAGCTATATGAATAAATTAATTATTTTTAACCGTATTAAGTAAGCTGTTATACAAGCTGAATATTACTAGAGGCTTTTTTACTGAAGATATTTTCCGAAATACTAAACGCTTTTGGTCATCCTTATTGGTCACAAGTCTACGGGAACGGAGAGACTAACAACAATAAAAAAATATCGTTTTTTAACGTAAGCAAAGTGTTCAGATTGTAGATTCAAAAAATCACGAGACATATTTGTCGCGAGCTTTGGAAGTCATCAGGAAAAGGACGTTATTCTACTGGAAATTTTGGATTTTTCTTCAAATAAAAGTATTCAAAAGTTAATTGAGGTTATGTTTCGCTAAATTATAACATGTTTCGCTATTCTTTATAATTATGGTACGCACATGTCAAGTGGCAAAAGAAAATATATTTTCAACGTCCCTAGAAATGTTGAACCGCGTTTCACTGTGTCAATGAAGCTTAGAATCGCGCGCCTGACTCTACGGGAACGGAGCGAGCGCGAGGACAGAACGAACTCCGTTCCCGTAGGCTAGTGGCAATAAATGAGGTCCAGAATCATTTGATATTTCGGAATACATCATGAGTAAAACATTGCTAGCAATAGTCAGCTTCTATAGCAGCTTATTTAAAAGATTGTAAATAATTTATTTTCTCTATTCTTCGGGCGAAAGTACGCGTTTTCGCCGTTTGTTTACACTAGAAGAAGAAGCACTTTTGCCCACTGCGTGCGTCACTTGTTTCACCGACAGCTCTCTGAGCAATGTTTTGAATAGCCTAACCCCATATACGATACAGCTAGGGTTGCCACATTTTCAAGAAAAAAATAACGTATTTTTATTTTCCCCACGTAAAAAGAAAACGTACATTGATATAAAAAACCGTACATACGTACTTCATGTACTGCAAGTGATTTAACTTTCGTTAAAAACTTCCCATACTAGGTATAAGTTTATAATCTGATGCTAAGGATTAGAAACAATGCTTGTAGGCTATGCAGTGCTAAATTTTTCTATTAAGTATTTTTTAAATTGTATTACATTTAAATTATTTACAAGAAAACTAGTAGGCGTGGATGCGAGTTCTACGCGTGTACGGGAGCGCGTCAGACATGCATTCATGGCAAAATAATTATTTGAATAATTCTTAATCCCAAGTAGGCGGGGGAAGCGAGTACTAAGTACTATGCGTATACGGGAGCGCATCGGACGTGCATAAATGGCAAAATAATTATTTAAATAATTCTTAACCCCAAGTAGGCGGGGGAAGCGAGTACTACGCGTATACGGGAGCGCATCGGATATGCATAAATGGCAAAATAATTATTTAAATAATTCTTAACCCCAAATAGGCGGGGGATGCGAGTTCCACGCGTACGCGGGAGCGCGTCAGACGTGTGTACATGGCAAAATAATTATTTTAATAATTCTTAACCCCAAATAGGCGGGGGATGCGAGGTCTACGCGTATACGGGGGCGCGTCAGACGTGTATACATAGCAAAATCATTATTTTAATAATTCTTAAGTCCAAGTAGGCGGGGGATACGAGTTCTACGCGCATACAGGAGCGCGTCAGACGTGCATATATGACAAAATAATTATTTGAATAATTCTTAACCCCAAACTGGCGGGGGATGCAAGTTCGACTCGTATACGGAAGCGTATTAGACGTGCATACATGGCAAAATAATTATTTTAATTTTTTTTTTTTCTTAAGGGAATCGATAAAATAATGAGTACACAAGATAATTTAATTCATTCTGTGCAACGTTTCGGTAATACAATTATTACCTTTATCAAGCACATATTATTTGGTGTATTCAAGGGTATAAAGTATGGAATAATTATAAGCACAAGTATTGATCTCCAGTCCTTTATTATTATTTTAATAATTCTTAACCCCAAGTAGACGGGGGATATGAGTTCTACGCATATACAGGAGCGCGTCAGATGTGCATACATGGCAAAATAATTATTTGAATAATTCTTAACCCCAAACAGGCGGGGGATGCAAGTTCCACTCGTATACGGGAGCGCATCAGATGTCCATATATGGCAAAATAATTATTTGAATAATTCTTAACCCCAAGTAGGCGGAGGAAGCGAGTTCTACGCGTATACGGGAGCGCGTCGGACGTGCATACATGACAAAATAATTACTTAAATAATTCTTAACCCCAAGTAGGCGGGAGATGCGAGTTGTTAGACTTGTACAAAACGATTTTAAAACGTTTACACAGTACGAATTAAAGTATGAAATTTTAAATATTGGAAGAGAAAATTAATGATTGAGGAAGCTACGTGCCAATTAATTAACAGCGGTTTTTTGACTTGAATACACGTCTGACACGCTCCCGTATACGCGTCGAACTTTCGTCGCCGCCTGCTTGGGGTAAAGAATAATTAAAATAATTATTTTGCCATGTATACAGTTCTGACGCGCTCTCGTATACGCGTGGAACTTGCCACCCCCACCTGCTTAGGGTTCAGAATTATTAAAATAATTATTTTGCCATGTATGCACGTCTAACGCGCTCCCGTATACGCGTAGAACTCGCATCCCCCGCCTGTTTGGGGTTAAGAATTATTCAAAATTTTAGTTTGCTATGTATGCACATCTGACGCGCTCCCGAATATGCGTAGATCTCGCATCACCCGCCTGTTTGGGGTTAAGAATTATTCAAATAATTATTTTGCCATGTATAAAGGTATGGCGCTCTCCCATATACGCGTGGAACTCGCATCCCCCGCCTACTTGGGGTTAGGAATTATTTAAATAATTATTTTGCCACGTATACACGTTTGTCGCGCTCCTGTATACACGTAGAACTCGCTTCCCCAGCCTATTTGCGGTTAATAATTATTAAAATAATTATTTTGCCATGTATAAACGTCTGACGCTCTCCTATATACGCGTGGAACTCGCATCCCCCGCTTACTTGGGGTTAGGAATTATTTAAATAATTATTTTGCCTTGTATGCACGTCTGACGTGCTCCTGTATACGCGTAAAACTCGCATTCCCCGCCTACGAAATGCCAAGTTGCTCCGTTGCCCGCGCAAACTTTTCTAACAATAAGAAAAAAGGAATGGAAAAGAAGTAAGTATGGTATTATACCTTGAACTCTGAAAATGTTGCAAACTTGTGACGGTATTATACTAAGTATTATACAATAATAGTTGCATGTATGATACCGAGGTACTACACGCGCCCAACCGTGCTAAGACCAGAAAGAGAACGATTTGTTAGAAAAGCTGAAAATAACGTACATTTGCGTACGTTATGTTTCTTTAAAAGTTTAACGTACATTAGTCCAAAATAACGTACAATACTTTATATTAACGTACAGGTGGCAACCCTAGATACAGCGGATTGTGATTTTGCCGCGCGGAAGTCGCGAAAGTGTGCGACTTCAACGCGGAACTGTCTCGCATCGGGAGCGTGGTGCTCTCAAGAAGGATGGTCTACTATGAATTCATGTTTATTTATTTGGAAATAACCTCTCTGTCTCTCTCTCTCTCTCTCTCTCTCTCTCTCTCTCTCTCTCTCTCTCTCTCTCTCTCTCTCTCTCTCTCTCTCTCTCTCTCGTCTATTAAAATGGGATTCACAACAAAAAATGTTTATCCAAGTTTATGTATTTTACGTCATAATGAACTAAATTGTTATTGTATTCTATTGTAATTGACTGAAATTTATAATTTTATACCTTTTAATGTATTTTCTAATTTTTGCCGAAAAGGCAGAATAAAGATTTATCTATTTATCTCTCTATCCCTCTTTCTCTTGACTCACATGAGTATTATGCAACAATCTGCTTGTTCATGTATTTTCGATGCCCGCCCCAACCAGCAGCACTCGCTACGCTCATGCTGCAAATGTTCGGCGGGCATCGAACACACATAAACGCGCGCATCGAGAAAAACCAATTGTGACAGGTAAAATAAAATTGAAAAATATAACCTACAAACTACAAGAACAACGTGAAGTAGCTAACGCTATCAAAGCATAGGGCGAATGTAAAAACATGGCTGCGCAGAGATGATGTTACCAGGAAAGACGATGATTTTCGACTTTTCTAAACTGATTAATTAACGTACTTTCGCTTGAGAATAGACAAAAATATTATTTCTTACACGGGGGTTTAATGGAACTTCTGCATGCACGTGATATGAAGGCCTCAGCTTCGCCTCGGTCGTCATATCACGTGCGTGCAAAAGTTTCATTTTCTCCCCTTGTAAGAAAATCTACTATTACTCATATAGCTATTGTAAAAAACTAACAACAATTAAAAAATATCGTTTTTTTGGAAGCAGCGTCTTAAGATTGAAAATTCAAATAATTGCGAGACTTACATTTGTCCCGTGCCTTAGAAGTCATCCGGAAAAAGACCATATTCTACCAGAAATTTTGGAGTTTTCTTCAACTAAAAATGTTCAAAAGTTAATTGAGGTTATGTTCCGCTAAATTATAACATGTTTCGCTATTCTTTATAATTATGGTACACACATGTCAAGTGGCAAAAGAAAATATATTTGCAGCGTCCCTAGAAATGTTATACCGCATTTCTCTGTGTCATTGAAGCTTAGAATCGCGCGCTTGACTCTACGGGATCGGAGCGCGCGCGAGGACAGAACGAACTCCGTTTCCGTAGGCTAGTGGCAATAAACAAGGTCCAGAATCGTGGGATATTTCAAAGTACATCTTGAGTAAAATATTGCTAGCAATAGTCAGCTTCTATAGCAGCTTATTTAAAAGATTGTAAATAATTTATTTACTCATATAACTATTGAAAAAACTAACAACAATTAAAAAATATCGTTTTCTTTTGGAAGCAGAGTCTTAAGATTGAAAATTCAATTAATCGCGAGACTTATATTTGCCCTGTACCTTAGAAGTCATCTGGAAAAGGACCTTATTCTACCAGAAAATTACACATGTGTGACTCTACGGGTGGTCGAAGCCGCCCGACGCTCAAACGAGCTCGGCCACCCGTACACTGAGAGAAATGTTGTAGTAAAATTTATTATAAACATAAGAAAAATTATTATATTTTGTAGGAACGGAGGGACAAATCGAAATTATAACAATTTTTGCTATGCAACATAGTAATTTTTATGAATGACCTTAAATTTAAAAAAATTAAATTTTTTCTCGTTCTTCCTGTTTTCAGACTCTAATCATACAATATTTAATGTGAAAATAAATTAAAATGAGAAATAAAAATATTTTTTTACGAGCGTTGGGATCGAACCTGCAACCTTCACCGCGGCAATCGGACGCGCTAACCACTTACCCAAATAGGATTCTTGAGTGTAAAATTTTGGAACTTGTATATGTTAAACCATCGATTTCAAGAAAATTTCAGATAATATTAAATAATGACAATAAATAACTTTGATAACACAAAGAAACTTATCATTAATGTGCATAATATAAAAATAAAATAATTGAAGTAAGGTTTTGAATGTTTTGTAAACTTAAAAGCAAGGCAAAGTGAAATTCCCGTAGAAACATAACCTCAATCAGACACGTGGGCGCCTTGATCTGCGCAGAAAGTACTAATGTTGTAGCAATTTTTACTATGTTGGATAGCAAACTTTCTTATGGCCTGTAGCAATTTTTGAATGTGGCACTTTTTACTATGTTTATAGTAATTTTTAATACGCTACAGAATAAAATTTATACGCTACAAAATAAAATTTAAACACTACAAAATAAAATTTATATTCTATTCTAATAAAAATTAAAAGCATATATTTTAAATTTTATTATATCACAGTTTTTGCTATGTGTATAGCAATTTTTCTTTTATTTCATAATACTTTCTAATCAACAACTGTCATAAAAATTACAAGAAATTTTGTAATTATTCATACAATTATAATAAAAATGCAGCATAAAGTGTATTTGTCTCACCCTTCCTATACTTTATAGTAATTTTTATTACAGTTATAATAAAATTTACTACAACATTTTTCTCAGTGTAGAGTAGCTGGCCACGGACAGGCTCTGTCAATTTATGTCTTTCAATTAATATTACAATAAATAGTCACACATGAGGTTTAGAAACCATTCCATACCGGAAAACTTATATTTTGTGTCGTCGTATAGCTGAATTTACACATGTGCGACTCTGCGGGTGGTTGAAGCCGCCCGACGCTCGAACGAGCTCGGCCACCCGTAGGTAATATTACAATAAATAATCTCACATGAAGTTTATAAACCTTTCCATACTGGAATAATTATATTTTCTGTCATGGTATAACAGAATTTACACATTCGCCACTCTACGGGTGGTCGAAGCCGCCCGATGCTCGAACGAGGTCGGCCACCCGTCGAGTAGCTGGCCACGGACAGGCTCTGTCAATTTATGTCTTTCAATTAATATTACAATAAATAATTGCACATGAAGTTTATAAACCTTTCCATACTGGAATAATTGTATTTTCTGTCGTGATATACCTGAATTTACACATGTGCGACTCTACGGGTGGTCGAAGCCGCCCGACGCTCGAACGACCTCGGCCACCCGTAGAGTAGCTGGCCACGGAGAGACTCTGTGAATTTATGTCTTTTAATTAAAATTATAAGAACATACCACACATGACGATGAGAAACCATTCCATACAGGAATACTTACATTTTCTCTCGTGGTATAACAGAATTTTCACATTCGCCACTCTACGGGTGGTCGAAGCCTCCCGACGCTCGAACAAACTCGGCCACCCGTAGAGTAGCTGGCCACGGACAGGCTCTGTGAATTTATGTCTTTTAATTCTTCCGAGCGGCCCGAGCGCCGCCGAGGCTCCCTTAGGCCGTCGATCTTGCAGTTGCGTCGCCGCACTGCGCAGGCGAGATTTGGCAACACTGCGTTTTTACGTAGTAAGGAGCGACAACAACACGACCGGACGCGTCGATGCCGGCTCGCCGCGGCTGTGCGAGAACACTAATGGACGCTGAAGACACATACACACAACGCGGACGCTCATAGTTGAAAAAAAGTACATCACCGAGGCCATGAATGCTACGGCGAAGATGCAGTTAACTCAAGTCTACGCTCCTGCGACTGATTCGAGTAAGTACTTTACTTCGGACTAAGACTTTATTCCGTTGTCTCTGTAGTATAACCGAACCTAACCTCCAAATTTTCATCTACCTTCTTCCCTAACCGTAGCAGTTCAATACTGCTCTCCTCATTCCTAATGCTTGACATATTATTAATACATTTTGGTCTGCCTAAAGCGAATAGCTGCTGTAGAATATCACGCGCATTCACATTATTCTACTTCACTCAAGGGAAGCTGGTGCAGCTATCACTCGCCAAGGACATTACTGATGCGAACAGGACGGAAAAGCGACGGCGATGATGCAGTTGAATTAAACCCACGCTCCCGCGAATGACATGGGTAAGTACTTCACTTCTGACTGGGACTTTATTCTGTACTATCTGTTGTATAGCCGAACCTAACCTCCAAATTTTCGCCTGCCTTCTTCCCTAGTAGTTCTATACTGCTCTCCTCATTCCTTATACTTGACAAATTATTAATATACTTTGTTCTGCTTAAAGCGAAGAGCTGATGTAGATGACCACGCGCTTCAACGTAATTCTACTTCTCTCCTCTCGAGAAGACTGTCCGCTGCTATTCTCGATGTCATCTTCGACGGTGGTGTCGCACTTCTCGCCAAGGCTGCTCGCGTAGGACTATCACTCATGGAGGTAATTTTGCTTTGTTGTGGTTGTAGGTTAGGTCTGTGTGTGGTCACACTTATGCACACAATATGCATGTGTCTGATAATTAGTGCTTTTTTCAGTGATGCCAGACAATTGCTGTAGATGTAGGCGATCTAGCGGGTTGCTCCAGCTGCTGTAGATGCTGCCTCAAAATACTCCATGAGCAAGTCAACAGGTATTGGATATACATAACTCTCCACTTCAAGTTATTGCAATGTCTTTCAGCAGGTTAGTACTATTTCAATGTTTGTGTGGTCTTACTGCTATTTAAATTAGTGTTTTTCTTACAGGTGAGAGGTTCCATCCAGTATGGTGATCTGCTCGAGCGATACCATCTCCATATGCGTTTGAAGGGTGGTTATAAAAGCAGTGGCTATCGTTCCAAGGACTTAGACAAAGTCGTATTCGAAAATCCATACAGTGGGTAATTTATATCCTATAGTAATTGTTTTAGATGTGTGTTTCAGGTACGATATAATCCAAATGTGAAAGAGAGATACCATCAACATTATGCAGAGAGGCGAAAGAGGAATCATTGGGATGCTACGACAGCTAATCCTCCTACAAGATACATGTTGTTGCTGTTGTTCGAGGTCTTCTTCGTTTATCGATGTAGAGAGTTCGCATACTCTCTTGTATATGTGTAGGGAAAGTATACGTAAGTACTGTGTTTAAAGGGGTGTTTATAGGCTACCTAGAGCCTACTCTTTGATCTAGGTTTTTTTCTGGTTATAGGCTTCTCTGTTCGGCTACAGTATGCTGGTCATAGGTCGAATCTCTACTTTTACTATTGTAACATCAAAGTTGATGTTACAGTATTGTTTTATTTTTCAATCTGCAATGAAATGCATGTGTTGCCATATTGTGTGATTTTATTTAATACAACAGTAATTGATGATTTCTTCATCAATTAATAATTATCATAATTTTGAATATTATTTAATCCGCAGAAAATTCAGTAATAGATCATTCCTTTATTGATTTGCAATAAAAAATTTGGTATAACTAAATGTGTATGTTATTTTATATGTAAATATTCTTTCTAAATCTGCAATCAAATGCGGTAATTATAATTTTGCATGATTTAATTTAATACTGAAGGAATCGATTTCCTTTTATCGATCTGTAATCAAATATTATGTTTACGATATTGCATGTTATCGTAAACCACTGCAGTAATTGATAATTTCTTTATCAATTAATAATTATCATAATTTTGTATGATATTATTTAATCTGCAGCAATAGATCACTTCTTTATTGATTACCAATAAAATATTTTTTATAAGTAAATGTGCATGTTATTTTAAATGTAAATTTGTAATTAATTTTGCATGGTTTTACTTAATACCGCAGGAATCGATTTCCATATCGATTAACAATCAAATATTATGCTCATGATATTGTATGTTATCGTAAAATACTGCAGTAATTGATAATTTCTTTATGAATTTATTACCAAAGACCGTTTTGCATGTGTTATATAATTTTGCATAATACTAATAAATGTGCCATTATCACTTTATTCAGTACTATTGTACTGTACTACGAAATTACTATCAGTAAGCGAATTACATTACATAATAAATAATGTATGAAACAAAAATAAGAAATTAATAGTGCATGATTTTTATTTATACGAAATAAGAAAATTAAGAACGCATGATATATTTGAAATAAGAAATCTCAAAATGTATGTTGGAAAAAAGTTGTATCTAATGATACTTATAAATGTGCCATTATCGCTTTACTCAGTGCTATTCTGAACTACGACATTACTATAAGTAAGCGAATTACTTTATATGATAAATAATGTATGACACAATAATAAGAAATAAGAAAATTAATAATGCATGATATATTAGAAATAAGAAATTTCAGAATGCATGTTGTAAAAAAGTTGTATCTAATGATACTTATAAATGTGCCATTATCGCTTAATTCAGTACTATTCTGTACTACGAAAATACTATCAATAAGCGATTTACATTACATAATGAATAATGTATGAAACAAAAATAAGAAATGAATAGTGCATGATTTTTATTTATACGAAATAAGAAAATTAATAATAACGAATGATATATTGGAAATAAGAAATTTCAGAATGCATGTTTTAAAAAAGGTGTATCTAATGATACTAATAAATGTCCCATTATCGCTTTATGCAGTACTATTATGTACTACGAAATTACTATCAGTAAGCGAATTACATTACATGATAAAATGTATATTTGATTCGTAAACCCATTTTCAGCTTTGGAAATGGTTTTTGAAAAATATTAATTTTACAAGAAAAGAATCTTGTACGAGAAGCTAAATTACAACTTTCTAAACATAACCTTAAAATCTATGTTTATTTATTTATTTATTTATTTATTTAACCAGAGTAGTACATGTTGTTATACATGTTATTACTTACTTCAAGACATAGTTATATGTCTGAAGCAGCAAACATCCTATACAGGGTAGACATAGCTACCTGGGGTGTAATTCTCTAACGATAAAAAAAGTGATAAATTAATTGTTGATCACAAGTTCTTATGACGATAAACGAAATTTATAAAAAAAAAAAAGACGGGCTCCTGTACATAGGTCCGAAAACTTTATCAAGATCCATTTAAAATCTCATTTATTCTCGCATAATTTGTTTGAAAAAAATTTATAAACTTGATACGGATATTTTCATAATTTTTTATGAGAAAAAATTATTTCCTATATTATGCATTGAGAGAAGAATACTTATGTTCTGTTTGAATTCGAAAGTGCAATATTGTAACTGTTACAATATCTTATATTCGAATAGGGGACATTTTAGACGGTAACTCTCATATTTTACCTATTACAATATCAATATTTATAGCAACATATTGAAATTGTTTAGAAGAACGTGGTGACTTAACTGTTACAATGCGTATATTTACAAATATTTAAATATATAGGCATGTTAATAGTTATGAATCTTAGGATCACATGACATTAAACACTTCTCTCAATGCACGCCATCTATGCGAGTATTTTGGAACTAAAAGTTCTACGTATATAGATTCAGCATATCTTCAGCGCCATCTACTGTTTAATATACAGTAGTTGGCTCTCCCTGCATTATCGACTGAACCCAACACGATTTTTGTTGAGTATCACATGGCCTTAAATGAAAAAATTTCAGGAATTATATCTCATGTGAGATATCATGTGAGATCTCATCTATGATAAAAAGTTTTAAATATTTTTTTATTTCAATTATACAAATACTATTTGCATGTCTTTACTGTATTTAATTTAATTTGTCGCTGAATCGACATATCAAAAACAAGGCATGCCTTGTACGTTTGACTCTTGAAAAGTTATTGAAGTGATCGACTCTCACAGTCTTATACACTCGACATTGACAACTTGTTTATAGGAGCAGTCGGCGGGTCGCCACGTATCGGCCAGTGGCGGTACTAAGCTTGTCACACAGACCCATTCCTTATTACCGCCACTCGCCGATACGTGGCGACCCGCCGACTGTTCCTATAAACAAGTTGTCAATGTCGAGTGTATAAGACTGTGAGAGTCGATCACTTCAATGACTTTTTAAGAGTCGAACTTACAAGGCATGCCTTGTTTTTGATACGTCGATTCTACGACAAATTAAGTTAATACACTAAAAACATGCAAATAGTATTTATGGTAATTGTATAATTGAAATAAAAAAATATTTAAAACTTTTCATCATGGATGAGATCTCATATGAGATCTCACATGAGATCTAACGGCTTAAGTTTTTTATTTAATAGAAAATTGCAGATGAGATCTCATATGTGATCTCATATGAGATGTCACACGAGATCTAACGGCTTAAGTTTGTTATTTAATAGAAAATTGCAGATAGATCTCATATGAGATCTCATGCGAGATATAATGTCTGAAATTCGTAATAGGATCTCATATGAGATCTCATATGAGATCTCATGTAGATCTCATGTATATATCATTTGAGATCTTTTTAAGATCTCATTTACAATCTTATATGAGATCTCATATCATATTTTCACGCGGGCAGCCCAGACCGTCTAGCCCTATTTTGCTGCTTCTGTAGCTCTACGTGATCTTTGAGTGTTAGTGCTTTAGAGTGTGAGGGGATAGGTAATAGGAACTGGGGGATATAAAAGTGCTGTGTGTATGGTTCAATGCAATATGGGTAGCTAGTTGTCCCTGGTAATATTGGCTCGTCTAGTTAATTTCTATGTTTAGTCAGGGTGTAAGAACTCGTTTCAGCATATCTGTTGTATTAAAAAACATCACTATGTATTTCGCAGACTTCTACCCAATGAGACTTACCTATTTAATAGTTTCCTACACAGTGTAGACTGACAGAGTCAGCTAGAACATTGCATATTTTATGCATTGAAATTTACCATATTACAAAATTTATATAGCACATACATTACACAGAAGTTTCTTTTGTAATTATGATTGTAAAATTTATAATAAAAAATGCAATAGATAAAAATAGCATGTTTAAAAATATAAAAATGTAAGAAAACATAAAAAATAGTTGATAATATATAATAAAATGTAAACAATTGTAAATAAATGAAAAAATACGTAATAGAACGTATAAAAATGTAAATAAACAAAAAATACGCAATAAAATATAAAAGAAAGTAAAAATACGTGAGAATGTGTAATAAAATATAATAAAGCGTAGGAATATGTAAAATAATGTAAAAAGAGGTGAAAAAGTGTAATAAAATATAATAAAGCGTAGGAATATGTAAAAAAATGTAAGAAGACGTGAAAAAGTATAACAAAATATAAAAAACCGTAAAAAAGTATAAAAAAGTATAATAAAGTGTAAGAATATGTAATAAAAAGTAAAAAAATGTAAAAAAATGTAAAAAGACGTCAAAAAGTATAAAAAAGTATAATTATGTGTAGGAATATGTAATAAAAAATAAAAAAAATATAAAACGATGTGAAAAAATTGTAACAAAATATAATAATGTTTAAGAATTTGTAAAAAGTTGTAAAAAACTGTAAAGTAATTTTATAATTAAGGATAAAAATGAAAAAGTAATAAAATGTAAATAAATGTAAGGAAACGTAAGATACTAAAAAAAAAAGTTAAAAATTGTAATAAAATGTAAGAAAGTGTACGAAAACGTAAAAAGTGTCCGAAATCCAACAAAAAAGTACACTTTCTTACGTTTGTTTACATTTTCTTACATTTTCTCACACTAATTTACATTTTCTTACTTTTTCTTACATTTACTTACGGTTTTTTACATTTTATAATTTCCGCCGGGTAATTATTTTTAAAAAACTGTAAATAACTGTAAAAAACTGTAAATAACTGTAAATAACTGTACATATCTGTAAATAACTGTAAATAACTGTTATTACTGTCTCAATTCAAACATTTATTTTCAGTTATTTATAGTTATTTACAGTTTTTTACAGTTTTTTACAGAAATGATTTCCGCTAGGGATGTAATGATTTTATCGAGTTCCTTGAAGAAACATTCAAATTTAAAACTTTTGTGAATAACAATACTACCATTTAATAATAATTAAAAATATACTATAATAAACTCTCATAACGTTAACACACTCTGTAATTATTATTTTCTCTTAAAAAGTTGTGAAATCCATCTAAAAAAACATTTTACAAAAGTTTAAACTAAGGCAAGTATTAGTCTCTCTCTCCCTCCCTCTCTCTCTCCCGCCCTCCCTCTCTTTCTCCCCCTGTCTCTTTCGCCCTCTCTCTCCCTTCCTCTCTGTTCCTCCCTTCTCTCTCCCTCTCTCTCAACATCCGTCAAACGGAGTACCAAAAACTTTAATGGGAGCTTAAATATTTTTTAATATAATCAACATGTTTATTAAAAGCTAATTTTTAGTACGTTCTAACAACACAATTTGTCTAGTCCTTTTAATTCTTCTAGTCTCATCTATTCAATAAACACTCTCTACAAATGGTAATAATTTTTTTCATGACTGTACAGATAATAATATTGTTAATGTAAAACTTTCTACGAAAGTATAAAATAAGGCAAATATAGAAATTTTTTCTTTATAATCTACTTTCCCTACCTCTCTTCCCCCGCTCACTCTCTCCCTCTGTTTCTCCCTCCCTCTCTCTCTTCCTCTCTCTCTCTCTCTCAATATCCGTCAAACTCTGTACCAAAAACTTTAATGAGAGCTTAAATATTTTTTTAATACAATCAACACGTTTTTATAAAAAAAAATAATTTAAGTACGTTTTAACAACACAATTTTTGTCTAGACCTTATATTTATTCGAATGTCATCTATTCAATAAGCACTCTGCAAATGGTAATAATTTTTTTCATGACTGTACCAATAATAATATTGTTAATATAAAACTTTCTACGAAAGTATAAAATAAGGCAAGTATAGACGTTTTTTCTGTATAATCTATAAAATAATAATATTTATGATTTTTTAAAAGAAATCAAATAAATACCAGTGAAAAAGTCTTTTACTTCTTTGAGTCATTGTATGGTGAACAAATTATATGTAAGTAAATACATTCAAATTGTTCATTGCAAATCAAACAAATGAAAGTTGTGAAATCAGTTATCGATAGTCAAGTAATGCAAACAACTCTCGGAAACAACTGTATGACTATTCTCAGAAATGTATTAAAATTTTTTCATCCTTCTATACAAATTAAACACAAGAAAGTACTGAAATCAATTTATTGTAGTCAAGTACCCATAAGTTAATTTGACTGAATAATACAACTTTTCGTAACTCCTTAAAAATATTAAGTCAGCGGGCATAAAGTACTACTTAACGCCTAATAGGCGTAATAGCTCCCATACTCCTACCAAACTTTATAGAACCTACGCACTTTACGCCCGTGTAGGCGAAAATTATTTTAATTATACAACTATTATGCCTTCTTTTTATTTCTAAAATTCATAAGAATTTTATCAGATATTTACGAAAAGTCAAAGCCTATATAAAAAAATCACATACTTACCACCACATCTCCATTTTTCATTGATCTTTCTCAATTTTGAAATTTCTATAATATTACGCATCATGGGAGGACAATAGAAGTCTATAGAGCTGCTCTAGCAGGGGTGGTCCTCCAATCTCCCATACATACTTGGCGGGCCTGACGGTTTCCAGTTTACCGGTGGGCTTTGTAAATGTAGAATACTAAATTTTTACATAAATTCATTAACAATGTTTATACCTATAAGCCCATTATAAATAATTACATTGGCTCTAATTTTTAATTGATACCGTTTAAATATAATATCCCTACATGTGCAGAATCTCATGATTTACTTTCATTACCGAAAATATTTTTCCTTGTGTCCGTCTTTTTTAAGCGGAATTGAGATAAAAAATGCATATAAATTTATTGTCTACTCAAAAGTGCTTTAGGTTTTATTAACCATTTTTTAAGCCACCTATTTTTTATTCTTTTTCGTCGTGTAAATATCATATGAGATCTCATATGAGATATCATATGTGTGATGTCATCTGCAATTTTACATATTATGGGATCTCATATGAGATTTGATGTCCGATATTCCCAAATGAGATCTGATGTCCAATATTCTTATATGAGATCTCATATGATATTTTCATGCGGGTTTGCACTTTCTATTTAAAAACAGAGTAATAAATTCAATACTGAGCCCTATTTAATATGTAGAAGCAACCCAGTTATACGTTTATCTGATCTTTAAACATATGAATATTTATATGAAAATGACCATGTTCACACCTTAAACTGCAAACCGTCGGACCCGCCAAGTATGTATGGGAGATTGGAGGACCACCCCTGCTAGAGCAGCTCTATAGACTTCTATTGTCCTTCCAAGATGCGTAATATTATAGAAATTTCAAAATTGAGAAAGATCAATGAAAAATGGAGATGTGGTGGTAACTATGTCATTTTTTTATATAGGCTTTGACTTTTCGTAAATATCTGATAAAATTCTTATGAATTTTAGAAATAAAAAGAAGGCATAATAGTTGTATAATTAAAATAATTTTCGCCCACATGGGCGTAAAGTGCGTAGGTTCTATAAAGTTTGGTAGGAGTATGGGAGCTATTACGCCTATTAGGTGTTAAGTAGTACTTTATGCCCGCTGACTTAATATTTTTAAGGAGTTACGAAAAGTTGTATTATTCAGTCAATTTAAGTTATGGGTACTTGACTACAATAAATTGATTTCAGTACTTTCTTGTGTTTAATTTGTATAGAAGGATGAACAAATTTTAATACATTTCTGAGAATAGTCATACAGCTGTTTCCGAGAGTTGTTTGCATTACTTGACTATCAATAACTGATTTCACAACTTTCATTTGTTTGATTTGCAATGAACAATTTGAATATATTTACTTACATATAATTTGTACAGCATACAATGACTCAAAGAAGTAAAAGACTTTTTCACTGGTATTTATTTGATTTCTTTTAAAAAATCATAAATATTATTATTTTATAGATTATACAGAAAAAACGTCTATACTTGTCTTATTTTATACTTCCGTAGAAAGTTTTATATTAACAATATTATTATTGGTACAGTCATGAAAAAAATTATTACCATTTGCAGAGTGCTTATTGAATAGATGAGATTCGAATAAATAAAAGGTCTAGACAAAAATTGTGTTGTTAAAACGTACTTAAATTATTTTTTTTTAAAACGTGTTGATTGTATTAAAAAAATATTTAAGCTCTCATTAAAGTTTTTGGTACAGAGTTTGACGGATATTGAGAGAGAGAGGGTGAGAGGAAGAGAGGGAGGGAAAGTAGATTATAAAGAAAAAATTTCTATACTTGCCTTATTTTATACTTTCGTAGAAAGTTTTACATTAACAATATTATTATTTGTACTGTCATGAAAAAAATTATTACCATTTGTAGAGAGTGCTTATTGAATATTTATATATACAATCATTTCTAAACGTATAAATATAATTTTTAATGCTTCAAAACCCCGTAGATTGACTTTTCGATTATTATTGGATAGAATTCGATTTGACACAGAAATATTCGATACAATAGATATAAATAAGACCAGAAAAGCGATATAACATGTCAAAGTTAAGATAATTACAAAAATATAATAATAAAATACAAAATTACATTTGATTACAATATTTAATAGGATAAACACATTGGAAACAATAAGTAAAGAAATGAAATATCTATGCCTGTGACGTTGTATTTAGTTATACCCTCGATCGAATCACTCGAGATTATTAGTGATTCGAACTAAACCAACTGCCACTATTTCCACTATCTATCTTACCAATAGCGATCCTCGACCTCGGCTGAAACTCCGCTCTCGACAAGGGGGGTCAAAACCCCAGCAACAACCACACCAGGAAATACCTACGATGAGATAGCCAGTTGCGGATTTCCCTGCGATGATAATAGTTTCTTAATAACGAGACCTGAAAGAAAACTCGATGGACAACACATGGGAACACAACACTCGCTAATAAGATCACTCTTACAATTGAGTTATTTCTAAATTTATTCTGGCAAGCAATATGGCCGCAACAGCGGTTATTCTGATCGTTGCCTTGGCGTCTTCAAAATGGCGGCTGTCATCGACTGGTCGGCTTACTGCGATGGAATCTGAAAACAATAACCCCAAACCATGATCGAGATATTGTTCGGTTTGCAGAAGCTGCTAGTGTTGAGAGCAACCCTGGATAGCCTTGACTTCTCGATAGCCACTCTAATGGGCTCAATCTACTCCCCTAACTCGATTCCTACTACAACACGATACGACACTACTACACGATGACTTACGATCCTCTTCCACCTTTCCGACGTGAATATTACTTACGTAAGGCGACGGCAGCTATCAAGAATACCCTTCAACTAGTCCACGACGTCTTCGCAGACTCTACACTCTACAACTATACAAAATTTTGACTAATGAAACAAAAAAACTTCCTATTCTCACACGAGAAAATCACAACCGCTCGCGGTGGACTCCGTTGACGAAGAGAACCCGGTTTCCGGCTTCTCGAAACTCAAACCCTGTAACTACTCCCCCCCCCCCCCCGGCCGCGATTCACTGTTCATTGGTGCTTAGCTACGTGTTTGGTCCTATTTCTATTAACGTCCATGACTTGCTCTATTTTTGAGTCATGATAGGCTAAACTAGTAGCATGCGCGCTATCTATTCTGCCCGCCGGTGCCTCGCGTTCCTCTCTCGCGCATCCTCGTCCCCGCTCGACCCGGCCGCGATAGTGGTGTATGTAAGTGTGTGTGTGCGCTTTGCTGCTTGGCGCGGCCGTAGGCGCTATGTGTGAATGTGTGCGCGCGCGCATGCTGCTCCTCAGCGACGACACACACAACATGGCGGACGCCACAAGCTATGTGCTCGTCTGCTGCAGGCTCCAGACCTGCAGCTGCCTGTGACCTCGTCACATGTCTCTGTTTTCTACAAAAAAACAAATTTTTAATAATATTAAAAATTATGGGATAATAGCTTGGGATGCTTTATACCTATATGAATAGTACAAAATTATTAAATAATCTATAAAATAAAATCATTAAACTTGAATACAAAAATATTTTTGCATTTAAAGAATATCCTTTAAATATTAAATAATTATTTTATTTTGAATCGATTTTCTATCATTATGAGAAATTAAATATTAGAGAAAAACATTAATTTAAGAAATAGAAGTGTATAGATGCCAATAAAAAAGTAAAACAGTAAGTAACAAAAACTGTTACATAGAAGCTGTCAAAAGCTATAATTTCTTGTCAAATGATCTAAAGAACTTAGAATGTAGTAGAATTAAAATTAGAAAAATGTATAAAAATTGGGTTGGTAAAATTATATAATTATGTTATCTTACTGTGATGATAACAAATTTAAGAAATTTAAAAATAAGATTATACAGCTTAACCCATTAACTATGTCCTTAGGACTTAAGCGATTGAACTAAAATAATCAAAATTGTGTGATATTATATAATGACATGTTAAAATAATATCATATTTACAAAAAAAACTTTGATGTAATATATAAGCTATAAATTTTGTAATTTAATAAATTTCAATGCATAAAGAATGCAATGTTCTAGCTAATTCTGTTAGTTGTACAGTGTATAGAAACTATTAAATAAGCAAGTTTCACCCGGTAAAAATCTGTGAAATACATAATCATTTATTTTAATACAACAGATACCCTCAGATGAGTTCTTACACCCTAACCAAACTTGATAATTAGCTAGACGAGTTAATATTACCAACGACAACTACCTACCCATATAACATCTAACCACACATACACACATACATCACTTTTATAATATCCCCCAGTTCCTAATTAACACTTCCTAATTTCCCCTCACATTCTTGTGTGCTAAAACTTGAAGATCACTGATGGAGATGTAGAAGCATTAAAAAAATGTTCAATAATCTAAGCTGGCACTACTTCATGGATACCAGTCTGCTGAGAATCATCTGGGGGAGTACTGACAGAGGCCGTCAAAGTCCTGGACTGGCTCAGTCTAAGAATCATCAAAGCACATTAATAGTAGATCAGCCTTGACTCTGAGAGACAAGCAAGGAAAGTAGAGCACTTAAAAACCACATATGACTAATAAATAGATGACACCGATAAAAACATTACCATACAAAAGAAAAGTCTGCAGCAACGGTTGTAGTTCACTCGCTGAACCAGATACCACCAGGTAACAACAAGAGGCCAAGGCCACTAGTGGAAGCCTTTACTCGTTTCATTGCTGTAAACATTCCCAACCTGAGAGTCGCTGAGAGTCATAACACTGTACACATAGCCAGTAGTGTAAGAAGCAAACAAGGAAATTTGAGCACCTAAAAACCCCATATAATTAATAAATAAACAACTCAGATAATATTTCCATATTCAAGAAACGTTCTGCAGTAGTGTTCGTTGTTTACACTCCTCCCGTTGCCACGTACAGATACCTGCAACAAGAAAAAGTACCATCAGCTGACATATCAGAGAGGTTAGGAATGAGAAAGGGCTTACCAAATCTGCTCTCGCCGTTGATACACTGCTTTTGTGTCTTCGATGAATCCTTAGCAATCGGCGAACACGCTGAAAGGGACGACAATCACTAGGGCGCCACTAGGACGCCGGGAGCCAAGCGGGGCGATTGTTGACATCAGACGCCACACGCCATGGATACACGCGCGCACGCCACCCCTCTCCCAGCCGATGAAAATTTCCAAAATTCAATAAAAAAATACCACAAGATAGGATTTAAACTGTTCCTTCCAATACTATTTGTTATGGTATCTGCTCCCTTTTAATTAATGCAAAAAAAATTAAATAAATTAATCATTTTTACATCTTTAATTAACTCGATCCTGCTTAATAAAACTGCTCTCAATAAAATAAAAATACTAGTAATCTGCTCCTAATCAATATTAAATTGCTCCACCATCAGATTTTTTAAAATCATTAAAGTTTTCAAGATAAAAAATAAAAAGCGTTTTATATGGCAAAGCTGCCGCCAACTTTCTTCTAAGTTTGTGAATTTTTCCAAGTGTATTAAGACAATTGACTAAAGAAATAATATCTCTCTTAGTATGGAAATTATAAATATCGACACGAAGAGGGATATTATTTCTTTAGTCACTTATATCATCGTTAAAGATATAAAAAAATGGTTAATTTATTTAATTTTTGTTGTAATAATTAAAAGGGAGCAGATATCATAACTAATATTTTTAGAAGGAGCAGTTTAAATCTTATCTTTTGGTATTTTTTTATTGGATTTTGGCAATTTTCATCGGCTGGAAGGGGGGTGGTCGCGCGCACGCTGCGTAGTCCGCACTCCGCAGTATACAGTATAGGATATAGGTACTGGCCAGCAGTAGCAGAAAGCGCGCACGGCGCGACCCATATATATACATATATTTAGGTATACACAAAGAGCGCTGGCGATCACGTGGGTCGCATCTCGCATGCATTTTTCCGCTGTGTGTGCACGAAGCATGTAGCCTATAGGTATAGTCGAGGTAGCCGTTACGGCTGCTGCAAGAAGGTAAATGTCCCGATTATGAAACACTTTCAAAAAGTAGTCCCTATTGTGAAACAGTGTAATAAAAATTAAAATAGAAGTAATTTGCGAACGTTAAATTCAATAAAAAAATATATTTAGATTTATATGTTATTTACTTTTACATATTCATTAATAAATATATGATTTTTTCATGTATAAGTATTAAAAAAAAAATAATTAGGTTCATCCGTTTCTCAGCACTTGTAAATCGACTGGCATTTGAACGAAAACTGTTCTTTTTTTCTGTTTGCTGTTTTACTAATTTTTCAGTATTTAATCGATTTTGGAACATATATTTAGTTTACAATGTAGTTTTTATATCAAAAATTCAAATTCTATACAAACTCTTTGATTTTTTTACCATTTTCTATGAAATAAATAGATGTTTCACAATAGGTACAGAAACTCGCAGCACCTCCCTATTATGAAACAGTATAAAAAAGGTTTTATTAAGAAATCTACAACTTATTTGAAGTCAATACCATGTACATTCTACTTTAAATATAGTTTTTTATTTATATTTAAGTTATTTATACTTTTAACTTAACTAACAATAGTAATTATAAATAAGCAAACCTAACCTGCAAATTGTATCTTAGTCTAACCATACTGTAGACCTGAGTTATACTAATGTGAATTTAATGTTGATATAAGTAATACATATCAATTATTTAGTTTAGAAATAAATATAAATAGATCTGGACCTCTCGTATAGGTTTATTCATGTGATATTCAATTAAAATCATTAAACTTTCATTTTATAAGACTGAAGTAATAAAAAATGTTACATATTTCAACCATGCATTTTATAAGTACTTTTAAATAGTTTTGAAGACATATACATTTAAGATCGTTTCACAATTTAAATTATTAGAAGTATCTTAAACTACAACACCAAATTTGATACCAAAAATAAAACGAAAAATAAGAAAAAAGTAATTTAATTATGTTTCATAATAGGGATAAATTTTATGAAACAGGGGTGCTAGTCAAAAAAGCAGTGTTTCATAATAGAGACTAAATATTCCATCACTATTTCTTTAAGGGGACGCCGGAGTCAATGTATTTTAAATGGAGGGTGGCGCTGTAATCAGTAAAACGCGTTTTTATTATATAAATTAAAAAATTCTTATCTATTTGGATTTTGGAGACTTGAGCGCGCTTTGGATATTAATGTTTAGTTATTTCTTAAAATCGCAGCTCAAACAATCAATTAATTGCCGAGAAAACCTTGAAAAACTTGCGCGGGTAACATAACCTATAAATTACGAAATTGAAAGATAATAATTTGTTTTGAATTTCAAGACTTGAGCGCGCTTTGTATATAAATTTTAAGTATTCTCCCAAAATTTCAGCCCAATCGGTTAATTATTCGAAGAGAAAACTTTGAAAAACTAACTGACGGGACTTCGGCCTCCCCTTAATAAATTCAATAATTTTATACTAATTTAAATTATGAAAATGGATTATCATTCTTGAAAATTTTGCCGATCGAATGATGTATAACATTAAATATATTTAATACTTTTAAGGTATTTAATTGATGAGTTAAAAAAAAAGTTACCGAAAACCGTTTCATAATCGGGCCCTTTACCTTAGTACTCATATGCAAGTAGCGCTATATGTGAGATTGCCGTTGCCGAATGCATCAGTGTTGACTTTTTCTTTTCTTAATTCTGCAGTTTACTCCTTTCCACTTCGAGGCATTACTGATTGTGCCACGAGTACTTGTATGTTCGTAATTGAGATTGTATAAGTATATGTAGTCAGGAACACTCGTGAGCAGATATTCAACAAAATTTGACTATTCTCAAAAATTTCAAATAAAAAAGTTGTAGATAATATTGAAACTTTTTTTCTACTCAACGTTTTCATAAATAAAAATAATAAATCATAAAAATGATTTCAATAAAAATTATGATAACTAGATTTTTTAATTTTGAATATACCTGCAATCAGGATACTTATATTCAATATTTCTATGTGCACTTTAATCATATGAATAAGTACGTTTAAATTTATATATATCATAGGCTATATTTACAAAGTTATCTAAATATATTTATACATGTAGAATTAAAACGCAAATCTTCTACAAAAAAAAATGAAATAAATGTGTAAAAGCAAATGGACAATTTTTATTTAAACTTTACTGTAGGTAGATGTGTTTTATATTTATTTTAATGACAAAAACGAAAAATCAAGTATTTCAATTTTTGCAATAATGAAAGAATAAGATTCTTCTGAGCATTGCGGTCGTGCTTATTATAAGTTTTTACATAGGGAGGGGGTGGGCGACGAGCGAAGCGAGGAGCAGGTGTGTGAGGGGGCGGGGGAGGGGGTTGGCGTGTCGAGCGCAGCGAGACACGCAGGGGGGCTCGGCCCCCCTAGTTTTATGAACTAAAAATTAAAATTTTGTACCGTATTATCATTCAGTTTAGGAAATAAAAGAATATAGCATTAGTCTAAATGCATTCCATGTAAGAAATTAATACAACATATAGCTAATTTTTAAGTACGTTTTAACAACACAATTTGTCTAGTCCTTTTAATTCTTCTAGTCTCATCTACTCAATAAGCACTCTCTATAAATGGTAATAATTTTTTTATGACTGTACAAATAATCTCATAACGTTATCTAACTATGTGATTATTATATTATTCTATTATAAAATTGTGAAATCTATCTAAAAAAACTTTTTTCAAAAGTTTAAACTAAGGCAAGTATTAGTATCTCTCTCTCTACCCCCTCCCTCCCTCTCCCTTCCTCTCTTTCTCCCCTCTGTCTCTCTCGCCTCTCTCCCTCCCTCCCTCCCTCCCCCTTCCTCCCTCCCTCACTGTCCCTTTCTTACTCTCTCTCAACATCTGTCAAACTGAATATCAAAAACTTTAATGATAGCTAAAATATTTTTTTAAGACAATCAACACGTTTTATAAAAGCTAATTTTATGACGTTTTAAAAACACAATTTGGCTGGTCTTTTTATTTCTTCGAATCTCATCTACTCAATAAGCTCTCTCAACAAATGGTAATAATTTTTTTCATGACTGTACAAATAATAATAATAATATTGTTAATATAAAACTTTCTGCGAAAGTATAAAGTAAGGCAAGTATAGACGTTTTTTCTGTATAATATACAAAATAATATTTATGGTTTTTTTAAAGAAATCAAATAAATACCAGAAAAAGTTTTTTACTTCTTTGGGTCATTTTATGCCGAACAAATTATACGTAAGTAAGTACATTCAAATTGTTCACTGAAAATCAAATAAACGAAAGTTGTGAAATCAATTACCGATAGTCAAGTAATGAAAACAACTCTCCGAAACAACTGTATGATTGTTCTCAGAAATGTATTCAAATTTGTTGATTCTTTTATACAAATTAAACACAAGAAAGTACTGAAATCAATTTATTGTAGTCAAATACCCATAAGTTCACTTGACTGACATAATAGAACTTTTAGTACCTTGCGTGTAAAATTACATTTTACGCCCACGTTGTAACTTCAAAAATATTCAGCCAGCGGGCATAAAGTACTACACTTAACGCCTAAGAGGCGCAATAGCTCGCATACTCCTATACAAAATACTTTTATATTATAGAACTTTACGCCCGTGTGAGCTAAAATTATTTTAATTATATAACTATTATGTCTTCTTTTGTTTTCTAACATTCAAAAAATTTTTTTCATATATTTAGGAAAAGTCAAAGCCTTCATAAAAAAATTAAATAGTTCCCAACACATCTCCATTTTTCATTATTCTTTCTCAATTTTAAAATTTTTATAGTATTACGCATCTTGGGAGGACAAGAGAAGAAAAGTCTAGAGCTGCTCTAGCAGAGGTGCTCTCCAATGTCACATACATACTTAGCGGGCCCGATGGCTCGCAGTTTACCGATGGGCTTTGTAAATGTAAAATACTAAATAAAATAATTTTTGTATAAATTCATTAAGAATGTTTACACCTATAAGTCCACTATAAATAATTACATTGGCTCTATATTTTACATAATTACATTGGCTCTAATTTTTAATTGATACTGCTTGAATGTAATATCCCTACATGCACTCTCATGATTTACTATTTATTACTCAAAATATTTTTGCTTGTGTCCGTCTTTTTTAAACGGAAAAGAAATAAAAAATGCATATAAATTTATAGTCTACTTAAAAGTGCTTTAGATTTTACTAACCATTTTACAAGCCATTCGTTTTTCCTTTTCCAGCGTGTAAATATCATATGAGATGTCATCTGCAATTTTATATATTATATAGGATCTCATATGAGATCTTATATGATATTTTCACGCGGGTTTGCACTTTCTAATTAGAAACAAAGTAATAGATTCATGGACCAGTATTTAATATGTAGAAGAAACCCATTTATACGTTTTATCTGATCTTTAAACATAATATGAATATTTATATGAAAATGACCATGTCTATACATTAAACTGCAAACCGTCGGACCCGCCAAGTATGTATGGGAGATTGGAGGACTACCTCTGCTAGAGCAGCTCTAGACTTCTCTTCTCTTGTTCTCCCAAGATGCGTAATATTATAAAAATTTCAAAATTGACAAAGAATAATGAAAAATGGGGATGTGTTGGTAACTATGTAATTTTTTTATAAAGGCTTTGACTTTTCTTAAATATATGAAAAAAATTTTATGAATTTTAGATAACAAAAGAAGATATAATAGTTATATAATTAAAATAATTTTAGCTCACACGGGCGTAAATGCGTAGGTTCTATAATGTAAAAGTATTTTGTATAGGAGTATGTAAGCTATTTCGCCTCTTAGGCGTTAAGTGTAGTACTTTATGCCCGCTGGCTGAATATTTTTGAAGTTACAACGCGGGCGTAAAATGTAATTTTACACGCAAGGTACTAAAAGTTCTATTATGTCAGTCAAGTGAACTTATGGGTACTGGACCACAATAAATTGATTTCAGTACTTTCTTGTGTTTAATTTGTATAAAAGAATCAACAAAGGCTATAGCGGGATAAGATGGTCAAAATTGCACTCACCTGGATTTTTTTTGGGATTGACCATTCGAAAATACATTATTAAAAACCTCTCTAGCCAAAATTTCAGCTCCCTAGGTGATGATTTGAGTCTCCTAAGCTAAAAAATGTGTTTTTTCGAAAAAAATTTTTTCCGTTCGACCCTTTCTTTAAAAAAATCTGAAAAAATTCACAGACATGTGTTTTTGAGTAAGAAAACAGCCTGATTTTTTTCAGATTTTTAAAAAAAAAATTGAGCTGAGGAAAAATTTTTTTATTTTTCAATGATTTTTTAGGTTATGTAGGTAATTTTTGGCTAACTTGTAAATAATGATTTTTTGTGTATTTTTTCCCGTTCTTTCAAATGGCGGTGTCCGAATTTGCGTTTTCGAGCACGGAACATATTTAAAATTCGAAAAAACCGATTTTTTAAGCATTTTTCCCATGTTTTTGGCATGTAACCTCAAAACCAATAGCTAAATAAGTGTTTATGAACAATTTTTTTTCAATTTCTTTCTATATCTTCGAATTCCACTGTCAGAACTACCATTTTTGCATCAAATAATGCTATAAAATTAAATTATAAACATTTTTTTCGTGTTTTTACCATGTTTTTGGAACATAACCTCAAAGAAGATCGTTCAATACATGTTAGGACATACAAAAATATTCTAAAAATTTGTTTCATGAAAAAAATTTTTTAGAATTGAGTATTACTTCTCCGGTAGCTACAAAGGGCCTGATATAGCCTTTTTCAGGCACAGGGAAACTGCATATTACAGAATTATTCGTCAAACATATGAACATATGTATGTATTTGTAACTATGCATCAATATTAATTATTATGAGTTGATATGCAGATAGTCAAGTGCCGCATGGAGTATATATTCATCTGTACTTCAACTACCGATCTGCATAATTATAATGATAAAAATATGCTTTAAAGTAACAAACGATTAAAATAGTTCAATCGAATATCAACATGTGGGGTGCATTTTTTTTATTGGTCGTTTCGCTAGTGAACCGACTATACGGTCGATTCTGCTGTCTAGTTATAAAAGAAAGAGTTGAAATAGACAAATTGTGTTAAAATATAACAAAACAAAATAAAAAAATGTTACTTTTCTTCATTCTATTTAACTGAAATTGTCTATTTTAACTAATTTATTTTGTTAATTAGACAGGAGAAACGATCGGAATGGTCTGTTCACTTGTGAAACGAACAGAAATAACATGGGTTAGTATATCTATATATACGAGGAACAGCGGGAATAAGCACTGTTCCTCATATATATAGATATACTAACCCATGGTATTTCCGTATCTGGTCCTTATATTTTTTTGAGTGTAGCGGACCTATTGAAATGAGTTTGAGTGAGTATATTGTTTATCTAAAATGAAGAACAATACTTTTTTAAATACTTGCTACTAAAAAAGTACATCACAATTTCTTGCTAGTTGCAAGTCTATTTAAAAGGATAGTCGAAAACTTATTAATTTTTTCTCAAATATTTAAGTACAACTTTTGTTGCAAAGCCAGCTAGTTTTTGCACCTGTTTCGTATGTTGTAAGTTTTTTCCGGATATATGTATGAAGAATATTACTATTCTTTTTTTTCTTATTTAATTTTATCAAAGGAAAGTATCGGTTATTTTGCACCATTACACAAACTAAATATTTAATTGCCAGGTTATACATTATTAAAGTATGTTTTGGAAAACCACTCTGTAAACCACTGTTTATTGCAAAATTGAATTTGATAAGTACACGAACATACTATTGATAGAAATTAGTGATTATCAGAATATATGAAATCTACTAGCATCGAGTTTATTAAATATTTCATTTCTGTAAACTTTTAATGCTTTCTAGGTAAAGCGATCAAAATTTTTTTTTAATTTTATCTCATTTACCATGTTGTATAACCTAAACAAATCTTGAACAGTTTACTAATTTTTTTTAATGCGTTGTGAAATAACATTGTGTAATGCAGTCATAAATCGAGCTTTTTTTGTCTGGAAAGTTTTTAAAAATATTAGATGTGGGATTTAAGAATTCGTATCACTATACTTAATATCATCTTCTCATAAATAAAATGGGTTTTTCCAATGAGTAGAGGTTTTTATTAAATTGAGAAATGCACCCATTGTGCAACATATTTGGTAACTTAATTGATGATTAAGTACAATATTGTATAGATTTAATTAACTTTTAGTTTCTTGGAATATGTTGCAAATCCAATGAATTTTTTATTAACTAATAAAAAAAGATCAAATCTTTTCATTGAAAACATATATTTTATTTATAAGAACTTGCTATCAAGCATTGTCATGCACAGTTTTAAGCCTAGCCTACATATAATGAAATATTGCACTATATAATTTCACATGTTATTAGTATTGTAATAGTATTTTAATAGTAGTTAATAATAAAGGAAATTGATAATAATGATGGTCCAGGTTTTAAACAATATTATAAATAATTAAGAACATATCTCTTTTTTTTTAGTGATTGTATGGGATTGTAATCACTAGATGTTGCTTAGCTTTCCGCAAGCAAGTTGTCAAAAAAGTATTTATTATATAGATAATCTCATTCTTACAAAGGTATGCGTTAAAAGAAGTGTATTTAAAAGCTCTCTCTTAATAGAGAACCCTCTCTTTATAAAGGTTTCGTTTTGCTTAAATTATCTATGTCTATACTTGTACTTCCGAGTCAATTAGAATAGATCGTCATCTCAATTTCCAACAATACCTAACAAAAAACAGAATACAGTCCACATTTCAAGAAATATGTAATTTTTTGCCATTCATTAATTATTATCAAAATAGTTTTAAGTGCATTATATTTCTTGGTGAAAAAAATCATTTTAATATAAAATAATAATCAAATTCATTAATTTTGTGATAATTACATAATGGCTTAGCTTTAAAAAAGATTGATTATTACACAAGTAACTGTTTAAAGATCACCGATATTTTTTGTAATTATATTCATGATCCCATAATATATCTTAAATATTCTCCATTTTAGTTTTTACATCGAACATGGATGAATTTGATGATACTGATCAATGTTGCAACTGCTTCAAGCGAAATCTCAGTAAAATATCAGCTCAGATTAAGATCATTAATTTAGCTAGTGAAGTCGAAGCAGTTTGTGAGCAGTTAAATTTAGATAATGTTGACATTGGGTTTAAACTTTGCGATAAATGTAGAAGACTCGTTTTTTTTGGGACATGAAAAGTAGAACCTTCAACAAGTGATCAAAGTCAGCCAATAAGTTCGCAGTCGAGCTCGGAAATACCCAGCTCTCAGAGTTCAGGGAGCGTTTTTGAGGTAGTATTAAAACCAACTGTAGAAAAAAAACCTTCCACCAAGTTGCCCCTCAAAAGAACTATGATTTCTCATACAGCATGTTGCGTTTGTAGAAACAAAAATAACTTGTCATGTGTACCATTGACTGCAAGACTTCAATGTTTCAAAGAAATGCAAATCTTTATTCCAAATGGCAATCGAGTTTGTACCGAGCATTTAATAAAAAAACGATTTTTTGATGATGACCTGAAACTAATACAGATATACAGTAACGCGAGTTTTTTAACTGCAGATGAAATATGTTTATTTTTTAAAAAAATTTCAGATTTAGCCTCGGAAACATTTTTAGATAAAATAAAATCATCAGAGCTTAGCGAAAAACAATTATTCTCTTTTACTAGTCTTTCGACTGATCAATTGCAAGAGCTGAGAAAATTATTAGTTTTCATGAGATCATCGGATTCTAGAGACGTTACACAAGCCTTGGTTATATGTTTATTTAAATTACGAACTGGATCGTCGAATAATTTTATTTCATCTATTTTCGCAATAGAAAACGAAATAGAAGTTTCAGATTTTTGTGAATCAGTAATTAATTCATTTGAAAAAGATCTCCTACCGAAATATTTTGGAGTAAAAAGTATTAAAAGGGAGGATCTCATACGTGATCACACTTCCATTTATGCAAAAAAACTGTTTAAATTAGAGAACGAGCTTGTTTTGGTTTTTGATGGAACTTACTTACGTCACCAAAAAAGTAAAAATAATGAATACCAATGAAAGTCATATTCAGGTCAGAAGAAATATCCTTTGGCCAAGCCATTCACTATTTGCACCACAGACGGATTCGTTGTTGATGTCCCTGGTCCGTTTTAGCCACAGAAAATGATGCAAGCATCATGAAGAAAGTAATGGATGATCCAGATGGTATAAGAACTATCATGAGAGAAGGTGATGTTTGCGTTGTAGATAGAGGTTTTAGGTATGTGATACCTTATTTAAAAAGTCTTGGCTTTTGGACCCAACTTGAGTACGATTGAATCGAATGAATCTCGTTACGTTACGAAATTGAGATGGGTTGCAGAGGCTGTTCATGGTATTCTTGGTAAAAAGTATAAGCTTCTTCACCAGCAGTTAGATAATAAACTTTTACTAAAAGCTGGTGCATATTGTAGAATTGCATGTTTTCTCAACAACCTTTTTGGTAAGCGTTTGAATAGCGATAAAGATGACGGTGGTTTACAAGGTATAATCATCGAAAGAATGTTAAATTCTAATCAAAGTGAAAATACTTTAGCATTAGAAGCTGAGACAACCAGATGGTCTAGACGGCCCACTACTACGATCAAGCTAACATCCCAAGAAATCGTTCTATAAAATGGCTAAATTCATCTCCACGAGCAAATTCTCTTACAGTTAGTCGTAATACCTTTCCTAAATCGAAATAGTGTGCTACATTTTTATAGCCCGCACTATTTGATAGAAAATTTTAGCACACGGCGACACTGGTAAGAGAAGTATAGAAAATACTTTAATAAAAATTACAAATTTACAAAATACCGGGAACTGAAATGCGTTTCGTCCTTAGTCGTACCGGGTGGACTCATCAGGAAGATCCCGGTAGACTTATCACACACATGCCTAAATTTTATTTATATCTGTATCTTTGTTACTTTATCCACCAGGTGGCTGCCACTTCTTGGCTTTCACAAATAAAATCACTTTCCAACTTCCTTAAATAAATCCAAGTAACATTTATTTTCGGCGTCGAAGATAAGTCTACCGGGATCTTCCTGATGAGTCCACCTGGTACGACTAAGAACGAAACGCATTTCAGTTCCCTGTATTTTGTAAATTTGTAATTTTTATTAAAGTATTTTCTATACTTCTCTTACCAGTGTCGCCGTGTGCTAAAGTTTTCTATCAAATAGTGCGGGCTATAAAAATGTAGCACACTATTTCGATTTGGGAAAGGTATTACGACTAACTGTAAGAGAATTTGCTCGTGGAGATCAATTTAGCCATTTTATAGAACTATATTATTACGAGCGTATAAAATTTATTAAGAAACTTAAAGACATTGGATCACAAACATGCCTAAATTTTATTTATATCTGTATCTTTGTTACTTTATCCACCAGGTGGCTGCCACTTCTTGGCCTCGACAAATAAAATCACTTTCCAACTTCCTTAAATAAATCCAAGTAACATTTATTTTCGGCGTCGAAGAGAAGTCTACCCGGATCTTCCTGATGAGTCCACCCGGTACGATTAAGGACGAAACGTATTTCAGTTCCCTGTATTTTGTAAATTTGTAATTTTTATTAAAGTATTTTCTATACTTCTCTTACCAGTGTCGCCGTGTGCTAAAATTTTCTATCAAATAGTGCGGGCTATAAAAATGTAGCACACTATTTCGATTTGGGAAAGGTATTACGACTAACTGTAAGAGAATTTGCTCGTGGAGATCAATTTAGCCATTTTATAGAACTATATTATTACGAGCGTATAAAATTTATTAAGAATCCCAAGAAATCATTGACTTTCCGGAAATGACTTAAAGAGATCTCAAAATATTTTTTTCAGGTACCTATCAATTAGGTCAAGCCGTATGTTATTTGGCTGAGTTTAATAATATCAATTTGGAATATATTAAGATCAAACCAAATATCATTAAAGTATTAATGAGATCCATGCATATTAACAGTAAGAATTACAAATGCTACGTCGAATACAAACCTAACTCAATTGGATACAGCGGTATCCTACACCATGCGTGTGACTGTGCCAATGGATTACTAACTGTAGGATCCTGTTCTCACATTGCTGCAGTCATATATTATCTCAGTAATGCAAGATATAAGTCAAAAATTATTAGACCAGCGAAAGTTCTTTCCGAATTATTTACCTCTTCAGATATTGGTCCTGTAATAGACGAAGATAGTGACGAGGATTAAAAATATTATTATAATTCAATATTAAAAATTATTACTCATGTAATTTTGTCAAATAGAACTTCTAAAAACAATTCTCGCAAGAATAAAGGTCAAATATGAAGTGGTACATACTTATTTTATTGTTTTAATAAAAGCACAAAAATATTCATAACATATTTATAATAATTAATTTCTATTAGAAATATTTACTCATTTTTATTTATCTAGAAATGAATTTGAATAAAAATAATTAATTAAAAGGCTATATTAGGCCCTTTGTAGCTACCGACGAAGTAATACTCGACTCTAAAAATTTTTAGAATATTTTTGTATGCCCTAACACGTATTGAACGATCTTCTTTGAGGTTATGTTCCAAAAACATGGTAAAAACACGAAAAAAATGTTTATAATTTGATTTTATAGCATTATTGGATGCAAAAATGGTAGTTCTGGCAGTGGAATTCGAAGATATAGAAAGAAATTGAAAAAAATATGTTCATAAACACTTATTTAGCTATTGGTTTTGAGGTTATGTGCCAAAAACATGGGAAAAATGCTTAAAAAATCGGTTTTTTCGAATTTTGAGTATGTTCCGGCTCGAAAACGCATTTGAAAGAACGGGAAAAAATACACAAAAAATCATTATTTACAAGTTAGTCAAAAATTACCTACATAACTTAAAAAATCATTGAAAAATTAAAAATTTTTCCTGAGCTCAATTTTTTTTTTTAAATCTGAAAAAAATCAGGCTGCTTTCTTGCTCAAAAACACACGTGCGTGATTTTTTTCAGATTTTTTTAAAGGAAGGGTCGAGCGGAAAAAATTTTTTTCGAAAAAATACGTTTTTTAGGTTAGGAGACTCAAATCATCACCTATGGAGCTGAAAATTTGGCTAGAGAGGTTTTCAATAATGTACTTTCTAATGGTCAATCCCAAAAGAAAATCCAGGTGAGTGCAATTTTGACCATCTTATCCCGCTTTTGAATACATTTCTGAGAACAATCATACAGTTGTTTCGGAGAGTTGTTTGCATTACTTGCCTATCGGTAATTGATTTCACAACTATCGTTTGTTTGATTTTCAGTGAACAATTTGAATGTACTTACTTACATATAATTTGTTCAGCATAAAATACCCCAAAGAAGCAAAAAACTTTTTCTGGTATTTATTTGATTTCTTTAAAAAAATCATATTATTATTTTATAGATTTTATATACATTGAAAATTTTCTTTTAATTAATCACCAATATTGTATATCGACGCCTGAGAGAAACAAGGAGCTATCTCGGCGCGAGCAGCGAAGAACGCGCTATCACGGCGCGAGCTTCAAAAAATGTGCTATCTTGGCTCGAGCAGCGAAGAACGCGCTATCTTGGCGCGAGCTTCGAAGAACGTGCTATCTCGGCGTGATCTCGCAAAAACCCGCTATCTCGGCACGAACAGCAAAAACGCGCTATCTCAAGCAGGATTTTTTTTCCCCAGTTTTGTAGTGGCAGCGCTACGCGATCGCGTATGTCCCGCGGCGAGTGGTGAACGTCGTCTGCCGGAATATTTTTTCCAAGCTGCAGACTAAAGCAGTTTTTACCGGAGGTCGAGCAGAAATAACTAAGCAAAGGTCACATGACCTTTAGCGCTCGACCCACTCAGGCTGTTTTTATCGGAGCGCTTAAATAGTCCCTTTGTTGTCCTTATACCCGACGAGGCCGGCTATTTTGACTGAAGTTTTAAGTTGTTATTGCTTTTTTTTCTCCCAGAGTACAATAAAATAACTTAATTTAAAAGTCGCCATCATCTTAATATAATAGAATTAATTTACTTAAAATATGAAGAGCACTTAAAATATGTAAAGAAAATTTTATAGGGCCAGAAAAATACCGATAAAAATGCATAGTAAGCTAATGATGAAATGTGAAAACTGGAGCCTCATACATAACCTACATTTTCTAGACTATATTAGCTAAACAGTATGTATCAAATATTCATAGCCTATTATTATATTTTTCTATTGTATACAAATATTTTTTCCACGAATTTTCTATTTTTCACAAACTGAAAATGCTATCGAATGTTTGTGTTTACAAGCTGAAGGCCGGGGAAGCCAAAACAAAGTATGAATCGGTCCTTTTTTTGTCTCCATCAACTGGCTAACTTCCACTTGGTGGGGACGTGCCCTGCATCCGTCCTGTATCATGAGCATCGGGACGTATTTACTTCTTTGGCGTCCGCCATTGTTTTATGGAGGCGCTAGGTGAAAAATTTTGAAATTTTTTCACGATCTATACGAAATATTAAGTGTTTATAAAATTAAGCTAATAATACTACCCGTAAAATTTGTACAGTACAAATTTATAGATGATAATTAGTACACAATCAATACAATGACTAGTTCATATTTTATTATGCTATACAATAAAAGTACCAACCATAAAAAAAAATACACTGGCTATAAATTATAATAGTACATTTCGACACGGGTGGGGAAGTCGATTATTTAGCTGGTGTGACTTTTTGCACGAGCGAAGCGAGTGCGAAAAAGCCACACCACCTAAATAATCGACTTACGCACTAGTTTCGAACGGTATTTTATACCACGAGCGCCGAAAAATCATATCAAAGTTGTGATTTTGAGGTTAGAGTGGTATAAATATATTTATTACAATTTGGTGGATCTCTTTCTGAAAAATATTCCTCAATTTTTTTGTTGACATAACCGATGGAAAAAATGCTTCTTCTAATTCAATCTAAAAGAATATGATCATAAATATTGTGATTTTATGTAAATGAACATTTTATAAACTAAACGAACTTACCTCTAAATGCTTTGTATTCGTTTTTTAAACTGGCTTTTGTAGTTGCCTAGTCAATAGTTACATGTCCATATGAGGTAGTATTAGTTAGATTCGAATTCCCAGGTGTTAACAATAAGTATATGTAACTTTCTTAAGTCATTACCTAAAAATAAGAAGAAAACGTTCACATCTCCCGGGGGCCTCAAAAATCTGCAAGTCTCATGTCTCATTACCCAGAGCACAGAGCAAGGTACAAATGTAAATGCTTACCCCACGATTTTTTACGCTTAGGATTATCGTACTGTATCCACTTTTCATCCCCAATCACGATACGATACAAAAAACCTTTCCTTTTTTGCTGTTGAAGCAGCACTTCACACGTGAGAAAACGCCGTTCGACGTATCCCGGCTTCAACTCATACGGCACCCAATGTCCTTGCTTCTGGATCATTCCTAACGTTTTCAAGCATTTCGAAACTGTTGTCTCATCTACTCGTAATGATTTTGCAAGTTCAGCTAGCATCTGACATGAGTCTTCATTTAGTAATTCCTCCAATTTTTCGTCTTCAAACTTTTTTGGTGCACCAGCACGTTCTTTATCTCCAAGATCAAAATCGTTATTTTTGAAGCGTCGAAACCATTCTCTGCATGTCATTTCCGACAGAGCATGGTCACCGTAAGTTTTAACAAGAATCCTGTGCACTTCAGCTGCAGATTTTTTAAAAATAAAATAGTGCAATAAAATTCCCCGCAAATACTCTTTACTTGGCACAAAACTTGACATTTTTAGTAGTAAGAACAAAAAACGCTGTTTACACTATGGCGAACTAACATACACTTAAGTTCAAGGTTACCGACAGTACTTTATTATAGATGCGTTAGCATCTGAAATTACATACACTTAGTCCTGGTAACGTCATCTGCTAGAAAACAGCGAGAACTTATTCAAGGACCCAATACATAAGAATTCACGTCAGAACTTATGAAATATTTTTATCTGGGTATATATTATACATGATTTATATTAAAATCCATTATATATTTAAGGTAAATAATTGACTCGATCGATCACTTCGAACCATTTATTGTTGATTTGAAAATTCAAATCCGACGTTTCGACAGTGTTTTTGACTGTCTTCGTCAGGGCTTAAAAAAATTACGAAAAATACATAGTAACTTAGGCGTTACTATGTATTTTTCGTAATTTTTTTAAGCCCTGAGGAAGACAGTCAAAAACACTGTAGAAACGTCGGATTTGAATTTTCAAATCAACAATAAATGGTTCGAAGTGATCGATCGAGTCAATTATTTACCTTAAATATTTAACTCCAACCAACGACCGGTCAAATCTACTACATTTTTGTAAAATCCATTATATAATTTATTGTATTATAAGCCAGGAAAATACATTTCGAAAATTTCTTATTGTGTGTTTTATCACATGATGAATCACATGATAAATAACGTGCTAAATCACATGATGTATCGCATGATTCGTGAAACCAAATAATTTAAAAAAATCCTTAATCATATGATTTATCACGTTATTTTTATCACGTTATTTAGGATGTGATGAATAACAAGATTTTCCACATAAAAATATGGTAGAAAAAATCACGTGTTAAATAACATGACAAATAACGTGATGTATCACATGATTAATAACGTGATATATCACCTGATAAATAGCATGATAGAAACATGATAAATATCATGATAGGAAACATGATAAATCACGTGATATATCATATAATTAATCATGTTGTTTATCATATTATTTATCATGTGAAAATTTTCAGCTTGGATAACCTCAAAATTTTCGTTTTAAATTTATCTACAGGCTTGACGTTAAAATGGCAGCCCGAAAAAAATTCACGTTAGTCCTTTCGCATATATTGCGTAAAATGTATTTATTGTCATTAGATTCTGTCTTATTCACTCCTCATCATAATAACAAGTATCCTACTAGCCATTTCCTAACTAAAGAAACTGATCAGCTTCAATACCTTCGAAATACTCAAAAGCAAGCTTGTGCTAGTTCTTGAAAAATTCGCTTTTCTCAGGAGATAAACTTCACACTCGTTGAGCTCGAAAAGGCTAATTTTGTTCACTCCGTTCGAAAAAAATAAAGTTTGATACATGCAAGCGCACGGGTGTTTTTCGTGCAGAAATCAGCCGCTTCGCACACTTGTATTAAAATGTACTAGTTTGAAATAGGATGCAAAAGAATCAACCTTTCGCACCTATACTTCTTCTGTAATGGAGTATTTTGTCGCACCACTGTGAAAAGAAACCAAATCCAAAAGTCGACGAATTGCTTCCAACGAATGCCATATTGACGGTTGTTATTTCAGAATGTGATTCACGTAGTGAGGTAATACAAACGGCTCTTTGAAAAAATCTGGCAATGTCTGGCGGACGCGAAAAGCCCTGCAAGCAACACGGAAAAAATTAACGACTGGAAAAGCACTTTTGATACAAGACTGTTTCGTTAAATAAGAATTAGTGACACGACAGCTCTGAATTTTGAGCGCGTAATGCTTGTTGTCAAAAGTGCCGAAGAAGATAGAAGATCATCGCTGTTTTAGCACTCGCTCCGAACAGAACAAGCTCGTTGTGTTTAATGCCGGATGGGATATTTCGAGAGAGCGCGTCCAGCTCGAAACAAGTACCGGCAGAGTTTGTCACCGCGGCAAGATATACCAGCTCAGCGTACTAATTGAATAGACTCGCGGGGCTGGCCGGGAGAGCACGGGGCACTTCGAGCGACGTGCCGTCGGGCGGCAGAGCGCGCTCAGCACGAGACAAGTAGGGGAGAGCGCTCCCCACTCCAACTAATCCAGGAGCCTACCGAAAAGTGCAATGTGACAGTCAATACAAGAGCAGCATTTTTTTAAGGAAATAGAGGATATTTGAGATGAGATTGCCCATATCTCAAGAAAAAGGGCCTATGAGATGGAATTTGTCAGACTGGGGTTCATTTTTAGGTACCAGAAATAGACTCTCTAATGCTCGCGAAAATCTGTTTCCCGGAGGGTGTGCACCCTCCTTGTAAGATCTCAAAATGTTTTCACAAAAGGCACTTTTTTAATAGTTTAAAGAAATAAAAAATTCACCCAAGTACGCACAGAAGTAATGAAAAATTGATGTTTGTTTTTAGTTTCATGAAAGTGCGTTCGTTCATAATTACCTTTATGATAGAAGGACATGTTCATACAACCATAATTTAGTAAAATTTCTTTTGGTCTGCAAATGTATGCAATCACTTCTTTAATTAGAAACTATGCAACGGTAACATGAATATTAAAAGTTTCATAGATTTGCCCATAAGTAAGGGAGTCACGTAATCGTACTTACTACCGCACATCTATATGCAATTCCCTTACATACGTAGACCCCGCGTACCCTGGCTAAGTGGGAAAAAATTATTTAAAAAATCATGTTACACGTCTACGTAATTCTCTTATATACGTGTACCTCGCAACCCCCGTCTACTTGGGTTTAAAAATTATTTGAATTATTACATGTCTACATGACTTATTCCTTATATGCGTGGACCTCGTGTCCTCCGTCTATTTAGATTTAATTAATTTTGAAAATTTCAAAAAATTTCTGAGGCTGGGGGGAGGTGGCGATCACTCTCTCCGCCGCCCGCTGGATCTGCCACTAATTTTAATATAAATGTTTAGTAATATAAAGTGATATTAACTACGCATATCTCTTTTTAGATGGTGTATGATATACTACTGTGCTTGATGTTTAATTTTGTGACTATTTCTTGTGAAATGTTTCAAATATTAAAAGTTATAATATTTTAAAAATGTATAACTTTTTGAATATTGATTTTTCGTGCATGTTTTATAGAACATTTAAAAACCACTATTATTTTGTAAAATTGGGTTTTGTTTAAACAAATGCATTAAAATTAAGATGAAAATTTTTGCACTTTTCTGCAATTCAATCCTTGATATACGTCGGAACATAAGCAAACATTTTCGCGGTGACTGGGCCAGTGCGTCGATATGCTACTGTAGTCTGGCGCCTGCGCACTATAGCTCTTCGCCGATTGGGTGCTCGGTAGGCGGCCGAAAAGTACGAGTGGTACGACTATAGCGCGCGCGTTCAAACAGCGAGCGGAGGACTTGGCGCGTGACACGAGGTCCACACATATAACGGAGTTATGTAGATGCGCGGTATTAAGCAAGACGAGAATTAAAATCATTTCTAAACCCATGTAGGCGGGGGAAACAAAGTCCACACATATAAGGAAATTACCTAAAAGTGCGACAATAAGCAAAACAATTATTTAAATAATTTTTAAACCAAACTAGCCGGGAGAAACAAGGTCTACGCATATTAGGAAATTACATAAAAGTGCTACAATAAGCAAAATAATTATTTAAATAATTTTTAAACCAAAGTAGCCGGGTGAAACAAGGTCCACGCATATTAGGGAATAACATAGAATTTTTAATCGGACTTCAACGAGCAAATCTCTTATGCGTTAGTCGAATGTCTATTCTCAAATCGAGAAAGGTAGCTTTTGTTTAAGCTTCTTCCTCTCTCGATAAGAATTTTTTGACAAACGGCGACACACATAAGAGAAACATTTTTTTTTTAAATAAATAACTATTAATTTAGGAATAAAATATAATATCGGGGAGTTTCGTCCTTGTCGTGCTTGGTGGACTCGTCAGGAAGACCCAAGTAGACATATCTTTGACTCCAAAATAATGAAATTACTGTGAATTCTTATAGTGTGTAAGTTGTAATTTTATATGTGGATTTGAAAAATTGGTTGCTATCTAGTGTTAAAAGGTTGGAACTAAGATTATACAAGGAAAGGCATTTTAGTGTCCGAATGCCATTTGATTCTAAATATGTTGTAAGCGCTCGTGGTGCTATCTTAATAGTTTTGAATTTTTAATCGGACTTCAACGAGCAAATCTCTTATGTGTGTCCCCGTTTGTCAAAAAATTCTTATCGAGAGAGGAGGAAGATTAAACAAATAGGCCAGTCAAATTAGTCTTTTTTTGCCTGTTTTGAAACCTAATTGTAAGCCGACCTTATCAAGCGGGTTATGATTGGGGATGTCATCAGGTACAATAATCCGGTGAATGAGTATAAAAATTTACATGGGAAATGTTTTTAATTAACAATTGAATGCTCGGAAAAACAGTTTTTCGACTGCTACAAAAAAACTACTGACTTTACAGAAAAAAGTTCAAAGTAAACTTTTTTTTTGTAGATAGTAAAAAGATCTATCAAACGCAATTTACAGATTTAAATTTAGTTAATTTGTTTATCAGCAAATCGCAAAAAACCGCTTAAAAAGGCCATTTTTACGATTGTTTATTACTCTGTTAAAAATGTCGCTAGGTGCTTGATAACTCGTTTAAGTATAGCTCTTATAGCACTTAATAAGCAGTTAAAATTTTAGCTAAAAATATTTAATAGTTTTTGCATAATTCTATTTATTTATTAGATTTTGGTCATTTTTGCGTGATTTTTCCCAAGCCGTGGGACGTCGTCCGAGGATGCCGTAAACGGATTTTGAAAGCTTAACATCTCTACTTTCACGAACAATGAATAGCTAAGCGATTTTTTCAAATTTAATTGTTTAAAATCGCAAAATAAAAAGAAGTCATTTTTTTTGTTATAAATAAAAGCAATTGCGGCTCGGCTATTGGTCGCAGATAATCGACAGTAGGTTCATTGGAAAGCTGGCATTTTTTCACAAATTTTAAGGGGTCTACGAACTCTCTAGGTGCTCTGGGAGCCGAGATAATTTTTTTTTTGTAAAAATCGCTGTGTCTTCAATTATTAATATTAAGAAACGAGACAGGGACGAAAAATCGAATTAATAGCTGTACTAACAGAAAAAAAATATTTCGTCACATTTATTGCAAAATTACGTTGTTATAAATAATCACGAAGGCGCGGGTCTAAATTGGAGAAGGCTACAAGTGTCACGCGCAAAAACTGAGCGTAGGAACTTCAAATCCGACGCGCTCGAAATTTTTTTCATATCTCAGTATACAATTGACGTAAACCCTTCATTTTTTTTTTAATTTGGGGTAGCTCGCCAAAATATTAACATGCAGCCTACTCGTTTCCCCGAAAAAGTTTATTTAACAATACTTAATTAACAACAATTATTTTTATTAACTTTTTTCTGTTTCTTTTTCATAAATAAAGATGAATTAGTTATGGATAAATGCTGGGGTGTCTACTAGTAGTTAATGAAATAATAAAAAATAATGTATTTGTTTTGAAAAAATCATTTATTGCAGATTTAACACTTAAATGGTTATTTTACGTTTTTTTGCCTTTGTTGGGCGTGATACTGACTCATTCAGTTCTTGATTATGTTCTTCTATTTCTTCTTCTTCATCTTCATCTTCATCTTCTTCTTCTTCTTCATTTTCTTGATCTTCTTCATCATTTGTTTCTTGTGTACTTGGCGGGACTTCGCATTCGGTTTCGAATTGCTCATCATATTCTGCATCATCATGCATGATATCTGCCATATCAATAACCATTTCTTCCACATTTGTGCACGTTTCACCATGGCATGATGAACATATATTTGAGCATCGCAAGCCATGCTTTCGGCAGCTGCATGTCTTTTTCTTGCACCCCGTTTCACATCTACAGCTAATTTTCCACAGTACTTCGTCTGGGATGAGCGGCTCTAGTGTGGGAACGGGGTGTAAAACATCAAGTCGCTCTTTCCAACCCCAATCCGTCGGATTTTTTGTGAAACCTTCCCACTGCTGCACTTGAAGATATGTGCGAAATGCATGCTGCATTGTGGCACCTTCAGTAGGCGGCAAATTTTCAAGTTTTGAGGAACCTTTTAACGCAGACTTTTGGAAGTTTAGATATCGCTGCTCATGTAAACTTTTTTTATCTTATTTGGTTCCATATAATCGGCTAACAATTTCATATGCACTCGCAGCTAAAGCTTCAGGCATCGCATTGGGATCATAAAAGCGTTGAGCTTGTTGTTGGAGAGCGTTGTCGTTTAATAAAATATTGATAATTTTATTTTTTCCTTGCTTAAAAAAGCAAGACGTAGTATCACATCCTGTGAACGCGTGAAGGAACGTGAGCAAATACTGTAATTTTTCATGTTTAAAACTATTGCTGTCGTAAATACTGTCCTGTATATTTCCTTTGCCGGGTTTTAAAAAGTAGATGGTGTTATACGGTTTGTGTTTGTTTAATATTACCGGTAAATCTATGTCTTCTCCAACGATCCACGTTCTCCACGTAAGGCTGCATTTTTCCGCCATGGTGACTATAAGAAAATCTGCATCCTCCTCGGCGACTAAAGTGGTGCAATTTTCTTTTTTGAACTGTTCGCACAATAATGTTATTAAATTTTTTATTTTTGTTTTGACTTAAAAATTTGTCCTGTGAAATTGAAATAACAGTTTGTCTATTAAATTCAATTTCACGGCCCAAATTTTTATTTTCTCTCCGTGACCTCTCAGCGGCCTTTGTACTTTTTGTACTAAGTCCGTCGGGATAACCATCGAAAACTATAGTACAGTTTCTACTATAATTATTGATAGCGTAATTAACGTAGTGCTGTACTATAAATTCGATGGAATTATTCGTATCCCAACGAACTTTATACAGAAGAAAGCCGCCATCGATTACATAGTAATCCTGCTCATTTCGTGGAAGCTCTGTTATTTTACTAAAATTATCGTAGAAAGAAGACTTGTGTCCTTTCCGCATACCACCCTCGTCAAAAAGTGGGAGCGGATAAGGAGCAAGCTCATATTGTAAGAATTTTCGCATGTCTGATTTGCTTTCAATATTTAGCGATATTCTTTGAAATAACAATGTAGGATCGATCGCTACTACTTCATTGTCTATCTTTATCGATGAAGTGACTGTCTTCAAAGATAATACCTTGTCTTTTTTTTCAATTTGATCGATCCAAAGTTCCCGCCGACAATTTTCTTAATACATTCTAAACCTACCTGGTATGCTTTGTGGCAGTTTATTTTATCGCCACCTACTATTCCACTACTAATCGATATTATATTGTGCGTTACAGGAAATGGATTGTGGTTCTGAAAAAACTTGTTAAAGTCTTTCAAATCTCTCTTAATACGAGAATTGCTTGCGTCGACATGTTGATCGGACGTTGCGTAAGTAATATTACAGAATTTCTCCACAGTATCTGTAACTTGGATTAAAACGATCGTTGATAAAACCCACTTACATAATGTACTGTCAGTTATGCTGCGCCCATGTGTTAAGCCGCCACTCACTTTTATTGGCCGCATCAACATTTGTTCAATGATCATATCAGACCACGTTCCGGATCGATATTTGTCCACTCGCCTAATAGTAAAGTAGCCTAAACGACTGAATTTATCAAACTCTATTACGTCCATTATATTTTCAAGATTGTACATATCTTGTAAATATAAGTGGGCACTTTTGGCGTACAAATTATGACCGCTAGCGTGGAAATAAGGCGACATTTTCTGTACACACTCGAGGTGCATGTTCCAGTCACCACTTCTTTCTGCTTGAATAAATTGTTTTGCAAGATCTATCATTTTAAAATACTGAATCCACAATGTTGGTCCGTTCTCTTTAATCAAATTTAATTTATCTACAAATTTTTTTCTTATTTCTTCAATATCATTTTGTTCAAGCAACGTGTGAAATTCCGATTTTCCTACATACTCGAGCAAATTCTTTAGAACAAATACTTCTGATTCCGATAGATTCATAGTAGAAAAAATGATATGTGATAAAGCATTTTGGATTAAAATGTGTCCTCTGATTGCTCTGGAATACGCGTGGCCACTTAATGCTTTTTCAGCTGAAACTTCAGCGTACAACTGGCAAAAAGCATCTTTTAATCCACTACCGTCCATCACATATCCGACTGCGCCAAGATATGACATGAGCATATGAAATCCTCCAAGCCTCACAACGATTTTATTAATTTTTATTTCATTTGGAGTTCCCTTACAGCATTCTACAATTTCACGAGTTTTTTGATAAAGCGGTTGATCAAAGGTTACAAAAACATGTTTTTGATTTTGGGCTATACATTTTTCGTTAGCTTCGATTAAAACTGTAAAAATTGTGTCATAACTACTGGGCGGGGCGTTTACGAACGGGACCGGAATTATTTTCGATATGTTGAAAGGTTTTACCTGCGTACATTGCTCCATAAAACTGTTCCAACCGCTCAAGTTTTCTCGCCGTATGTAATTCCCATAAAACCATAATAAATCTGTCGGCTCTACATGATTTTGCGTTATTGGATTGTTTATAGTTACATCTTCAATCACAATATTTTTAAGCCCCGCGTGTACTCCTCTTTGAAAGTTTTGAAGAGGGACGAAACCAAAAGCGCCTACGTTATTAGCCGAAGGAATACGAGCTAAGCGTTCTATTTTAGTATTTGTTGATATTTCGGAGGCAGGAGTTGCACAGATAATACCACCCATCGCATGGAAAGTATTCCGACCATCTATTGTGCACGTGTTGTGGTCGGCATTATCGTATACAAACTGAAAATAAGCTGCACCGGAGTCATAAGTTTCGGGCTGACAAACTATAGAAGATTCAAAAAGCTGGGTTTTATAATAGGAAGCACATAATCCAAGATAAGCCAATGAATCTATGAGATTTTTCGATGCATGCTTTTTATACATCATAGTTGACAAACCCAATAAAATCGGGGATAAAAATGACCGAGGTCTTACGGAGGATATAATAATATGACAAAGTGTCATGACTCTTTTATCCCACATTTCATTTTTTCTTTTGTTACTTCTCATCAAAATATCGAAAAACGATTGTAACGTCGGTGGTATGTCATCTTTGATGTTATCAAAAAAATGATCAGGCGCAGGATAATTAACTGTATCATAATACTTCGATGTTATATCTTCAAGAAGCTATTCCGCTGCTGTATCAATAATCCGTTTGCGTTCGGCTTTAACATCTGAGTTTTTATTGTTGTACCATTCCGCAGAAAGAATCTTATTTCTTACAAACGCGAAACAAACAACTAAATCTTTTTTTACTTTATATACGGAAATTGCGTCACCAAAATATTCTACTAGTTTATTGCGAATTGTGTCAAGTTTGCAAGGAAGTTCTTCTTCTTCTTCTTTGTATTCGCTTAAAATACTTGCAATGGAAAATTGACACCCCTCATCACTAAACTCGCATAAATAAGAGATAATATAGTCCACAACGTCAGATCTATCTTTACGCATAGGTCGACCGGTTTTATGAGACGGTCTAAAAATTGAAAATTTTCGTATGCAAAAATCATGGTAACGGGCGCCCCGTTCTACCAAATCTACGTTTTCAATAAGTTTTTTTAAAACTGTATATTCTTCTCGAAGGTTATCTCGTAAAGTTTCATCGTTCTGGCGTGAAGTAATTTTTTCTAGAATATTGCCCTTTAAAGTGTCGCTACTAACAATTTTGACTTTCGAAAGATTCGCGTTAGGATATTTTTCCCTTTTAGCATTGTACTCGTGCGACCCTTCTTCCCCGCAAAAAATACAATATTTGCTAAAATCAAACTGCTGTAGAGCAATAGTATTTTGTCTCGCAGTTACTTTTAAAATACTTGCTTGTTTTTGGGCAGCTTTTATACTTGACTGTTTAACATAATTACTATGACAATTGGTATGAATTGTTAATGCTTGACACTTTTGGAGTTTTTTATGTTTGTTGTCCTTCCTCTTTAAACTTGCATCAATTAAGGTTGCTATAGCCTTCTCTTTAAGAACTCGAGCCTGCTCGCGGTTGACTAGTTTGTCACACAGCAAACAGATGTTCGCGCCGTCAGTTTCCATTTTCAAGAAAACTTCAACCTGCACAAAAATAATGTATTGTATCAATAAATTTTGTAATTATTGAAACTTAATTAACTATAACATATAATTAACAAAAAAAATATATCAATAAATCTGATTTTAAAAATGTATTCATAATTAAACTGTATTTGACTATAAATATTAAAAAAAAAAAAATTATACTTTAGACATCCGTTTACACTATGCCAAAATAAATATTTTTCAAAAAAATTTTCATAAAAATTATTTTAAACTAATAATATTATTTTTGATAAAATTACGAGTGGGCTATAGCAACTTTTAGGAATAAAAAATTGACGGACCCTGGGATCGAACCGGAGCCGCCGACGCACAAGTCAGAAAGGCTACCATCAAGCCACCGTACCAATCGGACTTCTATTAATCGAACGGCTGGCTTATTTCGCTCTTTTATATTCGTACGTATATCTGCACGTAATACTAATTTCAAATAAATTATTTACCGATTTCGTAATAACACTATGAATAACAATTACAACATTTATGTACTTACCAACGGTGCGATAACACTAGTTCATAAAGTCTTTCTCTTATACTGTGGTACTATATCCCAAACAATCCGGATTTTCGTTTAAAAACAGCAAATGCAACTGTAATATATAACTTATAAATATATTTGATAATTACAATATAAATCAGAATACTGTATATATTCACTTACGAGGATTCAATAAATGTCACTTATAAACTGTTTATTAAACTGTAATATACACTGTATGTTATACTAAAATTGTATTCGATACTGCTTATGCTTCTATACTCGGTGGCTGGCGTCACTGGCACAACGGTCAAAAGAGAAAGTATAGTAACGCTCCCCTTGGCGGAGACATGCGCACAAGTGTCGAAGCGTCTAACGAAAGGTTTCACCCCGATGCCTTTCGGAACATGCTCGTTGAAGTCCGATTAAAAATTCAAAACTATTAAGATAGAACCACGAGCGCTTACAACATATTTAGAATCATATGGCATTCGGACACTACAATGCCTTTCCTTGTATAATCTTAGTTCCAACCTTTTAACACTAGATGGCAACCAATTTTTCAAATCCACATATAAAATTACAACTTACACACTATAAGAATTCACAGTAATTTCATTATTTTGGAGTCGAAGATATGTCTACTTGGGTCTTCCTGACGAGTCCACCAAGCACGACAAGGACGAAACTCGCCGATATTATATTTTATTCCGAAATTAATAGTTATTCATTTAAAAAAAAAAAATTTTCTCTTATGTGTGTCGCCGTTTGTCAAAAAATTCTTATCGAGAGAGGAGGAAGCTTAAACAAAAGCTACCTTTCTCGATTTGAGAATAGACATTCGATTAACGCATAAGAGATTTGCTCGTTGAAGTCCGATTAAAAATTCAAAACTATTAAGATAGCACCACGAGCGCTTACAACATATTTAGAATAACATAGAAGTGCTACGATAAGCAAAACAATGATTTAAATAATTTCTCAACTCAAGTAGCCGGGGGAAACGGTGTCAACGCATATTAGAAAATTACATAAAAGTGCTACGATAAGCAAAACAGCTATTTAAATAATTTTTACACATTGCAAGTATTTAAGATACGAAAACGAGGAAAAAAAATTATAGAAGTGGATAGTAAGAGCTAAAATTTAAGCTCTGATTCGTTAAAAAAATATTGATTTTTCAGGAAAATATAAGCAATCAAAGGTAATGTAAGAAAAGGGTTAAAAATACAATCCATTTAATCACTCAAGATCAACACAAATTTTTAGTGCGAAACGTCGCATGAAGTAAAAATTCTTTTAGGCACTGCAGTTTCGTACCGTATTTTATACTACGAGAGCCGAATAATGATTAAAGTTATGATGTTAAGGTTAGAGTGGTTTAAAAATACTTATATATGATAAAGTCTTCCATTTAAATTATACTTCTTGAAAATATAGAAGATAATATTTACAATATGAATGTAATCAAGGAAATACTTTATAATAATGTAATAAAAATAAGTTCAAAACACTTATTTTAAAGAAATATCTGAATCTGTCGATGGGGATAAGAGAATGCAGTTCATATGTTTAAAAAGATTAGCCAGTTCAAGCGCGCTGGGCGTGCTCTTTAGCGAGGATTTGAAATCAATTTTAAATTTTCGCTCTTTCGCAAAAAAATTGTGTATTTGTGGGAATTACGTATATTGTAATAGAAACGTATACAATTTTGTCAGTGGATATTATGCAGCGATCAACAATAAATTATTATAATTGATTACTAGAATCACGGAAATAAGTTTTCTGAATTGATACCTTGTTTATTCAATTTAATACACACGGAGAGAAATTTTGTAGTGAAAATTACAAATATTCGAGACAAAATTACCAGTTTCTATGGTAATGGATGGACAGACTGACAATTTCAAACTTTTTACCAAAGTGCCTTGGTAAAATTTTTTTTTAGTTAATTTAAATTAAAAAAATTAACTTTTTTTATCCATATTGATGGATATATAGTATTTTAATATAGAAATAGAAACAGAAACAAGGATGAAAAAACATTAAACTGAAAAAAAATTTTTACGGAAGCGGGATTCGATCCGACGATCTTTGGGTTGAGAGTCCGACGTTCTACCGACTGCGCCACGGAAGCTGTTACCAACAGTCATTTGAATCGCCGTTATTACTTACTGAAAATATGTGTATTGTTTTCATTTTAACGTCGCGCACGCCTCTAGTATCAATCTTCTGAAACACAATAATGCGCAGTGCGCATGCGCGAATACACAAATACCAGGTTATTTGGTAAAATTTATCAGTTTTCTTAGTAAAAATTCTTAGGTTACCTTGTAAAAATGACTAGATCTCAATTTTTACCAGTGTGTCTGGTAATTTTTATTCCGATAATTTGGTATTTTTTTTAAGTGGTTATGGTAGTTTTTCCTGGGAAACTTATAAATTGTATTAGAAACTTGGGAATATCACGGCATTTGACAGTCTATCCATGCTCTACCAAGGCACCTTGGTAATTTTTACTCTAAAATTTCTCTCCGTGCAGGTATAACTGAAGCCACATTACCCAAGCCACTTTTCCCGTATTGAGCGCGCTCTGCTAGACGATCGTATTGGGCTCCGAGCGCCACGAGGTCTTCCAAACAGTCGCAAGTGGCGAGCGGTCTCTTTTCGGTATAGGCTCCTGGATTAGTTGGAGTGGGGAGCGCTCTCCCCTACTCATCTCGTGCTGAGCGCGCTCTGCCGCTCGACAGCACGTCGCTCGAAATGCCCCGTGCTCTCCCGGCTAGCCCCGCGAGTCTATTCGATTAGTACGCTGAGCTGGTATACCTTGCCGCGGTGACAAACTCTGCCGGTACTTGTTTCGAGCTGGACGCGCTCTCTCGAAATATCCCATCCGGCATTAAACACAACGAGCTTGTTCTGTTCGGAGCGAGTGCTAAAACAGCGATGGTTTTCTATCTTTTTCGGCACTTATTCTTATTTAATGAACCAGTCTTGTATCAAAAGTGCTTTTCCAGTCGTTAATTTTTTTCCGTGTTCTCATCGTGAGCTATTACCAGCTTGCACATATGCACACGCTACAAAGTCACTGAGGGTGGCACAAACTCAATATATATTAAGATCCGCTCCCCCTTCTCTCCTCCAGACGGAAATTTCTGCCACCCTATTTACCTTCGTCGTCTTCCCGTGTGCCTTACCTAAGCTGTCCGACACCCAACGCTCACCGCCCGCCGCAAGCGCGTGCGCCAAGTAGTCTGGCTGCCACTCCACATCCACGCCCACCAGACAAGCATGCAAGAATTCGTTAAGTAACTGACCCTATTGCACTAAGGCAAACGTACCAATGACTGGACACGTTAAGAATTGGGACAGTCCTAATACTTGACCTGTATTTTAAGCTTCCAGTTACTAATATTTTTACTTTACTCTGCTCCCAAAAGTATAATTGTGGAAGATCAATAGTAGGGGGAGAGCAGGAAGTCAATGAATAAAGTCCAACTTTCTGTATCTGAAAGGGCAAAAGGACTAGGAATCAGAAAAAGGGCCGTGCTTATGAATATAATACGTTGGAGAGCTAAGCGAGTCTACTTTCTTAAGGATGTACTGGCTATAAGGTCCCTGCCAAAAGTTTGTGAATTCGATAAACTGCAATAACTAATTGTATGCGATAATTGACCAAATTTAAGTTCTTGTGGGTAATTCAGGAGTATAATACAAATATAATAAGCTTTGAAAATTGAAAATCGAATAAAAATTGACAAAATTCTGCTATTTTTTATAGTTACAAAAACCGAGTCATTAAGTAAATTTTTAATACTGAAACGCCTTAATATTAAATTTTTACACCTGAAACTGGGAAAATTTAAGTTTTTCTTTGCGGTTTTCTTGAGCAGTGAAAAACTTGAAACAATTAATATGACCAACTGTTTCATATGTTTTTGGGGTCGCTCTATAAGATTCCAGTGTCAAATTTTCGATCCGGCTTGAAGAACAAAAAATATGGCGGGTTTTTTGAAAAAAGTACTAAAATTCTTATACTTTTTTTATAAGTTAATATTTCATATTGAAAGGGGATTTGAGATACCAAATAAATTGGCACAAAGTGGCACAAACTTTTCAAACTTTCAAAATATGCATTTGGATTTTTTTTATTTTCAATATGGCGGCTCCAATATGGCGGCAAAAGTAAAAAAAACTTAAAAATCGTGTTTTTTTCAAATATTCTGAAGAACAAGGATTCAAATGCAATAAAAATAACCTAAACCGACAGAATATTATCTAATACATCTGTCTTATGTAGCAGATTTATGAATTGTCTAATGTGGTTGTTCAGAATGGCGGCTATACTACAAAAACCTTGAAAATTTGCATTTTTCTTGGAAAATTTAGGATATTTTTTGAATATTACTTTGAATAATCGAGTTTTATGATCAATTTAATTCAAGATCAAATTTTTTAAATTCAATATGGCTGATTCAATATGGCGGATGAAATTTTAAAATTTACAATTTTTCAAAAATAAAAAGTACCTTTATCTTTTGCGTAAAATTTCAGATCAAAAGTATTCTTATGCTTTTCTTGGGTTTCTCAGTTGTTTCTGCCAAAAAATTCATAATATAGCCGTCATTTTGAATATCCATATTAGATAATTCATAAATCTGCTACATAAGACAGATTTATTAGACAATATTCTATCGGTTTAGGTTATTTTTATTGCCTTTGAAGCCTTTTTCTTCAGAATATTTGGAAAAAACACAATTTTTAAGTTTTTTCACTTTTGCCGCCATATTGGAGCCGCCATATTGAAAATAAAAAAGATCCAAATGCATATTTTGAAAGTTTGAAAAGTTTGTGCCAGTTTGTGCCAATTATTTGGTATCTCAAGTCCCCTTTCGATATGAAATATTAACTTAAAAAAAAAGCATAAGAATTTTAGTACTTTTTTTCAAAAAACCCGCCATATTTTTTTTTCTTCAAGTCGGATCGAAAATCTGACACCGAAAACTTGTAGAGCGACCCCAAAAATATATCAAATGGTTGGTCATATTAATTGTTTCACGTTGTTCATTGCCCAGAAAAACCGCAAAGTAAAACTTAAATTTTCCCAGTTTCAGACGTTAATGGGTTAACCCATTAATGCCCAATTCCACTAAAATTCCACATTAACTTTGTCTGCTGAAAAATGTGATTAATCAATCGATCTTTTATACCAAAAGTACCTTTCCAACTATTTTCACGTATGCTCTTTCAGAATCTGAGGTCAAAAATTGAAAATAATTTATTTAAATATACGTTTTTTTAGAATTAAAAGTAAAAATGTTATTTTGGCGTCATTTTTTTCAATAAAACCAAGATTTCTTTTTAGGTTGCCATACTTTAGGTTGGCTAAAAACTATGAAAATGGTGGAATTTTTATCTAAACTTTAAAATCCTGTTGAGTATTTTTCAAAAGCTACGATGGTCGATTCAAAATGGCGACTTCTATAATATTGTATAATAAAAAACTTCGTTATTTTTTTGCTGGTAAGGGCTCAACTCTAAGAACAAATTTTATAGAACAAAAAGTGCTTAGAATTTACCAAACATACGTGTGAATTTTCACAAAATGTTCTGACACATTTTTAAATTTTTGTAAAATTTTTTGAGATGTTTTTGAATTTTTGGATTTTGCAATTTTTTGAAAAATCCAAAAATGTGTCAGAAAATTTTGTGAAAATTCACACGAATTTTTTCGTTAATTCTAAGCACTTTTTGTTCTATAAAATTTGTTCTTAGAGTTGAGCCCTTACCAGCAAAAAAATAACGAAGATTTTTATTATACAATATTATAGAAGCCGCCATTTTGAATCGGCCATTGTAGCTTGTGAAAAATACTCAACGGGATTTTAAAGTTTAGATAAAAATTCCACCATTTTCATAGTTTTTAGGCAACCTAGAGTATGGCAACCTAAAAAGAAATCTTGATTTTATTGAAAAAAATGACCAAAAATAACATTTTTACTTTTAATTCTAAAAAAGTTGTATATTTAAATAAATTATTTTCACTTTTTGACCTCAGATTCTGAAAGAGCATACGTGAAAATAGTTGGAAAGGTACTTGTGGTATAAGAGATCGATTGATTAATCGCATTTTTCAGCAGACAACGTTAATGTGGAATTTTAGTAGAATTGGGCATTAATGGGTGAAGTAAACGTGCGTAAGACTTATAAACAGGGTAGCAGCAGGTAATTCAAGCATCGAGGAATTTCGCGTCATTCACCTAGCAATATCAGACTTTTTATTTCCTCAGCTCATAGGTCCACCAGTTCTTCATATATACTCTAGAGGTCCCTCTTATCTCCCTGTCTTTTCTGCTTTTTCACCCTCTTAACACCAGAAAAATTCAGGGAGCAATTTAATTATTATCATGTCCAGTTTTACCATTACAAAGAATAAGTGCGTAGGTCTCGTCTGATTATATTGTCGCTCCCGAACAAACAGGCGATATCTGGGAATTAGCCTGAAAAGCTCGGGCGCTAATATTTTTAGACCCTGATTTAAGTTGGCAGCACGACCGAATTTTATGATATTTAATTTCAAAAACAAATTGTATTTTAGAAGAAAAATGAATAAGCACCCTCTTGGGGTTAATAAAGTTGAAGAATTGTTTAGGGATCTTTGGAGGGCCTACGTGAAAATTTGGTGAAAAACAACGTCAACATTTTTATTTAAGCGACATTTTATTGGTTTGATTCGCCAACCTCTTTAGACTATAGATATTGACTAAAAATCAATGTTAGTGATAGTGTTAACATTTCTGTGTCTGATTTAATCATTCACATTGGTTTATAATTAATGTCGATTGCTTGATGAGGTGGGCGAACCAAGACAACGGAACGTCGCTTATTCAGATAAAAATTTGTCATAAAAATACTCTCAAAGTGGGGGCTGCCAATTCCTGCGATTTGTGTATTTTTATGCCTTTTCGACGCTCAACTTTAAACACTTATAACCTCTGAATCAATCAAAATTTAAAAATTTTTTAAAAGTAAATGGAAGTTCTAGTAGTATATGGACTGGTATAGCGAAACATATCATATTACAAGAGGAGAGGGGGGGCGCCCCGTGGCGATGCCACGGGGAGGGTCATTAAGATAAGTGTTATGTAAACAGTAGCTGTACGGTAGCTAATAACCCATGTCAATGGGCCCATTGTTTTCAAAACCGCTAATGACCCATGTCAATGGGACTATTGTTTTCAAAACCGCTAATGACCCATGTCAATGGGACTATTGTTTTCAAAACCGCTACTGTTTTGCTACTGTATATGTAAACAAATCACACATTAACAGTGGGTAATTAGCTACTGTTTACATAACACTTATACCCTCTTGATACCTCTGTGTAATATGATATGTACGCTATACCAGTGAGTGTTTCAGGGAGAGAGAGAGAGAGAGAGAGAGAGAGAGAGAGAGAGAGAGAGAGAGAGAGAGAGAGAGAGAGAGAGAGAGAGAGAGAGAGAGAGAGAGAGAGAGATGGGGAAGACAGAGTAAAACACAACATTTTTATGTTTATTAATATTTATTTATTAAAATATTACTCACGCAGGCATGTAAGCAATGCGATCATTACACGCGCGCACGCACACACACACACACACCCACACACACACACACACAGACATACACACAAACACTCACTCGAACACACTCTCATACACGCGTGCGAGAGCGAGAGAGATCCTTTGTGTGCTGCAGGCATACGTCAACATCCCCAATCCATCGTCGGACCGGTGATGTCGGGTCGACCTGCGCGGCACGTAGGAGTGGAGAACTACTCTATAGCGGTCACATGTGTCCTCTTCGGGCAGCTTGAACGTTCTGCTAGCTGGTACCCCCACTCTTCTCTCCGCGGGCAGGTTGAGTGTCTACGCTAGCTGTCGCGGACCGTAGCAGCGGGAGACCTACTCTATATCGGGCACGCGTGTGCTCTCTCCGGGCTGTTTGAGCATACTGTTGTGTGCGTTTGTGCAGCCGTGCCTGCAAGTTGAACGGTGAGGGAGGAGTGGGGAGCCCCGGTCTGGTGAGCGAGGAGTAAGCAGGGGACTATGTGTAGAGAAGGGTGGAGAGAGAGAGGGAGAGAGAGAGAGAGAGAGAGAGAGAGAGAGAGAGAGAGGGGTAAAAAATAAAATATTTTTTATTAAAAACACATATATTTGGGATAAGCAGCACCTCCATTATAAACACGTATACACACACAACACAGACACACAGATGTATATTCGATGTTCATAGAGTCCTTTATATGCGCAGCTGCCGCACGCATACACACACACACACACGCGCGCGCGCATATGCGCGCATATGCACAAATGCATATTTGGCACTCACAGACGCGTTTACATACCACGGCGTCATCGTCCTCCCATATACGTACGTACCGCACAGACATGTGTGCATACACATGCCCATACACGCACATATGCACACACATCATTTTGCGTTCACAGTCAGGTTTACATACCGTGTCTTCGCTGTCCTCTCTTATACGTATTCACTGCACAGCCTTGTACAAACATACAGACACACATACACTCACTCACTCACTCACTCACTCACTCATTCACTCACTCACTCACACACACACACACACGTGCACGCAAGCACGCACGCACACACACACACACAAATGCATATTTGGCGCTCACAGACGCGTTTACATACTATGGCGTCGTCGTTCTCCCTTATACGTAGGCACCGCACAGACATGTGTGCACATACACGCACATACACGCACATACACGCATATACACACACGATATGTGTATACAAAATGATATATTTTGCGTTCACAGTCACGCTTACATACCGTGTCGTAGCTGTCCTCTCTTATACGTATTCACTGCACAGCCGTGCACAAACATACAGACACACATACCCACACTTACTCACTCACACACACACACACACACACACACACACACACACACACACACACACACACACACACACACACACACACACACACACACACACACACACACACGCACGCACGCACGCACGCACACGAATGCATATTTGGGGCGCACAGACGCGTTTACATACTATGGCGTCGTCGTTCTCCCTTATACGTAGGCACCGCACAGACATGTGTGCACATACACGCACATACACGCACATACGCACACACATCATTTTGCGTTCACAGTCACGCTTACATACCGTGTCGTAGCTGTCCTCTCTTATACGTATTCACTGCACAGCCGTGCACATACAGACACACATACATTCAGTCACACACACACACACACACGCACACATACGTACACACTTTATTCCGCTACACTGATGCTGCTGCTACTGCTGGTGATGCTGTACCCGTCACTGCTGATGATGTTGCATCTTGTGCTGCTGCTGTAGTCAGCGGTGATGTCGCGTTTGTACCCACTGATGCTGCTGCTGTGGACAGCGGTGACGGTCATAGAGGTGTCGGTAACCGTGGGGTGTCTATTTCTTGAAGACACACGCATGCGCTTTTGCGGCAGTCGCTGCATCTACATAAGCTGCTCTACTAGCGGGTATCCCTACGCCTTTCTCCCCGTGCAGGTTGAGCGTGGGTCTGCGCGCTAGCTGTCGCGGTCCGTAGGAGTGGGGAACTACTCTATATCGGTCACGTGTACGTATGCTCTACAGACGGCTTGGGCGTACTCCTGTGCGCGTTTGCGCAGGCGCAGCCGCACCTGTAAGAGGAATGGTGAGAGCAGTGCGGAGCCTCGATCTGGTGAGAGAGGAGTAAGCGCAGGGCTGTGCGTGTACGTTGTCATGGAGCATGTGAGTTGGAGGTAAGAACTCTATAGCTATACATAGAAAGCAAGGGATATGCTCGCAAGCAGTAGCAAATTTAACCTTTGTTCTAGTCATGTGTGTGTATGTGTGTGAACGAAAGAGAAACTCTATTATTATCAGTATTATTTTTCAAGGAAACAGAGAGGATTGGATAATTTACTAGAAGACTGTGAGGTCGATAAATGAAAACAGTTGTTTTGGCGAAAAACTTACACCAAATTTTATTAACACACCACACACACACACACACATTCACATACACACACATATTAACATAAGTAACACATAATAACGGGCACAAACATACACGCACACACACACATACACACACACACACACATACACACACACACACATACACACACACACTACGGGTCTTTATGGCATAGTGGCTATATTCGACGGCGAAGTGAGTCTTCGTCAGTTACATCGATATCTCTACAATATTGCCAGTGTCGAGAAGAATTTACCTTCGCGGTGAGGAAAAGGTACGCTACATCGAAACACTATTTGGACAACGTATATGTAACTAGGAGAAATACGATTCTCCAGCATTCGGAAAGTTCAACAGCATTTTTCTAAATAATACCCTGGACGGACGCATTCGCGGAAAAAAAGAATTTTGTGCCTTATACAAGGCTAACGACATAAAGAAATGGCTACACTTAATACTCCCAGAAGAATGGTTCTCTGCTCCCAGGAAAAAAGTGAATAGCAAAATGTATTTCACAGCACTTTACGAGTATCGACTTAAGGAGAAGAAAAAAGCTCTACGGTTTGCAGAGAAATCGGGCGATGATGACTACGAAGCGAAAGATGCAAATAGTATCGATTCAGATAGTTACAGCATATACTTCAGTCAGCGAAGACTTTGCACCCTCGTCTTAAGAATGAAAACCAGAGAAAAAACACAAGCCATCGGTGAACTCAACGGTAATTCGATCGGTTTGTACACCACTGACCATATACTTTGACGTTAGAGTCTTCCCGCGGCCATCATGACTAATCTCGACACATCAGACAAATCCGGCGCTCATTGGAGCGCGTTCTCACAGCAACGGACTGGGACCTACATCACGATGGCATTTCGCTCGAATCGGAAGAAATTGCAAGTCGTTGAAGTGGAACAAGAAAAAGCTGCAAAGCACCGATTCGAAAGACTGCGGCGAATATTGTATTATGTTTTTGTATTTTATGTGTAGTGGGCGTAGTTTACGTTCTTTTTGTCAAGGCTTTACGTCAAATTCTCGCGCTAACGACAAATTAGTTGCAAAGTTTTGTAAAACTATCAGCAGAAAATTCACGGAAATGGACATGGTCAGAAACTAAGAGAACGAAAGAAAATGCGTTGCGTGAACAATTTTCCGCTCGCAACTTCCATAGGTGCAGAGTTTTGTATGCAATCGTGTAAATCAATGTCACAATAATGATGTCGCCGTTTTTGTACTCATGTATGGGGTTAATTTTAACGTATTTTTGCTTTGTGTGTATCAATAATTTTGTAGGTTTTTCTATACGCTTTGTACTTTTTACATTTAGTTTGTAATCATGTATGAGTTTAATTTCACTGGAGCAAATCATATTCAATTTTAGTTTGTAAGTAATCAGTGCCGTTTGTACGTACTGCTTTAAAATTTATGTAATCATAGTTTGTAAGTTTTTGCGTATTCATCCTTGTATTTTTTAATATGTAAGTTTTTTTCTTGGTAATCTGATCGATCGATTAAAATTTTTTACCAAAACAACTGTTTTCATTTATCGACCTCACATTCTTCCAGTAAATTATCCAGACCTCATTGTTTCTTGAAAAAATAATACTAATAATAACTGAGTTTCATTTTTGTTCACACACGCCCCCACATGACCAAAAACACTGGGAAACGCATTGCTTGCAAGTCTATTGCCGGCTTTCTTGGAATAGTTATCGAAATTTATGCGATTATCATGTTTCTCTCTTGTACAAAACTTATCAACGCATACGTGACTAAAACAGATGAACTCATTTCCATAGTTACTCAAGCGTAATAGAATACCTCTCGAACTACTGCTACGCGACGATTGGTCAAAAGCAACGTTAAAATCACACGTATCAATAAATATTTTTAAACAAAAATACTCCTACGTGCTGCGCAGGTCGACCCGACATCACCGAACCGACGATGGAGTGGGGATGTTGACGCATGCCTGCAGCACACAAAGGATCTCTCTCGCTCTCTTTACGTGCGCGCGCGTGTATGCGAGAGAGAGTGCGTGCGTGTGTGTATGTGTGTGTGTGTGCGTGCGTGCGTGCGTGCGTGCGTGTGTGTATATGTGTGTGTGTGTGACGAGCGTGGTGTCTTCGAACGCACGTAAATGTATGCGCACACGTGTGTGCATGGGTGTGTGCGTAATGATCGCATTGCTTACATGCCTGCGTGAGTAATATTTTAATAAATAAATATTAATAAACATAAAAATGTTGTTTTTTACTCTGTCTTCCCCACCTCTCTCTCTCTGTCTCTCTCTCTCTCTCTCTCTCTCTCTCTCTCTCTCTCTCTCTCTCTCTCTCTCTCTCTCTCTCTCACTCTTTCTCTCTCTTTCTCTCTCTCTCTCTGAAACACGGACTGGTATAGCGCACATATCATATTACACAGAGGTGTCAAGAGGGTATAAGTGTTATGTAAACAGTAGCTAATTACCCATTGTTAATGGGTGGTTTGTTTACATATACAGTAGCAAAACAGTAGCGGTTTTGAAAACAATAGGCCCATTGACATGGGTCATTAGCGGTTTTGAAAACAATGGGCCCATTGACATGGATCATTAGCTACCGTGCAGCTACTGTTGACATAACGCTTATCTTGATGACCCTCCCCTTGTAATATATGTCTCGCTATACCAGTCCATATACTACTAGTTCTTTCTTTCTCGTTTCAATTTCTGTTTTGAAACTTTATGTAGAACGTTTCTGGGTTAAATGGCTACGGTTTAAAGAAGAGGCTTTTTTACCGTTTTCTTAAAAAATTTAAACTTAAAAAAAAAAAAAAAAATATGACAAAGGCTTTTTGAATTGTACTTTGTGATTGTAATAAATGCAAAAGGAATTTTGGAGCGGGAATTATTTTTATACACTTCACTTTATTTTTAATTAAGTTCAAGTTCTAATTTAATGATATGATGTTTACATAGATGAAACCATACACTTGTGACATCCAATATCGTGCTGAAGCTTAGCGCAGAAGGGCTGGACGCGGACTGAGCCCAAGCTTTTTCGATTTCGCGACTATCGCTCCCCCCATTCTCGGTTTCCCGCGAAAATTCACGCGCCATCTACCAAGTTTTCCCGCGCTTTTCCCCCGCAATACCGCGCTTTTTCTCCGCGCATGACGCGCGTTTCCCGTGCACTACCGCGCTTTTCTCGCGCGCATGACGCTCTTTTCTAATTTTTTCGGCGCTTTTACTCTCTCCTTCTCTCCCTATCTCATTCCGTTCTTTTCGCCTGGCGGCCACAGAAACTCCTTCTCGGAATTACTGCGCACACAGGGGATCATCGAGCTCCGGGAGCTGTACTCCCTAACGGGGTCCATAAATTCCAGGTTACCGCGTAGGGCAACCCGAGCTTGTTGGCGTCACGGCCACAGCCCGGTAAAAATGTCACCTCCCGTGCACGTTCCGGAAATCGAACGGAGAGAGAGAAGAGGAAAAAGGCCCCCACCTTTAATGTTCGCGTTCCCCCGTCCAGTCCAGCCCTTTCGCTTCGCTTCTACAAAATAAAAGTTCTATTAACGCGATACATAAATTAAATTGATCTAAACACCGCAGCATACATCTATTTTACTTATTTATTCGAAAGATCACGCTCCAATGAAGATATTATCTTATTTTACAAATATTTCGCTTATGACGCCGGATGTGCGTTGTATTTTAAATATATAATCAGTTTTATTTTACAAATATTGAAATCATACAAACATTATTTAATAAATTCAGCCATATCAACAAAAATACATTCATGAAACAAATACATAGTCTTACTTATTCAAAATTATAAACTGTTAATGCATAATGGAATTTTTAAACAAAATATAAATACAAAAGAACGCCTCATCTTTTACAGTGACATAAGAAAGAAAAAAAAATGAGTCCGGAAGGTGTGCCTTTAAACAAAATTTTGACCAGTTTTGAGGCGGTCAAAAGTGTACATTTGGGTGAATGTACACATTTATATGCAAAGCTATCGGTTGGCTAAATTATAATTTCTTCTTTGCACTCCAATTTCAATTTCCTTTTATGTAGCACCTCTACTATAGCTTATTCACGTCAAGCTTAATATTTTTTAATTAGACCTTACTGAAGATTTTTGATTAAAAAATGAAATCGCGATTAAAAAATTAGTGGCTGTAATCTTTTTATTGACATCAAAATGTACAAAGAAAAATTTATGGCAAGGTTCATAATTATAAGATTGTTTTTAACAGAATTTAAAAATTTAATTGATAAAAAAGTAGGCTTGGCAAAGTATTTCAATACTATCTCGATCACAAAAGAAAAGACAGTACGGATTTCTAGTCTAGACGTCGGGCAAGAAAATGAGTGCTATCACCACTGGTGTCTTTGGACGTAAAAGAACTTATTTGATATTGAGAGCCAGAAAAATAGCTGAAAAGTTTTGATTAATTGGTCGGCTATAGAAGATGTATCTATAATAAATAACCTATGTTTCAGTGGGTGGAGGAGTCGTTTACGAATTTCGAGAAGGGAATCAATTGGAGGAGCTACGTGGTATGCGACGTAGCTTACAACAACGTGAACAACTGGCTGTGGACGCCATTCATCGACCGAGGCCCGGCCAATCGTATGTACATCGAGATAAAGTTCACCGTACGCGACTGCTCACTCTTTCCGGGTAACGCACTCAGTTGCAAGGAGACCTTTAGCCTACTGTATTACGAATTCGACGCAGCGACGAAGGAGCCGCCGCCGTGGGAGCCTGATAGCTACAAGCTCATAGGTCGAATCGCGGCCAACGAGGGCCGCTTTAACAGTAATACAGAGGTCATCATCAATACAGAGGTTAAATCGATCCCCGTGACGAAGAAAGGCGTATATTTTGCATTCCGCGACCAGGGCGCTTGCATCTCGTTGCTGGCCATCAAGGTATATTACATCAGTTGTCCCGAGGTGTCAGTGAACTTCGCGCGATTCCCAGTGACGCCCACGGGGCGAGAGGTGGCCTTGATCGAACCTGCGATCGGAACATGCGTCGCCAATGCCGTTGAGATTGAGCAGCCCAAGTTCCTATGTAAGGGTGATGGCAAGTGGTACTTGCCGAGCGGTGGTTGCCACTGCAAGTCCGGTTACCAGGCCGACGTCGAAAAACAGGAGTGTAGCGAGTGTCCCATTGGCAGGTTCAAGCACGAGGCCGGCTCGCACCTATGCGAGCTCTGCCCCGCACACAGCAAGGCGCCCGACTACGCCTTCACTGAGTGCCGCTGTGATACCGGCTACTACCGCTCCGAGAGAGACCCCAAGAGTATGCCCTGTACACAGCCGCCCTCGGCGCCGCAGAACCTCACAGTCAACTTTGTCGACCAATCGACCGTTATTCTCTCTTGGAACGCGCCTCACCTGCTAGGTGGCCGCACTGATACCACGTACAGGGTCATCTGCGATGCCTGCAGCTCGGGGGTCAAATATATTCCAAATACCGTGAGTACAGTTTCACTACAATTCAACCCCATCCAATAATGCTCTCCAAACTGACTAACTTTTTTTTCCAAACCCTCTCTAGGACATTTTCAACGACACCAAAATCACCATCACCGGCCTCAACGCTGTTACAACCTACCGCTTCCAGGTGTTCGCGGAGAACGGAGTCTCGCACCTTCTTGGCAAATCCGAGTACGTTGACATCACTGTCACGACGGAGGCGAGTGTGCCGAGTCTCGTCAGTAATGTCAGGATCACTAGCGTCAAAAGTTCCGAGCTCAGTATTAGCTGGGATGCACCAATCAATGATCTAGCTGCTGACACTGATGTTGTTGAAAGATACGAAGGTAAATCGATATTTGTAACTCTTATATTTTATCTTATGACGTTAACTTATACTATAAAATGTATTCAATTAATAATGCACCTGGAAATTACCAAATTAGGTTAAAAATTATTGGGGTCAAAATTGGCATTTTAAAGCTAATATCGCATGATTTTTTTGCTTCTTAGAGAATACGACTAACTAAGAGAGCCCCACCTTCGACTAACAGATAGCCCGTATGAAAAAAGTCTGCAGGATTTCCTGCAGAATTTTTTGCAAAATAGTCTTGCAGGAAATGTTGCAGAATATCATGTAAAAAATTTTGCAAAAAACCTTGCATAAAATTTTGCAGAAAAGCTTTTTAGGAAATCTTGTAGAAAATTTTGCAGAAAACTAATCAAAGCAAATCAAAAAGAATATGGATAATAAATAAGTTTGATAATTTTTATGTACAAGTGCATATTTATAAAAAAATATTATTTTTAAATACAACTTTTTGACTATAAAGAGTTTAAAATGTACAAAATTATACACATAATGCCATTAAAATTATTTTATTAACTTTTTTGTACTTTGCAATACTGTTGAAAATATCTTGGTTTTCGCTTCCTATCAGCTGATTACATTTTGAGAGTCTATTAGAATCTTTTATACACATTGGAGAATCAAATCAGGATATTTCTACATTATTTTCTTGTAGACGACGCTTGTAGATTTCCATTTCTTCAGGCAGTTTTTTATAATATACAAAATTGTATTTTTCTACTGCCAACATATTTACAAACAGCATTAGCATGAAATTTAAATTAGTGTGATGAGAGAAAAATACATAGAAGCTTGTGCTACAAAAAATGTTTCAGAAAAACCACATTCACAACCTAAATAAGTAATATTTTTTAATATTCATTCTCATGTGAGTTAATTTTCTGAATATAATAATAAAATCTTACCAACTATTTTAGATCTATTTTCTATTTTCTGTAGGTCATGTGAAATAAAAAATAAGATATCATGAAATAGCAAATGTTGTTATATACGAAGTTATTCTTATATAATTGATGACAAGTAGCTAATTATTTTGTTAATAGAATTAATTTTCAACACATTGCAGATTGAATAACTCTAATTATAACATGTTGATAGAATTTTTTTCTCGATCAGGCGGGGGTTATTTAGAAATAAAACAAGTTTTTATTTCTGGCGAATATTTAGCGACGTTTCGTTGGCTGGTCTGCCAACCTCTTCAGGCTACTTTTTATTGAAAAAAACCGATGTTAGTTTTTTTATACTTAATTATACAACACATAATATAATTTAACGCAACAATACCTTCAAAAGTTATAATGTTAACACATGTTAACAAGTCAGTGATCGAATTTTATTTCGTCAACAATGAATTTTAAAATTACGACAAAATACACATAGGAACCGGCGTTTATATACCCCGTTGAGCTGAGTATACACACAGAAACCAAAACAATAACAAGTCACAGCTAGCATTTAAATTTCCTCAATACCGGAAAGTACGTTTTATTCAGTGTGAAAATATCTTCTTTCTTATTTATGCTATTCAAATGACATTTAATATGTATCATTTCGGCTGTGAGTCTCTTTTTGTAATTGCTCTCGTTATCCAAAATTTGAACATTCTCCCAATCGAAGTGGTGATTAAACTCATCTTGGTGTGAGACCACCACTGACTCTGAGTTTTTGTTGTTTTTATGTTCCTTAATGCGCTTTTTTAAGGTTCTTTTGGTTTCACCTATATATGTCGCCAGACACTCTTTACATGTGAATTTATATACAATATTCGTTCGATCCCATTTATTCGTAACGTCTTTTCCCAATTTTATAATCGAGTTAAGAGTTCTTTTCACTAGTGGAATCGACATAATATTATGTGTTTTAAGAATGGCCGACAATTTTTTGTAATTATTAATAAGAATGGCAACTGATCTCTGGGAAGATATTTAAACTTGTTATTGTTATTGTTCTGTTTATATTTAAGAGAAATTCTACGATTGCGTATGTTTCGGTTAATGAATTCTAGCGGATAATCATTAGTGAGTAACATGGTCTTAATCTTACGTAGGTTAACTTTATGGAAACTTTTTTGTGACAACAATAATGCTCGGTCTATCAAATTATAAATGATGTTCCTCTTTTGCTGTATTGGATGATGTGAGAAATAGTTTATGACTCTGCCAGAAGAGGTCGGTTTTTGAAACCAATTAGTGATAATCGAATTATTCTTTTTTATCATGGTTAGATCTAAAAAGTTTATGCTGTTATTGTTTTCTAATTCATGCGTGAACTGTAAACTATTGTGATATGAATTGAATGTTTTTATAACATGATCAATATGTTCCTTTTTTACACAGATAATAGTATCATCCACGTATCTGTAGTAAAAAAGGGGTGTACAATTATGATTACTTTTCAAACTGCTAAACATGTCTTTTCCAGATCATCCATTACAATGTCAGAAAAAAATGGGGAAATCGGAGAACCCATCGGTGTACCGAATGTTTGTCTATAATATTCATTATTAAACGTAAAATATGTATTGTAGTACAGAAAATGAACGCAGTTTTTTATTACGTCTACTGGAATCATGCAATTCGGAACAATAGAGTGTGCTCGCCTATCTATGCTATCGCACACCAATTCAACCGGAATGTTGGTAAACAGGGATTTTACATCTAGCGATAATAACACATGATCGTTGTCTAATTGCATATTTTCAAGTTTGTTTTTCAATTCAAAACTGTTATTGATATGAGAAAGTCGAAGTGCTATGCATTTTTTTAACTGTTTATAAATAATATTTGATAACCAATATGTCGGACTATTTACTAAAGAAATAATTGGACGTAAGGGAGCATCTTCTTTATGAATTTTGGGTAATCCATAACATTTCGCCAAAACTGTGTCCGTTAACGTGAGTTGATTGTTATGAAATTTTTTTGGAGGAATTCGTTATCATTAAGGGATTTTAAAATTTTTGAAGTGTTTCTTTGTAATAAATCCAACGGGTTTTTGTTTATTTTTTGATAAGTATTTCTATCCGACAAAAGGTCTAACATTTTGGTTTGATAATCAGATTTATTGAGTCAGACCGTTACATTGCCTTTATCAGCTTTAGTGAATAAAATGTTCGGGTTATTTTTTAAAAAGGTTTTGGTGGTATTTAATTTATTTTTAAACGATTTTTCATCAATTGAAATGTGATTTACTTTTCTAAGCGTCATATTGATGTTATTGGTAATTTTTTCCCGGATGTCATTTTTGATGGTATGGTTTATGTTTAACGATTGTAAACAGTTTTTCTTACTCGCCCACCCGAAAGTACGTACTTTCGGCCCGCATCTCCGGGCCGAAAGAGAAACTTTCGCATCCTATTTTAGACCAACCGCGCGCTCTGATTGGCTGCCGAAATTTCCTGACCCGCGGCGCTTCAGCGCCCGCGCGCATGCCCGAGGAAAGATGTTTGTGCGGTGTGAAGGTTAGACACGTACGAAATAAACAGAGGAAAGTGCACGGGTGACGAGAAAAAAGTTAGTTGAAATAAAAAGTGGTTTTGTTTGATCGTGGTTATTGTTTTTTAAACGTATGGACGGGAGCGTCCGAGAAAAATATGTTTGTGCGGTGTGAAGGTTAAACACGTACGAAATAGACAGAGGAAAGTGCACGTGTGACGAGAAAAAAGAGTTAATTGAAATAAAAAGTGGTGTTGTCTTTTTTTAATGAAGTGTTTCTGATGCCCGCCCCGACCAGCAAAACCTCGGCTTCGCCTCGGTCTTGCAAATGTCGGGCGGGCATCAGACCATCTGTACAATAGCGAAAGTAGCAGACCCCCAAAAAACCAGCTCTCTACGCCGGGCCGAAAGAAAAAACAGTCGGTAATATCGACCGAGCTACCCAAAGCGGCCGACAGAGGCACTACTATCGAGCGGGCCGAAAGAAAAACTAACACTCAAACACAGCTAGCAGACGACAACGCAATTTTATCAATTATTTAACAATTACAGAACGTACTTTCGGCCGGGGAGTAAGAAAAATAGTATACAATACTTGGACCGGAAATTGGATGCCCTGGCCGTGCGTTATGACGCCCTCGGCTTCGCCTCGGGCGTCATACCACGCACGGCCCGGAAATCCAATTTCCGGCCCACGTATCGTAATATACTATTCCACATTCTTAACTATCACACAAACATCATCTTTGGTTACACTTGAAGCACTACTAAAGCTAGGGCCTAAGGCCACAATGTCGAGAACATCCGGTGGAATTTCGGTGTCACTGAGGTTCTTTACCCACTGGTGTTTATTCACGGTTTTCAAGATTTTTGGTTTTAATGATAAAAATTTGTTATATTGTTTATAGTCGTATTTTTTCCGGACTGTTACGAATTTTGATACGGACAAATTAAAAAATGTATCTGAGGCTACTAGGTCTATATTCGAATCCATGATTAGTTTCATTAATTTTTTACGGGTTTTGATGAGAACATTGATGTGTAAGTTTATGTCCTGAATTTCCAACTTGAGTAATTTGTTTGAAAAGTATTTGTTAAAATTATCGAATTTCTTTTTGCACGTGTTGCTATGAAACGATATGTACGACAGTCTCTTACTGATATTTGTGATGTGTCTCGGAATGATGTTGTCGTTTCGGCATTTTTGAAGAAACAGCCGTTGTGATGTGCATTTGGCCAGGTCTTGGGTGGAATTGTTCCATTCTTTCAAAAGGTTTTTGGCGCGTCTACCATATTGTGTATCGACGATCTTGAAGAAACTCACTGTGGAGTTTGAGTTCATATCCGATCCAGAACTCTGATTAATAGAATTGTAGATTTTTTCACCCTCCATTATTGTACTTGTTGATAGAATTTTTTTCTCGATCAGGCGGGGGTTATTTAGAAATAAAACAAGTTTTTATTTCTGGCGAATATTTAACGACGTTTCGTTGACTGGTCTGCCAACCTCTTCAGGCTAATTTTTATTGAAAAAAACCGATGTTAGTTTTTTTACACTTAATTATACAACATAATATAATTTAACGGCGACATATATAGGTGAAACCAAAAGAACCTTAAAAAAGCGCATTAAGGAGCATAAAAACAACAAAAACTCAGAGTCAGTGGTGGTCTCACACCAAGATGAGTTTAATCACCACTTCGATTGGGAGAATGTTCAAATTTTTGATAACGAGAGCAATTACGAAAAGAGACTCACAGCCGAAATGATACATATTAAATGTCATTTGAATAGCATAAATAAGAAAGAAGATATTTTCACACTGAATAAAACGTACTTTCCGGTATTGAGGAAATTTAAATGCTAGCTGTGACTTGTTATTGTTTTGGTTTCTGTATGTATACTCAGCTCAACGGGGTATATAAACGCCGGTTCCTATGTGTATTTTGTCGTATTTTTAAAATTCATTATTGACGAAATAAAATTCGATCACTGACTTGTTAACATGTGTTAACATTATAACTTTTGAAGGTATTGTTGCGTTAAATTATATTATGTGTTGTATAATTAAGTGTAAAAGAACTAACATCGGTTTTTTTCAATAAAAATTAGCCTGAAGAGGTTAGCAGACCAGCCAACGAAACGTCGCTAAATATTCGCCAGAAATAAAAACTTGTTTTATTTCTAAATAACCCCTGCCTGATCGAGAAAAAAATTCTATCAACAAGTACAATAATGGAGGGTGAAAAAATCTACAATTCAATCTAATTATAACACCTAACCTAGAACAAAAATAAAATAATATAATTTTATAGTTGCAATAAATAGATTTTTTTATTGTCATTACGCTGTTTTACCTCTTACCTTATAAGTTTACATTTTTCTCCTCATCATTTGTTAGATGTTAGATCAGCTGCTATATTATAATATATATATATATATATAAAGTATCTCCAAAATGACTTCAAAAAAATCTTGTATAATATCTGTAAAAATAAAAAATCACACAAAGTATCAATTTATAAAAAATGATTTTAACCATTTAACATTTAGCCATTGAATAAGTACTTATCTAATAAAAGTTATTTTCCCCGTTGATTGATACACACCTATAGATAATTCTTCACATCATTAGTTAACTTCTTGAGATCTCAGAAATATATTATTAACTAACTCACGATATGATAACATCCACTATATAAATCGACATGTAACGTGTAACGCATAACGCATAACGCATAACGCATAACGTGTAACGCAAAATTTTGTAACGCTATACTAGAAGCAAAAAGAGAGAGAGAGAGAGAGAGAGAGAGAGAGAGAGAGAGAGAGAGAGAGAGAGAGAGAGAGAGAGAGAGAGAGAGAGTGGGAGAGAGAGCGAGGGGTCGGGGGGGATGCGCAGGCACATGGTAGCCAGGTCTCGATAGGTATAAAAGGCCGGCCGCAGAGCAACTTCGCTCAGTTGGAGCCGGGCGCTCGAGGAGGTAAGATGCCTCTTGGTCAGGGCGGGTGGGAGTGAGAGAGAGGACGAGAGAGACAGAGAGAGAGAGAGATGCGTAGGCGCATGGTAGTGTCACGTCCTAAGACACAACACGACTGGGATTGTTAACTCGATTAAGAGTTACGTAGCTGCGTTAGCTAATTAACCTTGGTTGAGCTTTGAGTTGGAAGTATAAGGTGCTTGTAGTGATTTTAAATATTTGTTGGTAGGGAATTTTTGGAAATTTATCAGGACCAACAGGTACAGCACACTTGTCCCTTAAGAACAGTTTTGTTGCACACGTCCCTTGTATGGATAGGATGTAGGTCACGAACCCAGGAGTTTAAGGTTTAGGAGAAAACAAATTTTACGCAATCTCAGGGAAAAATCTCAGGTTCACCCTTCCCTCTCGAGAGCTGGTGCTCATAAGCCACTGTGTATTAATTTAATTTATAAGTTAGAGAGTAAACACTTGGGCTCCGAGTTAACAAACTAAGTATCATGAATGATTTTCTTTAATTTCTCAAATTATGTTGAATATAATTTACTGAAGTTCTCAATGAATTTAATACGTGTCAGAGAAATAGTATATCCTTGAGTTAAATAAATAATTGCTTTTGTCAAGTCAAATTTCATCAGAGTCCTTAAGACGTCTCACTAGATGACTTGTAATTTCGAATAATGATGTCACTTAAAATCCTTAGGACCAAGGCCAAATTTTTATTCGAAATCCAAAATTAATTATAGATTTATTTTGATTTGTGAATTCGATTATAATTTTCAATAAATTTTATTGATAATTCCTTTTGTATAAATAAATGAATATTTACTTTGTCAAGTCAAATTGCATCAGAGTCCTTAAGACGTCTCACTAGATGACTTGTAATTTCGAATAATGATGTCACTTAAAATCCTTAGGACCAAGGCCAAATTTTTATTCGAAATCCAAAGTTAATTATAGATTTATTTTTATTTTTATTTTCTTTATCTTATTCACCTTTTTGTTTAAATTTGAATGTATTGTTGAATTCTTGAAATAATTTAGAATTTGAAATTTGGAAAAATAATTTTAGTAAAACTGAATTTTTGGTAATGTTTGAATATTTATTCTGAATTTTGAAATGAAAATTTTTTTTTTTACAAGTCTAAAAGCTTGTGAGGCTTGTGTTGACTGCTTTGGTCAGTTCAGAAAAGCTTGTGAGGCTTGTGGTGAACTGCACACTCAGCAGTGCGCGTTCGGCGTATTTAAATCATTTGCTCCTCCTCTTCTTCTGTTTCTAAAGCTGCGGTGTCGAATTGGGTGGTTGCGTCATTTTATGATAACGTATTATTGGTGATATGTTCGGCGGCGAGGGATGCTTTGCATATCTCGTAATGTTGTGGTGCGGAAAAGCGGTGTCCAATGGTGTGAGGGCGGCATCCCTTCCCAACGTTGATTTTCAGTTGCGTGGGAGAAGTCCTATGCTTTAACACAGGGAGCGGTCGCTCATCCCTTCTCTAGGGTATTTTCCGGCGGCTCGTATCTTCTTTAAGGAGTGAGAGAGAACGCTATATGTGCGACAGCGAAAGAGAGATGAGAGAGACAGAAGATATACCTATCTCCCACACTCTTCAATCTTGTCACTTACTTTTTTCAGTTTTCTTCACTTTATTTAATATTGTTAGATATCGCAATTTCACAATTTAGTTACTATTTTATTTTAATAGGTATTTTTATAATAAGCTATTAAAATTTGAGCGGTGGTTATACGTTGATTAGAAGTGGGGTTATAGTGAATATAAAAAATCGAAAAATATAATTTTAGTTTTACAGAAAAATAATTAATATAATTTTACAATAATATGAAGTTTCATAAGAAATGGTGAAACTAAACAGTCAAGCTAAATATTATAAACATGTTTACAAAATTGTCGTAAATATCGCTATTATTTATTGAATTATAATGTTTTACTTAATATTAACGCAGTGACATAAATGATTCTCTTAGGGTTTACATAGAATGTGTTTTTAGATTATTTCCAATCATAAAATTTATTATTTTTATATTTATTAATCGATTAATTAAGTAATCAGTCTTTCAAGCTTTGGATGTGAATATTTGTAATTGCTAGAAAATGAAATTATTATAAGAATATAAAACTACTAAGTTTCCACAAGAAAAATAATAATAAATCATTGAAATTATAAACAAACAGTTATTTTTAAAGTGTTGTTTGGAGATGGATTTTATATGAAAATGTAAAGAAAAATTATTGCAGCTGAACTGTGTTGTTAGAAATTAAAAATGAAAAGTAGTTAAGTAAATATAAGTCTTATAAGTTTCAAGATTGGAAAATAATATTTGTTGCAGGGTAAAGAAACGAAAGGTTTTCTTGAATAAAAATCGTATTTTCGCTGTTTGTATATGCTACGCAGCATCTTAGGGGAAGATAAGAGTTTCCAGATGTGCGAGACTTCCTGTGTAGGACCTTAGTAACGGTTTTCACATAAAATGTATTATTTTATTTAACTAATGAAATTTCCTATGCAGACTTTATAAAATATTAATTTGTTCATTCTAATTAGAACTCCAATAATTTCGTTAAATTATTTTACTGATTTGATACACTTTTGTGGACTTTTTATTCATTTGAAATATTTGAATTTTAACCGATTACTTATTATAATGTTACGTGAAAAACAAATAAAAAACATGTTACTGTTTATTTAGAATATTTCTATATATATTTTTTATAAGGTTTGCATGAACAAAATAGAAATTCTTCATTAATAATATATATATATATATATATATATATATATATATATATATATATATATATATATATATATATATATATATATATATATAAAGACCTATAAACGTTATTTCTGGTAATCTACAGGGTCCTATAGTTTATCTCTTCAGAGTTCCCTATATAAGCGCGTGACTAAAGAAATAATATCCCTGGGGTGTGGGACTAATACCACGTCCTGGAAATAACAGTTGCAGACACAGATTTTCCGGGACGTCCCGGAAAAAACAGCGCGTCCCGGAAATAACAGCGATGTACAGTGTAAACGTCCCGGAACGAACCGTTGCAGATAAATATATATATATATATATATATATATATATATATATATATATATATATATATATATATATATATTTAATTATTTAGAATACATACAGGTTATAGTATAATTTTAACCTTTTTATAATTTCATTATTTGATTCCAAAAGAGAGTTTTATTTAAACTAAACGAGATAGAAACAAGAGTAGTGTTTATTAATTTTTCATCTTTATTTATTCTAAATCTATCGTTCGCTATAAATCAAATAATTTTCCTACTTATAATTATTGAGATATTCAATGTTATTCTAAAATAATTTCCTGCTATTGTATGTTGAGACCCGAAAAGTCGTTGGAAAATGCGTCTCCACGAGAAAGTTGGGGTGAGCTATTTTTAGTATGGGCCATGTGTACTGTAGCATCGAGATAACGCATCCGCTCGGAAAAGCGTCTCTTAAAGCTAATTCACACTGTGAAAGAGTAATTTCAAGTTTGTATATAGTTATTTTAAACTGTAAAACATTCATTTATTTCTTTATTATGTTGTTAAAAATTTATTTATTTATAACAAGAAAATTTTTAATAGTAGCCGAATACCTTGCTATTTGGTGGGCTTTCTTTTATAGAGGTAAAAGAACAAAGAGTGAAATGAGTTTTATTACTCAGGTAGAGAAAATAATCCTTCTGGAGTGTGGCTTAAAGTATTACTATAAACTTAAATCTATTTTACAACGTTATATTTTATACGCTTTTCATCCCACGCCTGAACGGTTGTTAGTTAATATGTATTGTACTTATTTAACTTAACTTATATATAAAAATACAAAATATTCAGTCAACATATAAAAGTAAAATTATAATTAACAACTCATACTTAAGCTATTATTTAAACATATCTTTGTAGAAAATTGACCATAATTTATAACTAGCGCGTTAATACAACTGAGGTGATTTTAATAAAAATCATAATGCTGAATTATTGTAATTTAACTAAGGGTACTATTACTATTTTTATGTAAATATCATTTTCTTTTCGGATTGTTTCATAATTATGTTGTGTTAATAATTAATTAGTGATGAACAGTTCTCGAGAGTGAATTACTTATTTTGTAATATTTTTCGATAAATGATTTAATACTATATTTTATTACACTCGTGGTCGTAGGTATAGTTGATTACAATATTTTAGTTTATTGAAAATAATGTTTGTTCTTCATCAAGAAGAAAAGAAACTTTACAGTCCGTTTAATATAAAACCGAAATATAAGGAAAAAGGAAATTATAAGAATTTAAAATTCAAGATTAAGGCATACGCCGCGTCGACGTTTTATGGCAGCTTGGGGAAGCTTCGAGTGGCGCAGCTCACAACTCACAACCCTTGGTGCAGTAGTGTCGGTAGGGTAATAGTGGTTCAGGGTTATGATCGTGATTCATCAAATAGGAAATGTTTTTAACTATATCCTAAATAATAGAAAGTAATAAAAAAAGGAAAAATTTGTTTATGCAGTAATGTAGACGGTTCCGTCACAGTAGCCAGGTCTCGATAGGTATAAAAGGCCGGCCGCAGAGCAGCTCCGCTCAGTTGAAGCCGGTCGCTCGAGGAGGTAAGATGTCACTGGGTCAGGGCGGGTGGGAGGGAGAGAGTGAGCGAGAGGGGGAGAGAGAGAGAGGGGGGTAGAGAGAGTGCGTGATGGGAGAGAGAGTGAGAGAGAGGGGGCGAGGGAGGGGGTAGGGGGAGATGCGCAGGCGCATGGTAGCCAGGTCTCGATAGGTATAAAAGGCCAGCCGCAGAGCAGCTCCGCTCAGTTGGAGCCGGTCGCTCGAGGAGGTAAGATGCCTCTGGGTCAGGGCGGGTGGGAGGGGGGGGGGGAGAGATGCGTAGGTGCATGGTTGCCAGGTAGGTCTCGGTGGGTATAAAAGGCCGGCTGCAGAGCAACTTCGCTCAGATGGAGTCGGGCGCTCGAGGAGGTAAGATGCCTCTGGGTCAGGGCGGGTGGGAGTGACAGAGAGGGAGAGAGAGACAGAGAGAGAGATGCGCAGGCGCATGGTAGCCTGGTCTCGATAGGTATAAAAGGCCGGCTGCAGAGCAGCTCCGCTCAGTTGGAGCCGGGCGCTGGAGGAGGTATGATGCCTCTGGGTCAGGGCGGGTGGGAGAGAGGGAGAGAGGAGAGAGAGAGATATGCAGGAGCGTGGTAGCCAGGTTTGGGTGGGTAGAAAAGGCCGGCCGTAGAGCAGATCTGCTTAGATGGAGTCGGATGCTCCGGGAGGTAGGATGGCTGTGGGTCAGGCCTTTTCATTGTTTTATTAAATGTGTAATAATTTTTTTTTTCTGCTACAAGTATACCGCATCAGGTATACACGAACATTAAGAACTTACCCTGAACGTTGAAAAGTTATAGCGAACATTGAAAACTTACCATTACCATTGAAAACTTGCCATTACCATTGAAAACTTGCCATTATCATTTAAAACTTGCCATTATCATTTAAAACTTACCATTACCATTTAAAACTTACCATTACCACTGAAAACTTACCATTAACACTGATAACTTACCATTACCATTAAAAACTTACCATTACCATTGAAAACTTACCATTACCATTGAAAACTAATATTGAAAATTTACCATTAAAATTGAAAACTTAAGAACATTGAACATCTAACATAACAATCGAAAACTTACCACGAACATTGAGAACCTACCACGAATAGTGAGAACATATGACGCACATTGAGAATTTATTACGAATATAGAAAACTCAAATCTTAACATTTTTTTTTTTATTTTTTTTATTTTAAGGCTTTACCAATCTCTATCGAGACTATATAGCCTACTTTATTGTAACATACAAATTGTGGATACAGAGTAGAATCATAAATCATCTAAGTGGTAACATACACAGTAGACATCAAAAAGTAAGAAATATTATTACAAAGTCTTGAGCAAAAAAGGAAAGTGACAATCTAGGTTGTATATAAATAGACATAAGATAATCAGATCTGAATGTTTGCTGATTTTAAATAATTCAGAATCAACAGACAGGCGTCAATATTAGGTTTAATTAGCACTTATCTCATGGTAGCTGGAAGAAATATGGCATGCTTCGATTTTAGGATTTCTAAAAGGCCCTTCCTTTGGATATCCAGGTGAGGACATTGTCAAACTATGTGCTCGAGGTCCTGAGTATTGTAACCACAGAGAGAGTAAGATGGATCGTCAATAATATTGTTACGAGCTAGAGAGGCAGCAAGATTATAGTGGTTGCTCCTCATTCGATTAATACTTACTATAGTTTCACGGTTTAAGCCTTTATTAAAAAACCAAGGGACGTTCTTCTCCGTAAAGTAGTACTCAAAATATTCTATTCCTTTCAAAGTACCTTGACTTTTTATAATTGAATTGTTTTCCGTGCGTAATGTTATTTTAAAGTTATGAAAGCTAGAGAGGTAGCTTCTTTGGCCAGTGCATCAGCTACTTCGTTGCCTGTGATGCCTATATGGGAAGGTATCCAATAAAAATTAAGGTTTATGTCATTAGGGGCTCGAGTGTGAAAGTCTAAGTATTTTTTTTTTAATACTAAGTATAATAGAGGTGGTTTTGGTGCTAACATTGGGATATTGCGGACTCTTTAAAGCGCTTAAAGAGTCAGAATATATGTTAACATTGGAGTTATTGTGCAATAAAGCAAGTTCAACTGCAGCGTTAAGAGCATAACACTCTGCAGTGAATATTGAAGCATCGGGAGTGATGCTGTGCTGAATATACACACTGAGTTGTGGGCAATAGATGCCGACTCCAACCGAAGAGGAAATACTATTTTTACTGCCATCTGTAAAAATGTGGAGGGCATTATTGTGACTTAAGAAGTTATTAAATCGAGCATTCGGAGAAACTGCCTTTTTTAGTTGTTGACCTAGTTGGGTGTTAATGCTTATTTGAGTAGTAAGAACGTTGTAATCAAAGAGGTAAAGTGGAAAATGCACGTCCGAGAGACTATAGTTACATTTATCCAGGACTTCATCAAGGCATTCCCAGATAATAGACCTTTTAGCTCTTTTGTTTTTATCTAAACTATTATGAAACCATGTAATGGTATGATGAGTTAGGGTACTGGAGTTAGAAAGAGATTTTCTTACTCGCCCACCCGAAAGTACGTACTTTCGCATCCTATTTTAGACCAACCGCGCGCTCTGATTGGCTGCCGAAATTTCCTGACCCGCGGCGCTTCAGCGCCCGCGCGCATGCCCGAGGAAAGATGTTTGTGCGGTGTGAAGGTTAGACACGTACGAAATAAACAGAGGAAAGTGCACGGGTGACGAGAAAAAAGTTAGTTGAAATAAAAAGTGGTTTTGTTTGATCGTGGTTATTGTTTTTTAAACGTATGGACGGGAGCGTCCGAGAAAAATATGTTTGTGCGGTGTGAAGGTTAGACACGTACGAAATAGACAGAGGAAAGTGCACGTGTGACGAGAAAAAAGAGTTAATTGAAATAAAAAGTGGTGTTGTCTTTTTTTAATGAATGTGTTTCTGATGCCCGCCCCGACCAGCAAAACCTCGGCTTCGCCTCGGTCTTGCAAATGTCGGGCGGGCATCAGACCATCTGTACAATAGCGAAAGTAGCAGACGCCCAAAAAACCAGCTCTCTACGCCGGGCCGAAAGAAAAAACAGTCGGTAATATCGACCGAGCTACCCAAAGCGGCCGACAGAGGCACTACTATCGAGCGGGCCGAAAGAAAAACTAACACTCAAACACAGCTAGCAGACGACAACGCAATTTTATCAATTATTTAACAATTACAGAACGTACTTTCGGCCGGGGAGTAAGAAAAATAGTATACAATACTTGGACCGGAAATTGGATGCCCTGGCCGTGCGTTATGACGCCCTCGGCTTCGCCTCGGGCGTCATACCACGCACGGCCCGGAAATCCAATTTCCGGCCCACGTATCGTAATATACTATTGAGTAGGAATCTTTTGCAGAGATATTTCGAGCGTTCTTTTAAAAGTGGGAGTTTTGATTCACCTATTAAGATGTTTGTAGGGGTGCTTAGCCTATAGCCTAGTGCTCGTCGAATAGCCACGTATTGGATTCTTTCAACCTTTAAAATAACATTTTTTCTAGAGGGGAAGTAGATAAACGATCCGTATTCAATTTTTGACCGAACGAAGCTTTTATATAAAAGCAAAAGTGTATTGGGGTCAGCCCCCCACCAGCAACCACACAGAAACTTGATCATATTTAAAGCTAAGAGACATTTTTTGGTGAATGTATGCTACATGCTTTGAGTAATTAAGCTTATAATCGAGATAGATACCAAAAAATTTAACAGAGTCCGAAGAGAAAAGTTGATGCCCATCTATTTCTATGTGATCCTCTTCTGGGAGAATATTGTTCCTACTAAAGTGGATGTATACTGATTTGAGGGGATTGAGTTCTAAGCCAAGAGCCGAAAGATTATTGCTAATAGTGTGAATAGAGTCCTCCAATAAGTTCTTAGAGTCACAGTAAGAATTGGAGACTTGTGTATACAAGGCTATGTCGTCAGCAAATTGCGAAATAACAACCTGCTTGGGAACATTGTTCATAATATCTAGCTCCAAAATAGTGTATAGTGTAGGGCTCAATACATCCCCTTGCGGTACTCCTTTGAATACACACCTGGGTGTGTTAAAGTTTACTTTAGAGAAAACGCGTCGATAATTGGTTAAAAATCTAATAAAATTGATAATTTTGAAGGAGCATCCTATATTGGCTAATTTATCAAGTAGAATTTCAGAATTGACATTTAGAAAGGCACCTTTGATATCCAAAAACGCTGCAAGTGAGTCTATTTTCTTAGCAAAGCCCCGTTGAATGAAGAGAGATAGGTTAGTCAAATTCTCCAGACAGGAGCGGCCTTTACGGAAACCTGTTTGGCTTGGGTGAATAAGGTTGTTGAATTCAGCCACCAGTCGATTCTTAATTTTAGCATTCGTTCAAACACTTTACAAAAACAGGGCATAAGAGCAATTGGTCGCACTGATTTACCGTCAGATTTTTTTATAAAGTAAACAAAAGAATCTAGCCACGCAGCTGGGTAGACAGATGACGTAAATATTTCATTGAAAATGTTTAATAAAATAAGTTTATAGTTGTGTGACAGGTTAAAAAGAATTTCATACGTCATTCCGTCCATACCTGAAGCTGAGTTGACTTTACATGAATCTAATGCAATATTAAACTCAGATAAAGAGAGACTAGCATCAAAGAATTCGTTATTTTGAGTATTGGCAGGAATATAATCTGGGTCAGAGGGCAGGCCGGGAGGACATAAATCGTCTAAGGCCACGGCCGCTTGAGTATTATTTTTAAGAGTTTTTCTCGCCAGGGCAGAAGTTCTTTTATATTCTATTAAGTCGCTGAGATCGCCAGAAAATTCCCATTTTTTAAAAGCTGCTTTACGCTGCCGTTTGATTCTATCACAATCGGCATTCCACCAAGGAACGGGATTGCTGTGCTTTTTATGCTCAACTCTTATCTTTTTAGGCGTATTCGCAATACAGGCGTCCGAAATAGCAGTTACAAAAAATTCGTATTTGCTGCACGGAGACAAATCATTATATTCCGGGGATCGAAATTCATGCAATCGATTTTCCAAATTAGAGGTAACTTTGCTTCAATTGGTTCGAACAGACGTATCCTTGAAAGATTTTTTAGTATAAATATTTTTTTCGATATTAATTTGAATTAAGATGGGGAAGTGGTCGGAACCCATGGTTTTATCATGTACATTAGTGAGAATTTTGTCTGCAAAGTTTATGTCAGATATAATTAAGTCTATGTTAGACTTAGAGTTCGAGAGAGTATCAATGCGAGAAAATGATCTGTTATTGTGAATAAATAAATCATGGTCTATGATTGATTGCATAAATCTATTACCGTTACAGCCATTAGATAGGCAATTCCAATTTTGATGGTGGGCATTAAAATCACCAACCAACAAAGAATTAGAATGCAGATGTGCAGAGGGGGCGATTTCATTCCAAGTTGATTGAGGGAGATTGGAGCCCGGGTACGATAGTAGGTGATTAAACTAAAGGCAGGAGTAGTGTTGGTAATACGGATGGCGCATTACTCTACTGATTCATGAGAAAAATTTAGATTCAAAGAATAAAATTCAAAGCATTTACGAATGAAAATAATAATGCCACCACCCGTAGAACCACTCCTATCCTGTCTAACGACATTAAACCCAGGAAATGCGATATGATGAGAGTATTTTAACCAGGACTCTACGCATATTAAAATGTCAAAATTATGTATAAATAAATTAAGATCTTCCTTTCTTCTGAGTATGCTTCTTGTGTTCCAAAATGCTAGACGCAAATTGGAAGTGGTCGATTAATCGATGAATTAGCCGTTAAAAATCTTCTTCTGCAGAGCTGGGTGATTCACTGCTTATTGTTTCAAGGGTGCTTGACGACGGATTATTTATTTTTGCTATAATTCTTTTGATACGACTGCGTAGTTTCTCTGCATTCATCAGACTTTGAGTATCCGTAAGCATTCTTAATAAGCCTAGTTTATCTGAACCGTAATTTTCAATAATATCTGAGATCTCACTGCGACCGTAGCTATCATACAAGAAAGAAGTTAGCTTACCGAAATCGAGTGGATAATTTTTAACAGCATTGTCTAAGAGTAATCTAAGTGGACTGAAGCATTGTCTGATATCTTCTAAAGAGTGAGCATTTATTTTTGGTTTTTTGTTACTGTGCTTCGCTGACTTATCTATGTTCACGGAGGTGTTAGCCTTCACAAGGGACGATCCTAAAGTAGACGACGTAGACGAGGTATCTGGTAGCTCTCTCTTGGCACCAGGGATAGTAGGAAAAATGAGATCTTTAGCTTCTGAATGAGACGTGAAGGCTACTTTTGTTGGGTCGAGTAGTATCAATTCGTTGTTAGCGTTGATCGGAGTCTCGTCTGTGATTATTTGTAGGTGAAATTCCGTAGTTGCGATAGTATACTGAGAGTTTTCTCTTTCATTGCACGACTTTGCTAAGTGACCCTCTTGTTGACGATTAAAGCATTTGATTTTATTGGTCGTGAAGTATGCCCATTCTATAGAGTCCTCGGTTTTAATATTAATAGCTGGTGGAATATTATCTTCGTCCTGCGGATCAATGTAAAATTGTCTACGAAAAGATAAAATATGATTATAGCCTGCTTCGACATATCCCGCACGGACATGTGTGACACGAGACTTGATTCTGATATTGGGTTTTTTAAAACGTCTTCGAGAAAACTGTTAGGGATTTCGGGTTTAACATTAGAGATGGTAACACGTTTGGATTGAGATATCAGAGGTCGAACTTCGACAGTATGTTCCTCCTTTGCATCATTAACTAATTTAAATTTACTTATGTCAACCGTTTTTTTACTAGGTCCTTTGAAGCAAGATAGAAGCATATGCGTCCTTGAGAAATTCTAGAGGAAAATCTAATGTTGCTTGGACCAATGACTTTTCCAAGAGCTAGGGTATACTCTTTCACTGTGAAATTACTTACGGAATCAAAAACAATTGCATGCTCTTTAGAGAGGTTTAATGACTGCGAGGCTACAGCTGAGTAGGTAGATTCCGAATCAATGCGAACTTTGTAATCAAAACAAGGTATAGGAGCAGCTCCCTGGTGACCAACAAATGTTGATGGTAAAAAAATCATTTTACCTATTTGACAATTCATGTTATTCGCATTATTACTTAAATGATCGACTAATCCTTGATATGATTCAACTCCCAACTGTTGTTGATTATTACGAACATATGCAATTCGATCTTTCTCTTCTTCAAAATAGCTATCAACGATCCATTGTTGGAATAATCTAAGACCTAATAGAAATGCATAAATATATCAGATCTTACACTCATTCTATACTTGATATAAGAACACCTAGTTACACGACGATCTTGTCGTTCATATTGGTCATTATTTACATCACCTGCCTCTATATTTCTGTTACTATTATTTTTTCATTATATTTTTGTGCCAACCTTGCGATCCATGAGGATAGAATAATGGATAAACCATAGGTTCCACGTTTGGATCCATTGAACTTATTAATCGCAATACTCGTGTATTTTTATTGTGAATAGTCATATATGATTCAGGAATATCACCTTCACGTCTCTGAAGTTGGCAGAACACTTTTAACCCACGGTAAAATAAACTATTGGATAATTTGCCGTAAATTATCCATAAATTATCCGTGGAATTGATAATTTTGCCGCGACCATTAAAAAAAAAAAAACGCGAATGTTTTGCTAACTTCCACCGAAGTTGGCAGAGCACCTGTCTAAAACTAATTAAAAACAACAGATATCACAATGGCACTTACATAGGAATTTGCCGCTTTTTTGCCGTAACAAAATTAGGCAGTTTCCAATAGTGAAATATTATTTTTTCATTTATTATAACAATAGTACTGTCAGCTTCGTATGAAGATAGCAGGTCACCTCACTGAAACCCAGGAAGGACGAGCGCTATCGACACGATAGTGGCACAGGAATTTGCCGCTTTTTAGCCGTAAGACAGCTGTGTATTTGTCGAAAAATAAAAAAAAGTATTTTTATTGTTATAAACAATAATTCATTAGCACTTATACAGCTCCGTCGCCGACCGATTAAACTAATTAAAGAGATCTGATATTACATCGACAGTTACATAGAATTAAGCCGTTTCTTTACCGTAACAAAACGGTATAGTACAGAAATGCAGATGAAATTTTTTTTTAATTTTTATAATAATAGCCCTGTCATCTTCATACGAAGCTAGCAGGTCACCTCACTGAAACTCAGGAAAGACGATGGCTATCGAGACGAGAGCGGTACAGGAATTTGCCGCTTTTTAGTCGTAACAAAACTGTGCAGTTTCTAATAGTGAAATATTATTTTTTATTTTATTATAACAATAGGACTTGTTAGCTTCGTATGAAGATAGCAGGTCACCTCACTGAAACCCAGGAAGAAACAGCGCTATCGACACGTTAGTGGCACAGAAATTTGCCGCTTTTTAGCCGTATGACAGCTGTGTGTTTATCGAAAAATAAAAAAAATATTTTTATTGTTATAAACAATAATTCATTAGCACCTATACAGCTCCGTTACCGACCCATTAAACTAATTAAAGAGATCTGATGTTACATCGACAGTTACTTAGAATTAAGCCGTTTTTTACCGTTATAAAACGGTATAGTACAGAAATGCAGATGAAAATTTTTTTAATTTTTATAACAATAGTCCTGTCATCTTCATACGAAGCTAGCAGATCACGTCACTGAAATTCAGGGAAGACGAGCGCTATCGAGACGAGAGCGGCACAGAAATGTGCCGCTTTTTAGCCGTAACAAAACTGTGCAGTTTCCAGCAGTGAAATATTATTTTTTATTTTATTATAACAATACTACTGTCAGCTTCGTATGAAGATAGCAGGTCACGTCACTGAAACCCAGGAAGGACGAGCGCTATCAACACGTTAGTGGCACAGAAATTTGCCGCTTTTTAGCCGTAAGACAGCTGTGTGTTGGCCGAAAAATAAAAAAAATTATTATTTTGTTATAAACAATAATTCATTAGCACCTATACAGCTCCTGACAGCTGTGTGTTTGTGCACAAATAAAAAAATTATTTTCCTATCTTAAAAAATGATGGATTTGTTGTGATATAATTTTATTCGTGATTTGATTAGTGGAAGTAATGGATTGCTAGGTTACAAAAACAAAAGTGGCGCGAAGGTTTGCGAAAATTACGGCGCGCGAAGCGCGCTTAGAGATGACTAGTTATTGTTATAAACAATAATTCATTAGCACTTATACAGCTTCATCACTGACCGGTTCAACTAATTAAAGAGATCTGATATTACATCGACAGTTACTTAGAATTAAGCCGCTCTTTTACCGTAACAAAATCGTATACGGCCCATTCTAAATGGATTCAACGAGCAAAAAAATTAATGTCTTTGATTTTTTTGAAACTCTGAGGTCATATTCTACATTAAATTTCATTAGACCCGTGTTTTCTCTTTTTTTCGAAAAATAATTTTGGAGCCCTCTAGCGCGATATCAAAAATTAGATTGTGAAAGCGTTATTTTGAAAATGAAAATTCGTAGTTTTTTCAAATGGCCGTAGTTTTGGCCTAAGTTGTCGTATCGGGACATTTTTCTTTTTAGATTGTGCCGAATTTTACCAACTTTCATGTGATTTTTTCAGATTTTAAATAACTTGAATAGTTTTTCAGATAAATTGAAAAAACAGAAAAAAGTGCTTTTTTTTCAAAATTGAATTTCTCAAAAACACCACCTTTTTTTCGTGAAATTTGGATATGTTTTTCATGGCCAAATAAGCTAGCTTTCTACCAAACAGCAGCATGCCATCTTTCTTCGTTCGGAAGATACACCCTCACAAATATAATTGCGATTTCTACACGTTCAAGCCTCATATGCGTTATGTGCAGCGATACATTTTACATAGGGACTGGCTGCAAGTTCTAAAGTTAAATCTGGCATCTGTGTGTGAGAAATTAAGGGTACAGAATACACGGATGATTGTAGTATATACACGATTGTAGTACCCTAACTGCCCGCTAGATGGCGAGCACAAACGCGCCACATTCAATGAAAAACATCTCCCCGAGTGTATAAGTAGGGGCCTGTGGCACTCACTCGATCTACCCATTATTACCACATTATTTTACCTGATATTATTTTGCCTATTTGCCTAATCGCCAATCGTTATTTTTGCACTACTTACTTATTGCCTATACCTTGGTTATTGCTTTATTTATTTGCTCGAATGTACTTTACGTTTACAACATATTTTGCATCAACTTTACTTGCGAGTGGATTGGTGCAGAGACTCTATAATTAAGAGTCACTCCAATTTCTTTTTTCTCGCTGACAAACCCTGACTATATAACTTTTCGTATACGTTCAATCATATACTGATACATATCAACAAACATGCAAAAGGCTAAGTTTAGTTCCAAGAGAACTCGGAAGTGTCCGGATATCGGCAGTATTCATAAAAAGTACGTTTATGAAGATAGTAAGCGGCCATTTCAATTACTTGGCGATGTAGCAAATTGATTATTGATGTCTAACGAGTATAAAAACAAGGATATAACAGAATATACCAAAGTGTGTGGAACTTGCTATGAAAAACTCAAGAAAATATCTGAAGAAATGTTTAAAGAAGCAGGAGAGTCAACGCCAACAAAATCTACATCATCTAATCAAACGCCTGAATCTCAAATTACGATGCCGGCAGATTCTCAAACCTCAATTTGCAGTGTTGAGTTGTATGAAGAAGTGAATGAAATACTCACTAAGAATAAATTGTCTCTATCGCCATTCAAGCTTCCATCAAATGTTGATGCGACAGCATTGCCAAATTACGTTAATCGCAAGCGCAAGCAATTATTAGATACTTTTTATGAAGAAACTGATGGCAAAATTAGGAAACTGTATAACGTCTCGAGGCAGAAATTAGAGTTTAATGAATGCAAGATATGCGACGAATGGAATGAAAACTTAAGTTTGGTGTTTGAAAATGAAAATCTAACCTTCATAGAAAAAGTACGATTGATGACTGTAGTACCTTCAAGTCTCTCGAGTAATTATATTTTATTGCACATAAGAGGAACCACAGATTATATGATCAGAGCTTCACAAAAGCTCGTAAAAAGTAAAGGTTTATACGAAAAGCCCGATCCATATTCTGGAAATCCTGTGAAGACTGAAGTTATTGAGTTAGTTGAAAGATATTATCTAGACGACGATTTGGACTATTCCTGACAAAGCCCTAAAAAAATGATGTGATGAATGTTAAAATCAATGGAGTTATAGAAAAAAAAATCAAACGTTTTCTAACTCGGAGCATCAAGGAAATTTGCGATCTAATTATGAAACAAAATCCAGAAGTTACTATTTCAAGATCCAAGATTTATCAATTGCGACCAAAATGGGTATTAAATTCAACCTTTAAACAATTCCTGTTTATGTGTCTATTGCGCCAATTACGACCTTATCGTAACAGCTCTAAAAATTGTGTTAAAAAAGAGTAAATCCGAGTTTCTTACACTTAAACAAGAGATCTTATCCATGATTGTTTGCTCTATAGAAAATGATTCGTGTATTCTTTGAGAGTGTAAAATTTGCAAAGATAAAACGATAACCGAAGAAAATTTTCATTTGGAAGAAGATTTACTATTTGATGAAATAACTTTTGCAATTTGGAAAAAAAATGATCTTGTAAGAAAACTTGCACATTAAATGTTTATCTCAAAGAGCTGAACAGTTGCGCAAATACAATGAGCAAACATAGACGAATGAAAGAGCTCCAGCAATGTGAAATCAAATCAGAAAAAGAAGATGGACTTTCGAGTAAAAATCGTTTAATTCTACACGGAGATTTTGCAGAAAATTGGGCCATCATTCAGCAAGATGCCATTCAGGGGTATCACTGGACTAATACACAAATTTCTATTTTTACATCGGTGTGTTATGTCGGAAAGATTACTACGAGTTTTGGCATAGTGAGTGACGATAGAAAACACGATTCAGCGTTCGCTTTAGCAGCTATGAAATTGATAACAGATGAGTGTATGAAACTAACTGCAGATGGGAAAAATGATATTACCATAATATCTGACGGTGCTGCCAGTCATTTCAAGAACAGATTTCAATTTTATGAATTGGGAAAATAATTCCATAAAGCGAAATGGATTTTTTCTGCAACTGGGCATGGAAAAGGTGCGTGCGATGGCATCGGTGGCTTATTAAAACATTTTGCTACAACTCATAACTTGTCTGCACCACCCAGCGAACGTATTAAAAATGCTGATGATTTCGTAAAATATGTCAGTGAGTATACCAGCAAAATAAGAATTATACTTTTGAAAACCGAAGAATTGCAAAATTTTCGCACTCAAAAGACCGAGGAATGGGAAAAAGTTCGATCGATTAATGGCATTCGCGATAGTCATATTTGGCAAGTTATCCGAGAGACTGATGATGCAGAAATTGTGAATGTCGAAAGGCGAATGAGAAAAACAAACACCCACGAATGGCTCACTGTTCAATGTTGATCAATATGTATGATAGACTGTCTTATATTATTACTAACTATTATACCGAATTTAAAAGTGTAATATATCAAATAAATAAATGTACTTTTTTTACTTCTATTTATATTGAGCGTTGATTTATACCGACTCTTCTACTTATTTCTACTTATGTGACACTACTTTAAAAATAATTTTTAACACACCACATCGTAAAGTTAGTACTTCATTCTCGCCGAGGTGGAAAAAAAGTGCTACGTTAATTCCCTACCCCCACTCTAGTTCCCAGCGCTACGCACATGTACGCTCGCCTTCGGCTCGGGTACAAAATGTGGGTTGCGCTGGAAATGAGAGTGAGATTAGGGAATAAATGTACAGCCTTTTTTCCCTCTTCGGCGAAAAATGAGAATGAATATTACGGTAGTTGTGTTAAAAAAAATGTGTATTGCACTCGTGAATATAGTAGGCTGTGCGAAACTGCGCGTTTGTCGCCCTTGCTTCGCTCGGGCAACAACTCTCACGCAGGGAGCACACAGCTCACCTTATTCCGAGCACACAGCTCACCTTATTCCCTTGGTGCATAATATACTATTATCTATGTTTAAAGTTATCTAAAACATTACATTACGATCTTATACATAACGTATATGAGGCTTAAACGTGTAGAAATCGCAATTATCTTTGTTAGGGTGTATCTTCCGAACGAAAAAAGATGGCACGCTGCCGTTTGGTAGAAAGCTAGCTTATTTGGCCATGAAAAACATATCCAAATTTCACGAAAAAAAAGGTGGTGTTTTTGAGAAATTAAATTTTGAAAAAAAGCACTTTTTTCAGTTTTTTCAATTTATCTGAAAAACTATTCAAGTTATTTAAAATCTGAAAAAATCACATGAAAGTTGGTAAAATTCCACACAATTTCAAAAAAAAAAAAAACGCCCCGATACGATAACTTGGGCCAAAACTACGGCCATTTGAAAAAAATGCGAATTTTCATTTTCAAAATAACGCTTTCACAATGTTATTTTTTTAACGCTACAGGGCTCCAAAATTATTTTTCGACAAAAAGAAAAAACACGGGTCTAATGAAATTTAATGTAGAATATGACTTCAGAGTTTCAAAAAAATCAAAGTCTTTAATTTTTTTTGCTTGTTGAATCCATTTAGAATGGGTCATAGTACAGAAAGATGAGCTTGAAGTTTGCAGCGCTCGCCTGGAGCACTTCCATACTTTTTTTTTTTTATTTTGGTGTTCTATTCGGTAAAAAACCGCAGAAGAACACAAGAAATGTTGAACACAACAATTCCCGAATATATCCATACACGTTTAACAACCCTTAAATAAGGGAGATACGAGGGTGCACATAACTAATATATTCATGACGTTTAAATGACGTCATACGACGCCAATTTTGGTAGGAACTCCTGTAAATGGCAAAATTGAAATGAAAAATATATTCAGAGCAAAATCCCATGTCCGGAAACTATCCTTAGGTGGGAAAGACGGGGGTGCAAGATCGAAAAAAAATTCTAACTCGTAAAATCGAACTTATACCCCACCAGATTTTTGGGAACTTCTTGTAAATTATAAAACAAACCTAGAAAAAAATTTAGAGCAAAATCCTATGTCTGGACATTACTCTTAGGGGTGAAAAACGGGGGTTCGAGGCCGAAAAAAAATTCTTACTCGTAAAATCGATCTTACACCCAACCAGTTTTATAATATCTTTTTTAGTATAATAATATAAAAACAAATTGGCAGAAAAATCGTATGTCCGGAAAACGGAGGGGGGGGGGGGGTCCAGAGTTTCGGGGATTCACTATAAAATTGAAGTCAACTATAGACGTTTTTCAGTTCGACATATGATAATGCAGATTGTTCTTAATTTCGAAATTCTAAAATAAATTCTTTTTATGGCTATTGTTGCTATTAAGAAAGATAATTGCTATAAAAAACAAAAATTAGTTTTTAGCATATTTTAAGTACACCTATATGTGGGTTAATCGATTTGGCACAGGAACATAACAAGCACTAATTTTTTATTATAAAGAAACTAATTTTATTCTAATAGTAACCAATTAAATTAATATTGCAGCAGTAAACCCTTCTGCCATCTCACAACGAATCAAATGGTCTATTAAGCTATAGTAGGTACTATCGCGTAATTCAAAATAAACTATGAGATTTATTTATTTTTATTTATTTATTCCAGAGTAATGTAGATACATGCAAATGATACAAAATATTACATTACATTACACAAGTAACCCTGTAAGGAAAATGTATTTCCTGCATTCAGGTCCGGATTCTTAAATATACTATACGTGTGCAACATCAGAACATGCATTTCTGCGGATAGCAACACGTCTCACTCATACCCACTCTCATCTCACATACCCACTCTCAAACTCACACTTAAACAACATTCACACATCTTTAATCTTAAAATCTAATTAACAAATTTTATTATTTTTCTATATATAATTTTTGCAATATGCATAATAGTGGTACATTCAATTGTATTACTATATGTACATAATTGATCTAGTATAAAATAAACATATAAAATTTATAGGTTGATAACAGGGAATATAATTTTGACAAATTTAACAAATGTTTCCAAGTATCCAATTTCTCAATTTGATCTTATCATTAACTTTCCTTATGTCTAAAATTTTGAGATCATTAGGTAAATTATTAAATACTTTAATAGCCTTATTATAGCTGCTTTTATCGCTAACTTTTAGAATATTTTTAGGCAGAATTATTGTTTTATTTCTTGTTGTACTTTTAGAGGTTATAAATTTAATCTTCAGCGAGTTGTAATTGTATAGTAATGATTCAGATGCAAAGAGCTGATTTAAATTCATTGGTACTTTCTCAACAAAATTATTTTTACTTATTATTCTTAAAATTCTTTTTTGTGCTTTTTGTATCATTTTTATATTATTATCGCAGACTCCTCCCCAAGCTATTATACCATAGCTGATAATGCTATGGAAAAATGCATAATATATAATTTTCAATGTTGGATATGCCATTATATTTTTTATTTTGTGGAATAAAAAATTTAGATATTTTGTTTTCTGTACAATGTTTCCGCATGAATGTTCCATCTCAAATTGTAGTCAAAGTATATACCTAGATATTTACAGCTCTCTACTCTCGTAAGTTGTTCAGTGCCAATTTTTAAATTCATGTTTGTAGGTACACTATCGTAGTAATTTCCAAATGTTAATACTGTTTTATTCACATTCAGTGAAAGTTTGTTGAGGGCTAACCAAGTTGACACTGCTTTTTAATACCCGTTCATTTTGACTTCAACTTCACTCCACGTTTTTCCTGCAGCTAATATAGCTGTATCATCTGCATACGATAATGTGGACTCTTTGGGTATACTAGTTAGTAGATCGTTTATATATATAATGAACAGTAATGGTCCAAGTATTGTTCCCTGTGGAACCCATGTGTTTACCATTAACTGTTCACTAATATTATCGCCTATTCTTACAAACTGTCCTCTGTGTTTCAGATAACTTTCTAGTAATGAAAACGCTTTTCCTCTTATTCCATACCTATGTAGCTTGTCTAACAATATTTTATGATTAACCGTATCAAAAGCTTTTGCTAAATCTAGAAATGTTACTGCTATCGGTAGACTCTTATCCAGTTTTTCATAGATTCTTTTTGTAATGAAATTTAAAGCATCGTTGGTTCCTCTATTTTTTATGAAGCCATATTGAGTATCACTTAACAAGTTATTAATTGTAACCCATTCGTAAATTCTGTTGTATATTATTTTTTCAAATATTTTTGCTATATTTGATATTAGTGATATTGGTCTATAGTTTTCCATTTTATTTTTCAATCCAGATTTATATATTGGTATTATTTCTGCAACTTTTAAAGCTTCTGGCCATGTTTCAGTTTCTATACATTGATTTAGAATGTCAGCTAGTGTATCTGTTATGTATGGTGATATTATTTTTAGCGTCTTTGCATTTATTTTATCAACTCCTCCATTTTTTAATTTCATATTATCTATTATTTTCTGAATCTCATATTTATTAGTTGGTTTTAAAAACATGGTTTTGGGGTTATGTTTCGGTAATTCTAGCTCTTTATCTTTAGGTTTTTCAATGGATTCTGCCATTTTTGAACCGATATTGCAATAGTGTTCATTTATAGCTTTTACAATTTCTTTAGGGTCTTTTATTATCTTTTTTTTGTAAGTTTTTATTTCGGTGATATCTGTATTCTTTTTATCTTTTTTAGTTGTCGCCAAAGTATCATTAGTTATGGACCATAGTTGTCTAGGGTTATTACTGTTTTTTTCTATAAGATTTTTTTCATGTTGTATTTTTGCATTTTTTATTATTTTATCTAGTAATTTTACGTAGTCTCTGTATTCTTTTCTTAGTATATAATTATTTGGTTCATTTTTCATCCTTTTATATAAGGAGTCCTTTTTTTTACAAGACACTATAATTGCATTTGTTATCCAGTCTTTCCTGGGCATTTTGTTGTTATTCCAATTTTTGCCTCTTTTTGGGTATATATATCGACTCTTTTCTATACAATTTTGAATCTCCTTTATCATGCAATTAATCGCTATAGTTGGATTTTTCTCCGATTTATAAATTGACCAATCTATTGATGAAGCAATATCTCTTAGTTTGTTGTAATTATATTTACAGGTTATATCTGTTGATTTATCCATCTTATGGCTATTTTTCTTATCTATCTGTATAAATAAAGGATAATGATCTGTTATTGGATGTTTGAGTTTATAAGTTTTAGTCGTTATTGTTTTTGTTTTTATGAAAATATTATCAATACAAGTTCCCTTTTCTGTATTTAAATCATATGGCCTAGTTGTTCCAATAAAACCTGGGTAAAAACCCTTGTCTAAAAAGTTGTTTAGAAAATCCTGACCTATAACGTTATCTTTGAGTATATCTGTATTGAAGTCTCCAATTACAAAGTGATTCTTAACATCTTTTTTTAATATTAGATATTTATTTAAGTTATAGTTGAATTTTAACGGAGTTATATCATGCGGTCTATATAACGACGAAATCTCTAATTTACTGTTGTTATTTAAGGTTATACTTGTATTTAATATTTTAATATTATCCATTTCTATTATTCCTGTTACTTGTGTAACGTTTTCTTTGATATAAACAACCACACCATCAGATTTATTGATTTTACTATTATTATAGTATGATTTATAACCCCTCAACTTGAAATATTCATACCTGTCTAAAATATTTGTTTCTGTGCAAACAATTACATAAGGTTTGATCTTAAGACTCTTAATGAGGATTTGTAACTTTTCAAAATTTGCATTCAAGCTTCTTATATTGGTATACCTAATCACATTATCTTTCCTGTTACTTTCCTTATTAAGCGTCTCAACATCATCGTAGCTTATTTCTTGTTTTACTACTTCTTGTTGTATTTCTTCTATAAAATCTTTATTATGATTCATTTTGTTATGTTACTATTTTTCGATGGTGGGCTAACACCTGTCACAACACCATCCGGGAACTTCCTCGCTGTTAATGTTGCCCTTCCTCTTGTAATTATAGAGCTCTTATTTCTTTGTTGTTGGGCGTATTATTTCTTTCCAAGTTGTCTAGAGATTCGGTTACTATATCTTCGTCTTTTAAGTTTCCCGCGTAACCTGTTTTAACATTTGTTGTTGACTTCTCGACTGGTAAGTTATCTTCAGGCTTCTTTATTGGTAAAGTAGGTTTCTTATGATAATTTTCTGTTCTTTTTCAGAGGATCATATGGATAATCTGTTTTTTGTAACATTATGTATAGATAATTTTTATATGACTCACATACGTTCCAGTTATTGGCTGCATGTTGTGTATTTCTTTTTGTTTTCTGGTTCTTTTTGTTGTAATTAATGCAGTTAATACATTGTAAATTTTTTTGATCACATCATTTTTCTTCATGTTTCTCTGAGCAGTGATGTATATTCTCCTTAACATTTTTTAGCACTATGCCCATATGTTTTACATTTGTGACACATACCGATATTGTAATCATCGTAGACTCTGCTGCATCTGCTTGCTCCAACATAGATTTTCTTCTCACGCATAATATAAGCATATGCATCTGCATTAACTTCAGCTATCAACGTTGTAGAATTGGTTTTATTATTGATATACTTATGCATTATATTTAACTCCATATTATCTTCTATTTCATTTCTGTTTTTTATATCCATTTCAATGTCTTGATTGCTTTCTGTTTGGTACTCATTGTCTACATTTATAATTTTAATTCTAGGTTTTTTCAATTCTTTAATTTGAACTTCTGCTTTTTCAGTTGTGTTAATTTTAAGTTTCATCTTGTTTACGTCTTGCTTATTTTTACATTTCATGATTATTTTGTCTTTAGTTGTTATGATTTTGTTAACAGGTATCGTTGTGTTCTTATTTATTGACATTTTGGTTTCATGAAATAATTTTTTTAGATCCTCCTTGTTCTTTGGTTTTATGATGATATCTGGAATATTATTATTAGAGTTTGATTTATCTGTTTACCAGTTATTTGTGCATAAGTTGACCCAGTTGAAGTTTGTTCTTTTCCATTCATTTGAAGCAGTTTATTTTTTTCCAATAATTCATTATTTAACACTTTTAGTATTTCATTTTTATCCATAATCTCCTTAATTAGCTCTTTTTGGTGTTTGTTCTCAATAGTTAACTTTTCATTTTTGTTATCTTGTTTTTGTATCTCCGTTACCAAATCTTGATTTTCTATTATCAATTTTTGATTTTCTGAAGGTTCACTTATTTTAATTTGTGTCAGTTCAGCTTCAGTTCGCTTTAGTCTTTGCTTTGTATCTATATAGCTTTTCTTTGTTGTTTCACTTTTTTCTTTTAATGTGTCGTACTTTTCTTTTAACATTTCATATTTTTCTTTTAATACTGTATAATGTTTCCCAAGTTTTTCCTTTTCATTCTGTAAAAGTACACTTGCAACACGTAGGTCTTTAGAGGTTATGTTATCTAGAGCGTGGTTTTCGCAAATAATGTACAGACTATCTATGTAGTTCTGTGTCTTTTTTCTTAAATAATCACTTTTGTGGTAGACCCCTTGATACACTGCACATATTAGGCACTGCACTAAACTTTGAGGATGGCATTTAAATGAAATATCTGGAGGAGCAGTATGCTTTAGCACCCATTCGTCCTCCGCCATGTTAAAATCTGATAATTTTTAACTATTTTTTAGCTAATTTATTATCACTAGTAATAATTTTTAGCCAGTATCGATCGTTTGTTATCACCTGACACACTAGGTTAATTTTTAAACCAGCAGAAACTCGCACCGTTTCCGATATAATGGAGTTATAAAAGCGATTCGAAAGGCAAAATTTTTTAGCTCGGCAAGCATTTGAAGATAGCACTGCTTAAAATTCCAAGGAGTTGATTTCAAGCCATCCCTACGTGCGCTGTACGGGCGGCAGCGCTGGCCGTTACGGCTGCAGCATTCGGCAACAGTACTTCGCGTGATCTCTCATGCACACGGCACTAAAGTCAAGGCGTGGAGGTGAAAAAGAAGAGCCAGGTTGCCGAGAGCTTCACGGTACACACGACGCTCGGCACACCTCATGTGGAAAGTGTGTTAGTGCTGAGTTTTTCCCTTCTTTTCCGCTTCCCTCCGCCATGTTAATGAATGTGTGTGTGTATGTGTGTGTGTGTGTGTGTGTCTGTGTGTGTGTGCGCGTGTGTGTGTTTGTGCGCCACGAGCAGTAGTTTATAATTTGTCAGTGTATAAGAGCCGCGTCGGGGCCGCTGTACTTCTTTTAGTCATAGGAACCCGCGAACATTGTTTTTCCCTATAGTTAACGTGTCACACAACGTGTCGCGTGTGTGGTTGACACCCACTTTTCTTCAAAACTGAATAAAGTTTACCATTGTATTTTTGCTTTCTGAAAGAGAAAGCTTTATAACTGTGAACATTTTTGAATCAAAGATTTTGATGAATTTCGATGTTTTTGAGGTTCCTGAGTCAGAATAAAAGGTTTCTAAAAAATGTATGTATGTATGTATGTATGTATATATGTATGTATGAAAGCAATTTTTATCCCCGGCATAACTCTTGAACGGATAGACGTAATGAGTTGAACTTTTGCATGCATCTTAGGTATCGCGGGGTAAGAGGGCAAATGAAACAATTCGGCTGAGCGCTAAGAAACCAGACAACTCGGCCGAGAGCTAAGAAACCAGGCAATCCCTACGAGAGCTAAGAAACCAGACAACTCACGGACACCTTTTTTCATTCGGTTTTTAGTTGATAACCACGGTAGCGACTTAAAGAATAAAGTACCAAAATCACAAAAGTAATCAAAAAAAAATTTTAACGTACGTAAGGAAAAAAGGTTATCAACTAAAAACAAATGAAAAAAAGGGAATCCGCGAACTGTCTGATTTCTTAGCTCTCGTCTGAGTTGTCTGGTTTTTTCGCTCCCAACCGAGTTGTCTGGTTTCACGCAGTCAGCCGATTTGTCTGGTTTCTTAGCTCTCGGCAGAGTTATCTGATTTCTTAGCGCTCGATCGAGTTGTTTGGTTTCTTATAGCGCTCGGCCGAGTTGTCTGGTTTCTTAGGTTTCTGCCGAATTGTCTCCTTTCACCTCTCACTCGACAGTATGCCTTAACTTAGAACTGATTAAATTCACAGCTTAATTCTAAGTAACTGTCCATGTAATATCAGATCTCTTTAATTAGTTGAACCGGTCGGCGACGAAACTGTACACTGTTAAAAATATATGCATGAAATTGCATGCAAAAGTACTGAAAGCAAAATTTTATTGCCGTACATGAAATAAAAATCCTGTACATACATTATTTTTCATTAATTATGCTCTAAATTTTATGTATGAAAACATTAAATTTCAAGCGATTTCTTGCAGATCAAATTTAATATATTTGCTTGAATATTCATGTAAAAAGAATTAAATTTGATGCAGGGCTGCATAAAATTTCCAGCAATTCATGCTCCTCGCTTTTTAATGAACTCACATGAAATTTAATGCAAAAAGCCTTAAATTTCATGTACAAGTATATTAAATTTTGAGTGATTTCATGAGAGCCTAATTTAATGCATCTGCTAGAATTTTCATGTAAAAAGCATTAAATGCTTACATAAAATTTCCAGCAATTCGCGTCCCTTGGGTTATAATGTACTTACATTAAATTTAATGCAAAAAGCAAAAAGTGTAATGCAAAAAACGTCAAAAATGTAACAAAAATTAAACGCAAATGTATATTAATTTTCAATTAATATAAATTTCGAAATGAAACTTACAATAACGTTAATTTAATGTAATATAACCTCATATTTTTACTAGAGATTTTCAAGTGCATTGATTGATATTGTTTATGTAAGTTACATTAAATTTAATATACGTACATTAATTTAATATTTTAATTTAACCACTCCTATTAATTTCAACACATTTTTTAACATTTTTATATAAACGAAATATAGATAAACAGACGCTTAACAGTACATATGATAAATTAAATAACTTAAAGAAAGTACAACTTCTTTTCGGCTCTAAGGGGGAATCGAACCCTAGACGCTCAATTCGCAGGCTAACGCTCTAACCATTACGCTATACAACAACGCTACACGCCTGAACTCTAAATCGCAATATATGGACTATGTCTATTAGGAGCTAAGTACCGTTATGTATGCAGTATGTTCCCGGATAAAAACAGTTGTTTCTTATAGATTTTAACCTGTAGAATCCAAATATCGAGGTCAAAATTCGAAAAAGTGGTAGAAATTGTTATAACGAATTTAAATGAATGAGGCAAAGTTATGGTTTTTTATTGGAATAATTTTTTAATGAAAATCTAGGTTATTTTGAGACGAATTGCATCTTAGCATTATTTTCGAAAAATCGATATTTCAAAAGTTATGAATTTTTGAAATTCGTTTTTTACGTTTTCTTGCAACTTTGGTTAACAATAACGTTGTAAAGAATGAACTTTTTTTAAAAATGAAAGTGTCCTCTTATTCTTTAAGATGAAAACTACCTTATTCATTAGCATTATTTTAACTTTTACGTTGTTAACTATTTATTTTGTTATTTAAGGCCATATGAAACTGAAACGTAGATCCCTACCTTATCGTTATATGAATTTAATTATTTTTTCGGGTTTGTACAAAAATCTTTAAAAAAAAGCGTTTTGTCAAGCTCTCCGCAATGTTACAATGATTATCCTGTTAAATTTTCAAATAATTCCATACATTAGATTTTTCAAGAAACATTTTTGAAATTGGTAATCAATCACAATGATGCAAGATAATTTCTTAAATGTTTCTGAAAAAATCTAATCGACGGAATTATACGGAAATTTAATAGTGAATAAATTTAAAGACTTGCCAAAATGCTTTTTCTCAGATTTTTGTTTAATTCAGAAAAAAAAATTAAATTCGTTACCGGTAAGGTAGGAACCTACGTCTGAGGCCCGATATAAAACATACACTGTTAAAAATATCATTAAATTTAATGCACCTTTAATGTACACTCGTGCATTAATTTTCATGAATTTGTAACTTAAATATCATTTTATGCACATCTACCATAAAATTAATGTAAATCCATACAATATTAATGAAAGTACATTAAAATTATTGTACCTGTACATAGAAATTATTGTACGAGTACATGAAATATCTGTATTGCATGAAAATTACGAGTGTAAATTAAAATTAATGTCTTATGCACAAAGTTTAATGAACATGATGATAAAAATTACAGTTCACGTGCATTAAAATTAATGTTGAAGATAACGAAATTTAATTACATTTCATAATATTTCATTACATTACACGAATAATTAAATCAACTAATGTTCATTAAATTTAAAGTACCATGCTTTAAACTTCATGTACATAAACACAAATCATGCGGTTCACGTGCATTAAAATTAATGTGAATATGAAACAAATTTAATAAACTTCACATGAAATTTCATGACATAAAATGAAAAAGGCTTTTCCAGTACTGAGCATTAAATTTGAGTAACGATCCATTGAATTTCATTCACATTCGCATAAATAATATAGTTCACGTGCATTAAAATTAATGTGATGATATTAAAAATTTAATAAATTTTACATGAAATTTTATGACAAAATGAAAAAGGATATTCCAGTTCTGAGCACTACATTTGACTAGCGATCCATGGAATTTCTTTACCACCCTGATAGAAATGCTAACCAACCGTTCACCATCCGTTCATCAAATCGCAAAGGTTTGGCCAACCATTTAACCAATGGTCGGTAATAATTACCGCTTATTTCATCACGGAATAAGCCTTGCGGTTGGCCAATAAATGTTATAATAAGAAAATTGATTTCTTGATACAAATAAATGGCTCATTAGCTTCGCAAAATGGTGGCCGATGATAGAGTCTAGGTGGTGCGCGCCGTAGGTTTGTGGCTGTAGGTGTTAGAACTCATCGAATACGTCGTCTAGGTGGTCAGGGTGACCGATTACGAAGTCTACGTGGTGCGCTCCGTAGTTTTCTGCATCTAGGTATCGGAATGCATCCCATACGTGGTCTAGGTGATCGGGGTAGCCGATTACGCAGTCTAGGTGGTGTGCACCGTAGGTTTTTGACTGTAGATGTTGGATCTCATCGAATGCGTCGTCTAGGTGTTCAGGGTGACCGATTACGAAGTCTAGATGGTGCGCTCCGTAGTTTTTGCATCTAGGTGTCGAAATTCATTCCATGTGTCGTCTAGGTGTTCGGGGTAGCCGATGACGATGCCTAGGTGGTGCGCTCCGTAGTTTTTGCATCTAGATGTTGGAACACATCGAATGCGTGGTCTAGGTCTTTGGGGTAGTCGATTACGGAGTCTAGGTAGTGCGCACCGTAGGTTCTTGGCTGTAGGTGTTGGATCTCATCGAATACGTGGCCCTGGTGTTCGGAGTAGCCGATGACGATGTCTAGGTGGTGTACTCCGTAGTTTTTGCGTCTACGTGTCGGAATGCATTCCATGCGTGGTCTAGGTGGTCGGGGTAGCCGATGACGGTGTCTAGGTAATGCTCTCCGTAGTTTTCCTCGTCCACCACGTTTGCGATGTGTTCCAACACCTGGAGCCAAAAAACTATAGAGCGCACCACCTAAACGCATGATCAGCTCTTCCAAAGACCTAGACCACGCATTCGATGTGTTCCAACACCTAGATGCAAAAAACTACGGAGCGCACCACCTAGACATCGTTTTCGGCTACCCGAGCACCTGGGCCACGTATTCGATAAGATCCAACACCTGTAGCCAAGAACCTACGGTGCGCACCACCTAGACTCCGTAATCGGCTATCCCAAAGACCTAGACCGCGCATTCGATGTGTTCCAGCACCTAGATGCAAAAAACTACGGAGCGCACCACCTAGACATCGTTTTCGGCTACCCCGAACACCTGGGCCACGTATTCGATAAGATCCAACACCTATAGCCAAGAACCTACGGTGCGCACCACCTAGACTCCGTAATTGGCTACCCCAAAGACCTAGACCACGCATTCGATGTGTTCCAACACCTAAATGCAAAGAAACTACGGAGCGCACTACCTAGACATCGTCATCGGCTACCCCGAACACCTAAAAGACGCATTCGATGAGATCCAACACCTACAGCCAAAAACCTACGGTGCGCACTACCAAGACTCCGTAATCGGTCACCCAGAACACCTAGACGACGCATTCGATAAGTTCCAACACCTAGAGCTACAAACCTACGGTGCGCACCACCTAGACTCAGTCATCGGCTACACAGACTACTTAGACCACACATAGAATGCATTCCGACACCTAGATGCAAAAAACTACGGAGTGCACCACCTATACATCGTCATCGGCTACCCCGAACACCTGGGCCACGTATTAGATTCACCCTGAGATCTTAACGTATAAAACTACGGAGCGCACCACCTATAAGAGTCCATCATCGGCCACCCCAAAGACCTAGTCCACGCATTCGATGCTTTTAATTATCGATAGTTCACCATCCACTGGCCAACCGTTCGTTAATATTTTTGTTATTCGTTGGCCAAAAAGATTAGCCAACAGTTGCAGTTAAGCCATTTTGGTTGGGTTATTTTCTACCAGGGCATCCGCATAAATAATACAGTTCACGTGCATTAAAATTAATGTGATGATATTAAAAATTTAACTAATTTTACATGAAATTTCATGACATATAACAAGAAAGTCTATTCCAGTACTGAGAATTACATTTAAGTTATTGTTCTTTTAATTTTATAAACATTTTCATAAATACTACTATGCAAGGGCATAAAGAGATTACTGTTAAAGCAAGACAAATTTAATGCATCTACATAAAATTTATATACTTTTTACAGGAAATGTGTTAACTTTAATGAATATTTACATTGAATTACAATTAAGTATGCCTTAAATTTTAGTATCAAAAAGAAATTTTTTATCGCATCTAGTTTAAATTTATTTTAAGAAAATCTCATGACAGTACTAATAGAATCGCTTCAGAAAAATTCTGAGTATAGTATTTACATATACGAAAGGCGTGAAAATTGTGTTTTTCCAAATAAATGTTTTGGAATTTTTTAATTAAATAAAAATTGTAATGTCAATAAGTAGGAATCTGCATTTTTGTCATTTTGATCCAATTTTTTCAAAGAGTATATCTCATGACAGTACTAATAGAATCGCTCGAAAAAATTTTTTGAGTATAGTATTTGTATGTTCGGAGGGCGTGAAAATTGTGTTTTGCCAAATCAATGTTTGAAAAGTTAATTTATTAAATAATGAAATTAATATTCAGACGTTTATCTAGAAAAACAATTTTGTCAAGCGCTCCGTATATGTAAATACTATGCTCAGAAATTTTTTTGAGTGATTTTATTAGCATTTCCATCAGATACGCTCGTTTAAAAACTAGATCAAAATTATACAAATGCAGATTCCTACTTACCGGCATTGCGGTTTTTATTTAATTAAATAATTTCTAAGTATTTTTTTTTTTTTTTTGAAAAACAGGATTGTCAGGCGCTCCATATATGTAAATACTATACTCTTAAATTTTTTTGAGTAATTCTATTAGTATTTGCATAAGATGTACACGTTCAAAAATTATGTCGGTATTTCACATCAATTTAATTAAGTTTACATAAAATCGAACTCGTTTACTTAAAATATTGTTTAAATAAATAATTCTTAAAAGCCATTAATATTTTAGTTAGTCAAAATGTAATATCAATTGTATTAATATGGATAATGCACCTTATGTAGATGAAAATGTCGAACTTCTTCAAGCGAGCGATAGCGTAACGGATAGCGTGCGTGCGTAGTAACCCAAGGTTTGCGGGTTCGATTCCCGGTTAGGTCGAAAATTTTATGTAAGTTTTTTTCTGCGATAATAAAAATGCGATTAATTAAAAGGTACAAGTTCTTTAATGAAAATGCAAAAATTTATAATATTAAAAAGTTATATGCATAAATTAACATTGTTGCTGGAATTAAAAAAAGTGAGGTAAGCAAAATATATAATAAAATTTGAATCAAAATAAATAATTTCCACTACAAACTGTGTAGCACTATTACATTTTCTAAAAATTTTTTATTTTCGCAAAATAAAAAAATAATTTGTCATTCAATTGAAATTCCAGTTTACGGGATTTTTTTTAATGTGCAGCGATGAAATTTTCCAGTACATTTACAGTACATTACAGATTTGCATAAATTGTAATGCAGATTTGCATTAAATGTAATGCAGATTTGCATTAATTATAATGTAAATTTGCATAAATTTTAATGCAAACTTGCATTAATTGTAATGCGGATTTTCATTAATTACAATGCAGATTTCCATCAATTTTTCATACATTGTAATGCAGGTTTGCATTAATTGTAATGCTGATTTGCATTAATTGTAATGCAGATGTGGATTAATTGTAATGCAGATCTGCATTAATTTTAATGCAAATTTGCATTAATTGTAATGCAGATTTGCCTTAATTGTAATGCAGATTTGTATTAATTTTCAGTTATTTGTACATTTATTTTCAGGTAATTTCATTAATTTGGTTTTAATTTACATACTTGAAATTTGCTTCATTTACATGTTCATTAAATTTAATGCAAATCCTTTTAACAGTGTAATATAACGCTAAAGTAGTATAGCCGAGTCATGTAGACATGAAAAAATAAGCAAAACGATTATTTCATTAATTTTTAAACCCAAGTAGTCTGGGGATGCGAGGTCCACGCATATTGAGAAATTTCATAGACGCGTAACAATAACCAATACAATTATTTAAACAATTTCTAAACCCAAGTAGCCGGCGGATATGAGGTCCACGTATATAAGGGAGTCTGTAGACATGAAAAAAATAAGCAAAACGATTATTTAATTAATTTTTAAAACCTAGTAGCCGGGGGGCGCGAGGTCCACGCATATTAGGGAATTGCGTAGAGATGCAACAATAACCAAGACAATTATTTAAACAATTTCTAAACCCAGGTAGCCGGGGGATATGAAGTCCACGCATAGAAGGGAGTCATGTAGACATGAAAAAATTAAGCAAAACGATTATTTAATTAATTTTTAAACCCAAGTAGCCGGGGGACGCGAGGCCCACGTATATTAGGGAACTACGTAGAGATGCAACCATAAATCAGACAATTATTTAAATAATTTTTAAACCCAAGTAGCTGGGGGACGCAAGGTCCACGCATATTAGGGAATTTCGCAGCCGTGCAACAATATCCAAGACAATTATTTAAAGAATTTTTAAACCCCAGTAGGTGGGGATATGAGGTCGACGCATATAAGGGAGTTATGTAGACATGAAAAGATAAGCAAAACGATTATTTAAATAATTTTTATTTATTTGCGTGGTCCCCGTCTCTCCCGGTTACTTAGGTTCAAAAATTATTTAAATAATTGTTTTGTTGATTGTTGCACGTCAACGTAATTCCCTTATACGCGTGGACCTCGTTTCTTCCGGCTACTTGGGTTTAAAATTTATTTAATTAAATGTTTTGTTCATTGATGCAATTCTATATTATTCCCTTATACTTTGCACGGACCTCGTCTCCTCTGGTTACATGGGTTTTAAAATTATTTAATTAATTGTCTTGCTTATTGTTGCACTTCTACATTATTCCCTACCATGCGCGGACCTCGTTTACCCCGGGTTTGGGTCTTGAAAATTATTCAAAGAATCGTCTTGCTTATTGTCGTTCGTCTACGTACATAACTCACTTATATGCGTGAACCTAGCGTTCCCCGGCTATTTAGATTAAAGAATTCTATAAATAATTGTTTAATGGATCCTCCGGCTAATTGGGTTTCAATATTATTAAAATAATCATTTTGCTGATTTTTGTTTTGCTTATTATTTCACTTCTACATTATTCCCTAATATGCGTGGACCTCGTATCCCCCGGCTATTTAGGTTCAAAACTTATTTAAATAATTGTTTTGCTTATTGATGCACTTCTACGTTATTCCCTACTATGCACGGACCTCGTCTCCTCTTCCCACTACCGTATCCTCCGGCTACTTGGGTTTCAAAATTACTTAATTAATTGTTTTGCTTATTGATGCACTTCTTCGTTATTCCCTACTATGGACGGACCTCGTCTCCTCTGGTTACATGGGTTTAAAAATTATTTAATTGTCTTGCTTATTGTTATACTTCTACATTACACCCTACTATGCTTAAATACTATTTAAATAATCGTATTCCACGTCTACGTAATTCTCTTATATGTGTGGAGCTCGTATCTCCCGGCTACTTGGGTTTAAAAATTATTTAAATAATTGTAGCTGATTGTCGCACGTCTACGTAACTCCGTTATATGCGTGGGCCTCGCATCGCCCGGCTACTTGAGTTTAAAAATTATTTAAATAATGATCTTGCTTATTGTGACACATCTACGTAAGTCCTTTATAAGCGTGAACCTCGCATCCGCCGGCTATTTAAGTTAATGAATTTCCCAAATAATTGTCTTATTACTATCGCAAGTCTACGTATTACGTTATATGCATTGATCCTGTGCCCCCCGACTACTTGTGCATAAGAATTTTTTCAATAATCGTTTCTCTCACTGTCTCACATTTACGTAACTCCCTTATATGCGTGGACTTCACATCCTCCCGCTATTTATGTTAAAGAATTTTTTAAATAATTTTCCTGTTTAATGTAGCCCGTTTACCTAACCTCCATATCTGCGAGGACCTAACGTCCCCTGGCTACTTGGGTTAAAGATAATGTTCATAATCATTTCTCTTACTATCTAACATATAAGTAACTTCCTTATTTGCGTGGAGCTCACGTCTCCGGCTATAGTTAGGTTGAAGATATTTTTAAATAATCGTCCCACTTAATGTCGTACGTCTACGGAACTCCCTTATTTTCGTGCGCCTCGCATCCTCCGACTATTTGGGTTTAAATTTTTTTCAGAGAATCATCTTGCTTACTGTAGTGTGTCCACATAACTCCCTAATTTGAATGGTCCTTCCGTTCCTCGTGTACTTGGGTTTAGGAATTTTTTAAATAATCGCCCCCCTTAAGACGATGTGAACCTCAAAATCAACCCAATTTCATTATTTAATTAATAAACATTCGAACGTTTATTTGGAAAAGCAATTCTTTCAGGCGCTCCGTGTATGTAAATACTATGCTCAGATTTTTTTGTGCGATTCTATCAGCATTTCCATGAGATAAACACTTTTTAAAACTGGCAAAATTCGAAGTATACAGATCCCTACTTATCGGCATTGCGGCTTTTATTTAATTAAATAAATTCTGAGTAAATTTTTGGAAAAACAGCTCTTTCAGGTGCTCTGTATATGTAAATACTATACTCAATTTTTTTTTTAGTAATTCTATTATTATTTGCAAAAGAAATATACATTCTAAAATTTGTCGGTAAGTACACATTACCTTAATGTCGGAAGTCTACGTACCTCGCTTATTTGGGTGAACCTCGCGTTCCCCGGTTACTTGGATTTAAACATTTTTTAAATAATTTTCCCTCCTAATGCTGCTCGTCTACGTAAGTCCCATATTTGCGGGGACCTCGAGTCCCCCGGCTGTTTATATTTAAGAATTTTGGAAATAATCGTCTTGCTTACCCTGGTGGAAATCGTTTCTATTATTTGCCTAATAAATACCTAGTTTCACCGATTATCGTAAAAAACCTAGCACTTTTCTTAGGTGTTTGAAATTTCGAACGTTCATAGTGAACGAAAGATTTTAGCCATTTTCTGATTTAGCCGAAGTTGGCTACTTAATATATTTAAGAAATGATAATAACTCTTCACTTCTCACTCTTGTAGTCACCACTAAAACCAGTTCGACGAATTCTAACCAAAATTAGAAACTATAAGTTAATATTTCATTCATTATGAACGTTCCGAATTTCAAAACGTCTTTTCTTGGCCATTTCTATCCATCTATATGAAACGATTTTTCCGATCACATTCACCATTTAATAGACAAAATAATAGAATAAGTTTTTTCACTTTTTTAGTGTGGAAATGGTTAGTAAGAGGCTTCCCAGTAATAAAAAATCCGGGGCAAAAGAATTCTTTAAGTTATACTGAATGTTCACTCGAGGATGATTTTCTAAGTATTCTAAGTATTCTATGTGTTCGTTCTTCATTTTGGTAGTTTCCTGCTATCTTTATATAATGGTAGTTGTTGCCCCTGCTTTAAAAAAAAACAAATTACTTAAATTAAGTTCCGCAAAATGATCTCCTCAGCGGATAAATCACAGATTATAGGCGGCCAATTTCCTGTACGTCAATTTTTGTTAAATTATTTATCTGGCAGTAGATTCCTCCTACGTTGATAAAATGCTTTTTCTTCCTAGCGGGCTGAAAGTGCCACTTTTGCTTCCGGCACCCGATCGCAAAGGTTGTATTTTCGGCCTCGCCAGGCAAAAAAATCATATACGCATCACGGGAGCAAATAAAGGAGCGTAATTTTTTTTTTTTTTCCAAACGCAAAGTAGGAAACGGCTGTAAATGCACAAGATCCTTTATCTTGAGCACAAAAATATTTCCAATCAGGCTAGGCCGCGGTATAAAAAGTTTATCATTGTTAAATAAACAATTAATTTGATAAATTCGGTGTATCGAGTTTCAGCATCGTATAGCTCCCAAACGCAAAGTACGAGTCGGCTAAAATTGCACAGCCTACTTTATCTTAAGATAAATATATTTCCGAAGAGAATTGGCCGTGGTATAAGAACATTATCAATGTTAAATAAACAATTAAGTTGCAAATTTCGGTGTTTTGAGATTTCACCCTCGTATAGATTCCAAACGCAAAGTAGGAATTGCCCTATTGCACAGGCTACTTTATCTTAAGCATAAAAATATTCCCGAACAGAATGGGCCGTGGTATAACAACGTTATCAATTTTAAATAAACAATTAAGATGCAAAATTCGATGCTTTGATATTTCAACCTCGTATGGCTCGCATACGTAAAGTAAGAATTGGCCCATATCGGACGAGGTTATTTGTCGTGAACATAGAAATAGCATTGAACAAAATAGACCGCAGTATAATAAGTTTATCATTGTTAAATAAACAATTAAGTTCCAAAATTGGATGTTTCGAGATTTCAACCTCGTATAGCTCCCAAACGCAAAAAGTAGGAATTTGCCTAGACCTCAGAAGCTACTTCATGTTAAGCATAAAAATATTCCTGAATAAGATTGGCCGCGGTATAACAAAGTTACCATTGTTAAATAAACAATTAAGTAGCAAATATCGTTGTTTTGAGTTTTAAACGGGTACAGCTTTCAAACGCAAAGTAGGAATCGGCTTTAATTGCACAAGGTCCTTTTTCTTAAGCAGAAAAATTTTTCCGACCAGGATGGGCTGTGACATATAACATGTTCATTGTTAAATAAACAATTAAGTTGCAAAATTTGAAGTTTTGATATTTAAATCACGGATGGGTCCCAAACTCATAGTAAGGAATTAACCACTTCTTGTTCTTAAATGCATAAATATCCTAAAACAAGGTAGAACCTGGTATAGCAATTTTATCATTGTTAAATAAGTAAGTTCATTATTCAAAAACAGATTTTTGTCTTTTATCCGGGAACAACTTCGGAACGCAAAGTACGAATAGGCCTAAACTGCACAAACTTCTTCCTTTCGAGTATAAAAATAACTATAAGTATAATCGGTGGCGGAATAACAGTGTTCTGTTTGTTTATATACACCTTCCAAACGCAAAGTAGGAGTTGGCCAAAATTAGGCTTGATTATTATTCTTCTACACACAAATGTCATATCGATGTCGTTCAATAACTATAGTAAAATTGGCTTAATCACTTTGAAATTTTTTGTAGGGGTAGATTTTGTATACCAATTGAGTGAGTTCTTTGGGCAAAAGGATTGATCCATAAATTTCGGAGATATTTGAGGTTAAAATTTTTTTCAATTTTTTTTAAATCGTAATTTCTCGAGAACGGCTCTATGTATCTAAATGGGGTGGGTGGCATTCGAAAGAGAATTAAATTACCTATATTTTCTAAAAAATTAATTCTCTAGCTATCACGGTTCTTTTGTTATTAACAAAAACGTAAAAATTGAAAAATGAAAAAAAAAATGAGTTTTATATGTTCAACTATTAGAAGAGTAAAATTGTCTTATTCGCTTCAAAATTCATTGTAGAGGTATATTATTGATAGTTCTCGGATAAGTTCTTTTGGCAAAATGATTGGTTCATAAATTTCAGAAATATTTGAGGTAAACACAATCAAAGAACAAATTTAGAATATTTTTTTTATTTTGAACCAATGTACGACGAGAAGCCGTTGACAGTGAACTTGAAGAAGAAAAATTTAATGAAGAATAGAACTTGAAGAAGATTGTTTTCCATTCATATAAGAATTAAAATCACAAACAAATAAATTGCAAATGGAACCTCAATGAATAGCCATGAAAAAATTACAAGTTAATATTTTCCATAAAATTTTTCCAATTTTTTTCGTGAAATAGTATATTACACACCTAAGCAGTAAAAATAAGAAATGAACCTCGGCTTCGCCTCGGCCGACAATTACATGTGATCTGAGGCTTTCTTTTTTACTGGCCAAGGTCTGTATACTATTTTTCTGCTCGACGGCGCCGGAAAGCGGCAACTTCGTTTCGCGCAGCGGCTGGGAAGTTGGCGCTTTGCGGCCGGAGGACAGAAAAATTTATTTTTCGAATTTTAATTTAATAAAAGGAATCAAAAAATTAGTTTGAGGAAGCTACGTGCCAATGAATTGGCAGCGGTTTTTTACATTTTGAACCATATAAAAATCATTCCTAAAATAAGAAACGACAAGTATTTTACAAAATTTTAAAAAGTATTTATTATCATAATGAGATATATTTAAAAATACTGATAAAGAGGTCATACGAGTTTACAAGAAAATACGGTATTTATTTTGATGTGTTTTTATTCAGCTTCAATTTTTCAATTTCACTTTTTAATTCATTAATTCGATTCTGTTGCTGTTCAAACTTCCGCTCAAAATTTTGATTTAATAATAATAAATGTTTTGTAATTTTATTTAATTGTTTACATAGATTATCTTTTTTTCTAAGTAATTTTTCTGTATGATGCACATTACAGTCAAGAATAAGTTTTATGTATTTGTTACTTTTTTCCAAGTCATCCAAATTTTTTAAATCTCTATTTATTGATTCAACAGTATTGAATAATGAATTTTCATTGGTCCAATGATCTTCGTCATATGCTTCGAGAGTTTCGACTCGTTCAATGACATTTAAAATTGCCATATGTGTACGAGTTTCATCGAAGACCATGTTGAAATCAGGTATCATCTAACAAGTTATTTTCCATTTTAAAATTCACCTTGTCACAATATTAACAACTTAAGAGAGAGTGGTAGTATTTAATACTTTAAGAAGAACTCACTTTAATGTGCGATAGAAGTATGTCTGGATGATGAAGTGTATTTCTACGATCACTCAAACCAAATTTATAAGTATGTAACAGCGTACTGGTTCAACTAATCTTTGATAGTTTCTGGGGCGCAGACAAACTGAACTGTGGTGTAAATATCGTTTAAGACGGCTTATATACACACCAAAGAGCATGAAACTACGGGTTTTACGGTGGGGACGGAATAAAAGAATGCAGAGCAACGCAGCGAAATTTTGAGGAATAGGCACTTTTGAATTTAAAAAGTCTAAAAACATAATCGCAGCTTAATATATTATAATGAAAAATCACCAAAAATCTTTTTAAAACACTCAGAATTATAAAAAATTCCATAAAATAATTTCTACGACTAAGTTATAAAATACGGTAAATAGATGGATACAATGTGTAGTAAAACTATGTTACTCTGAACTGATAT